>OX453073.1:16946321-17546321 GCA_949699795.1 Spicauda simplicius
TGTCTTTTTGAAAGAGTTCATGAATATTAAATCTAATAAGACATTGGAAACGACTCCTTGCTGTGACCACCTAAACACTACTTATTGGGCGCATGAAATTTAGTCTTTAGTTTACTTTTTAAATTGAGAGGCATTTATATCTGATGATCAACCTTTTGGTTAGGTTATCAACCTTTTGGTTTGATCCACCAATTCGCACTTGGCCAGCGCGGTGGACTGTGGCCTATAACTCTCTCATTCCAAGAGAAGACCCGTGCCCAGCAGTGGGACAGTAATGGGTTGACGACGATCAACCTTTTGAGATTTACTATTGGACATAGAATTCCCATTATTATGGCTTTTGCCATGAGTCATCGCGCCTGACATATGTGCTGGTAAGCGCAGTGGTTGATATTATAATAGAATACGCTGTTGCCCATTTCCTGTTTCGCTGTTGCCTCCTACTATCCAGGATTAGATAGGGACCTATTATGTTAAGATTACCTGCGGTGCATCCGTGTGATCGGTCACATTTCGTGGCCACATGACACAAGCAGCGGTAGCACGCCTCCGACAGGTTAGGAATGAATACACCTGTGGAAAAATGTATAGATAACATGTCATATCACAGCTTTGAAATCTAAACTTTCAAAAAATCCCACGTTGCTATCGCAACAGATACCTGAGATTTGAAACTCAGACCCTCCGTTTCAGGGGTTTCTTAGGCTTTTCGACTCTCAGTGTGCCAGACAAGATATCTGGTTAACGTAGGCTTCATAGTTACGATAAAATCGCGAAATACTTACAACAGAGATAATGAATAAAGGGTTCCGCACCCAAAAGATAAAACAGGACCATATTATTAAGACTACGCTGTTTATCTCGTCTAGCTACAGAGTTGAATTTTTTACATAAAATAAAATAAATATTTAATGGGGGCTCTGATTATAAAAAAAATGATTTTTCGCCGTCTTTTTATAGATAACGGTACGGAACTCTACATGCGTCTCGTCTCGCTGAAGCTTATCCGTATTTTTCTAATATTCCTAATTTCCAAGCTAGGTAGGTCGAATTTCCGCCAGTACGCTTTTAACTCATAGTGAGCCAGACAAGACCTCAAGGTGTTTTAACGTAGGCTTCAGTCACGATAAAATCGCGAAGGACTTACGAGAAAATAGACGATAATAATCTTCTAGTCCTTTTCTCAAATACTCCTAAATTCCAAGCTAGGCACTAGAGGGCGCGTCTCGAGTGTTAACGTGTGGTAGCCACACGGCTTGAGACAAAGTTTCACGATTGGCGCGTTATGAGAGCACTTTTGCTTAAAAGAAAGTGTAGTTTTTTTGTCAATAATTTCTTACATTTATTGCTAAAATGGTACAGTCTATCATGTACTGTAAAGCGCAAACTTTTTACAGTACCTGGTACGCTGTTTCTTAGGTTGAAAAGTATGTCGCCGGTTAAGATAAGTGTTGTTACAGTATTCAATTAAAGTTTTTTTTACTCTAGTGATGGATCCGCCTTATTCCCTTATGTCAACCTCTAATAGCATAAGAGTAAAGTACTTATTTAGTGGTGTTTCTACCACTCAACTCGTACTGCTAGGTGTGTTAATGACGACCGTGTAATTCCGGGATCAGAATAGGGCTACGGTATCCCCTGCCTGTCGTAAGAGGCGACTAAAAGGGGCTTCCGGGATTGCGGGCGGCTAGAGTGCGAGCTCGAACCGTTCGGTCAGGTGATCCCGGGAAGGACGACGGTATGTGTGGTCCCATACCATCGTAAAGACTAGACGGGGTGGTGGGCCCAGCCGCTTATCTGGGAGGAGCCCGATGGGACAACGCGCTTAGAGGATTCCGGTTGCGTTCCTTTGGAGATCCCGGAGTCTTCTTTTGGGGCTAAAGTCCCACATAACTCAGCGTCACTCCCACGGCGTCGAGTAACTTTTGAAGGTTTCCCCTTCGAGAACAAAAAAAGGTGTGCTAATGAAACTCATTCAGAGTTATACATCAAACGCTTGTTACACGGACAGTCCGAAGTAATGAACGAATCTAACAAAACGATCACATAAGGAAAGAGCGTTATCCTCACTACATGCGGTTTGTTTTTATGTCCTTCATTCAATTATTTTTCTTACTAGGTGGAAGAACGAGTTTATTTCGACCGGGGAAGTACCACCGCCACACTTAGTTCTAGTGAGTCGATGGAAGGGTGTGGTTGCCGGCACACATTTATATGAGGCGACCATTTTAGTCCACGGGAGTAGCAATGCATCTGTGATTGACATCAGATAGAACTCATATCCTATGTTAACTTGTGACCTATTACCTTCAGGTGGACTGCTCGTTTGCTGCAGCAAATTTATAAAAAGAAAAGAAATTAAAGATGTGTGTGTAATTATCAAGATAAGAGTAGGCGAGCATCGTGCGCGTAATGTATAAAACTTAGCTAAAATTAAGCAGTAGTAAAACATGATAAAATGTCATAAAAATATTTCGTCGTCGTCAACCCATTATTGTCCTACTGCTGGACACGGGTCTTCTCTCGGAATGAGAGAGTATTAGGCCATTGTCCACCGCGCTGGCCAAGTGCGAATTGATGGACTTCACCTCCGAGAACTTTTTTTTAAAGAACTCTTGGGTGTGTAGGTTTCTACACGATGTACTTCTTCGCCGAAAACCAGTGATAATTAATTTCTAATACGCACATAAATCGCGTGCGTGCCTGGGTTTAAACATCGAACCTTTCGATTGATAGGGCAAGTTCCAACCATTAGGCTATCACTACTCTAATAATGATAAAAGTATTTATTTACTGTTTAAATTCGTCTAATGTCCCTGTGATTTTAGCGTTAGTAATAATTTTTCATTTTTATTATACTTAAAACTCCTACTACTGACTACCTGATGAAAAATAATCACCGTCATCCATGGAGATTTTAAACACTACAGGATATTTTAAACACTACAGGAGTCGCACAAGCGTCGTCTGCTTTGAATGGGAGCTTGTTTCGCATCTTTTCTGAACTACCCTACAGCACTTCCAGCTTACCTCGGAAGGAAGTTTTGACATCACACACTTACATAATTATGTCCGTGGCACAATTACCATTTCTAAGAATTTCGTTTCTGATTCGTGTTACCCATGTAAAAAAAGATATACAACGAAAAAGGACCAACCCACTGAGTTTCTTGCCGGATATTCTCAGTTGAGGTCATGTTCCGATACGGTGGTAGTGCAAAAAAAGATATATATGTATATATGTGTGCAAAAAAAGATATAGATAATTTGTAAGCGCCCCCGACGGCCTATGCAAAATAAAGACATTTCATTCCATTTATTCAATTTAGTTAGACAGGCATGGTCACTGGTTATGAAAGACGAAACAAGACGTCTCGAGTAGCGCGCACTCTTACATGAAACGATGTTCACATGCTCAAGAAACCTCAGACTTTACACCCACGACGAAGAAACACATTTTCTAGGAAATACAAAAAATGAGCGCGAAATTTCTAAGTTCTTATGACTTTTAAAGTTCAACCATAACGCAAAAAGATATTTATTATATTAATACGTGAAGCAAAAATTTGTGACGGATTTTTAAGTAATATACCGCGGACGGATTAGTATGAAATTTTGCACGGTTATAGTGGACGTAGAGAAGGAGTGCAGAATGTTAATATTTTTTTCAAATAATGCATTTTTCATACATAAAATCAACTAAAAACACATTACACACACTGCCTTGCATTTGTCACAAACACATATGTACTTAGTAAATGAAAATGAAAAGACACAACGTCAAGAATGTCAGATGACATTCAGTGGTGGATTTATAGATTTGCCGCCCATAGGCTATTCAATTTTTGCCGCCTCTAAATTTTGATATCTTAGTCCACAATCATATCAATTTTCTATCAATGAAATTTCATCTTTATAATTTGTGCTCCATCATCCTCGTTACATCAACTTTTCCCATATAGTTATTAGGTATTATTGAGAACTATGGTACCGTGTTAGATCCTTGGTTATTTTTATAGCAAAGAATTATTAAAAAACATTATTTTAAGGAAAAAATATCGAAATTACCGAATCGTCATGTCGTTTGTTCTGGCGTTACAATACAAATACGACTACGCAATTGCATGCCTTAAGTGCGAAGCGCGTAGTAGGTATGTTCTATTCTTGCCTAAAAATCTAAATCCGATATTTTCTCACATTGAACCGTACCTAACAAATATGATGTACATGAATATTATTTAAAAAGCAACTTATCAGAAAGAAAAATAATCGCTGAGCTTATAAAAATATTTTTTTCGGTTATGATTAATTATTTTTTATTTAAAAGGAAGTAATTTTAATGCCATATCGTATGGATTTTGGATGATCGTGTTCACAGTAAACACGATAACTTTCGAAAAAATCATTTTTTCACTTCAATTTTTTTAATATACTTATTTAATTGGAGAGAAGCCGTTGAATAAAAAATTGCAGCTGAGTATTGTTTTATCTTATTATAATTAATTCATTCCCATTGACATTTTCTGAAAAAGTTGGCTTTGCAAAAAAGTTATCAAATCTACTGATGTAAACATTTAATTTAGATGATTCGTGTACGACATGAGCGCTTAAGGCCTGCTCATTTGGATTTTCAAAACTTTTTCTTACTACAAATAAAATAATTAACTGATAAAATGTATCAACTTTCTAATGAGCAAATTGTCTCACTTCATATTTTGTGGAAGGAATTTTTTTATTGTCAAGTCACAGTCGTTCAACTATCAGTTATTCGATTAATATGATCTCTATAAGATATTGAACTAGTTTTTTATTTAATAAAAATTAGTCAATTTTAGTCAGTATTTTTTACGCATAAAGAAATTACTTTCTGAAATTGAATTTGACAAGTTGCAAACTTGCTGCAGCAATCATGGTTAGACCATCGATATTATATCAAGATTGAATTGGGTAAGCAGATCTCATAATTATTAGGTACACGGAGAAAAAATTATAGCAGTTTTCAGTGAATATATGTAAAAATTACTAAATTTCGATTATAATATCGAATCGCTATTGCGATGTTCTAAAAGTTCATAATCAGTAATGTATAATTAGTAAAGCGTTTAGGAATTGTTCATGCAGAGATGTTGAAATATTTATTAATTAGCACTGGATATGAGAATATTTCGATTTTTGTTAAATATTTTAATTTCTCTCCAATTTTCGAATTCGTATTATGTGTGTATAATATTTTTTTTTTAAATTTGTAAACCGAAATAAAAAATTTATGAACTAAATTTGCCGCCTCTTAAAATTTGCCGCCCTAGGCTCCAGCCTACTCAGCCTGCTGGTAAATCCGCCACTGATGACATTTGATTTTTAATTTAAATTACGGTCGAATTTCGGCCGATGCGACGGGTGACTAGTATTTTTAAATACGCCAAAAATATATACTAAAGTGAAATGACTTACATACTTTTAATTGGTTCATTCCCCGTGTTACTACCAATCTTACTACCAGTAGTAAGACGGGGAATTTTATTACCGTTGTTACTACTGCTGCTGCTAGTAGTAGCACGGGGAAGGCGACTGACGCCTGTTGCAGCACACACTTGATTTTTGACTTGGGAGACAGGAATACTGACCCCATGCATCTTCTCTTGTTAAAAAAAATCATATTGTTAATATAAGAGTCCTTTCTCCTCCACGAATAGTCTTCTTCATATTCATTTTGAGGTTTATTGACGAATAATCAAATAATTTAATAACAACTTGAAAAATTCAACAATCACTTGTTAAAGAAACATTACAACGAAAAACATATAACAATGAATCGAATTTATATAATCTCAAAGCGCAATTAAAACACGTGCTGGCTACCGTAAACACAGACGATACGCAACTATACGTCACTAGGGGATGCGCGGGGACAGAAGCGAGGTGCGAGGTACAGAACCGCATTTGTTTCATGCGCCTAATTGTTGTGGTCACGTAATACGTATATGCTAACGCAATTTACTATAATTATAATCAAGATGACGAGTACAATATCGATTTTCCTCCTCACCGATGTGATTACTGGATGTGTATTATATTGTGTTTAATATATTGTACTAGTTAACCCGGCGAACTTCGTTCCGCCTAAAAGTCAAAAATCTAAAATGATTAGTGTTTCTCCACTACTTTATACATGTATTATAAATAAAAACCTTTCTCCTGAATCACGATATTAAAAAAACTGCATTAAAATCCGTAGCGTAATTTTAAAGATCTAGGCATACATAGGGACAGACAGTGGGTATCGACTTTGTTTTATTCTATGTAGTGATTGTGATATATCAATCCTAGTCGTTAAAATATATCACAGATAGAATATAATTAATATTTTATCTGTGCAATTCTTTTGGCTGAAAGGTAAGAAGCCAAAGCCTTAAAAAGATAAAAAGTAGCGTAATTTTTAATTTACTCTCTCTGATGGAAGGTGTCAATTGGGGTTAATAAATTGTATTCAAAATAAGTGTTCTGTTACTAATTGGAAATTGATTTAATTGGCTACTCATCATATGTATTCATTATATCTGCCTCTTTTTAGTTAGTCATTTCTATATTGTTATATTACTTTTGAATCAAACCAAATGATTAATTTATTTATCTTTTTTATTTTATTAAAATAAAATTACTTGCCTTTCTTGTTAAATGAAATAGCTGAAAGATGTTTCACAGGCTATGTTTACTAATGATCAATTTGTTTAGGAGGAGTATCATAAGGTAACACTAACAATTAAGTAGAGTTAGACCGAATATTCGGTTTCGGTTTCGGTTGAGTTTCGGCAAAAATACAGGTTTCGGTTTAGTTTCGGTTTCGGAGGAAAAGCTGCCGAAACTACGACCGAAACCGAAACTGCGGTCGGGAGTTCTCGCGCTGTGATCGGTCATGTTCGGCGCGTTGAATACCGTACGTTTATTTCTTAAATTATGTGTTGTTACATTTATTATTATTTATTATCCTTAAGTGAAAATGTCGAAGACTGAATAGCTGGTGATTTAAAGATGAAAAACAAAAGACTGATGATTTTATAAAGTTTTTTTTCTTTTTTCCTCATAACTTGATCCTATTAAGGAAGTTTCGGTTTCGGCCGAAACTCAGACTGTTGCCGAAATTCGGTTTCGGTTTCGGTCGAAAAACCAGTTTCGGTCGGACACTACAATTAAGAGTAGATACGAAAGAAATGTGAATCAACTTATTAGGAAAAATGTACATGCACATACACTTTTTTAAATAAATAGTTCTCAAATGTATATGAAGTCTACGAATTTGTACTTTGCCGCATGGAGTGGTAGAACAGTGATGGCTTTACGACGAGCTAATAAATTAGATATTTATGACATTTTCACTCTAACGTTTAACACTACATAGTCTGACTTACTTTTTACTTACGCAATTCTGTCATCTACCTATATATTGGTAAACTCCACACGTCTTTGCAAACTTTTGTTTTAGAAACTTTCAGACGTGCGCTTTCCCTACGATGTTTTATTGGGCTTGTATTTGCGGCAGGTGGTGGCATTTTCATAAAATTAGAGGTCCTACCTTGGACCACGAAAGCCAAAATAGTAAGGTTTTCAAGGGGTAGAACCAGTGTAGTTCGACGGGGGAAGTACCACCGCCACACCTATTTCTAGCGTGAAGTATTTCTTGCGTTTCGATATAAGGGTGTAGTTGCCGGCATACTTAGGCCTTATACATGAGGCGACCATCATAGTGCTCGGAAGTAGCAACGCGTCTGTGATTAACTTCAGATGGAACCCATATTTTGTATGAAGTTGATTACAGATATCCATGGGCGGCAGTGACCACTTACCATCAGGTGGACTGCATGCTCGTTTGCTACTTCAGTAAAATAAAAAAAAATGGAAATGCGACTTATTCTGCCATTTTCTTTTTATGGGTGACTTTATCCACCACGCCTTGAAAATCCGCTACGTGTATGACGTTGTTAATTTAATAAAATATAAATAATATATAGCTACATTAGTCTACAATTTAAATTTTACGGTTTTATTCCATCTCCGATATTACCCCGGCTCACTCTAATTCCTTTTTTTTATTAATTAACCATAATTTATTTTTTCTACTTCAGGATAGAATATCATATAGGTACATTCAATGTTGTTTTTTTCACAAAAAATATGACGGGTTTCCCTTACTAATAGCTAATATCAAAGGTTTTCCTTACCGTTGGAATTGTTCCATAGTGCGATATACGTTATAATGCAGACTAGTATGGCTGATTGGAATCTGCTCACCATTTTGTTCTTACATATATTTTTTACCTGTAAAGGAAAAAACAAATTATTGCACGAATCATTTTACATATATTATCTGTTGTAAAAAAATGTGTGCGTGTACTAGCGTACACTCGTAAGAAGTGAAACTTCTTTATGACGTTATTTTTCAAAAAATAATTTACTATAAGCAACTTTACAGAAATTGGTTAAATACAGTTAAATTAGATAAAGTTTAATAAAAGGCTTTTATTAAACTTTATCTAATAATCTAATCTATAATAATCTATCTAATATCACGCGTGGTAGGGATAACGTAACGTAACGGATAATGGCGCGTAACAAAAAAAGATGGCGCGTAACGAAAAAATGTTACACTAAATTTTTTTTCCAACCCCGATAAAGAAGTTCCACTTTAAAAATAATTATGGATAATTTAAAAATGTATTCAATTTTATTTAAGACCTGATTTGTGCGTTCTGTTCTATTTTCAAACTTAGTTTTGACAGTTTTTGCTGTAATCGTTATCACTTTATATTTATATTACTTTTTTAGGCATTACAAGTCGTCGTCAACCCATTATTGGGCTGCCCACTGCTGGGCACGGGTTTTCTCTCAGAATGAGAGAGTTTTAGGCCATAGTCCACCGCGCTACATAACAAGTCGTAGACCATTTCGGGTACTGTTTTTTTTTTTAATTTGATTAATTCAAATGTCTTAAGTCATTAAGACATTACAAGTCATTAGTATCACAACAAAAATTGTTTTACGATATAATTTTCATAACTTTTCTTTTGCATTTGACAAAACATCATCAGACTTTAAGAAATCAAGCTGCTTCGATGCTCCACTAGACTCGTGCTAAGGAAATATTTCAAGAGCCATCAAAGAGCTTGGTGTTTAAAAGAGAGCTAGCTGGAGCTGATAAAATTCTGTCAGTTATTGTACAGTGATATGAATCAGCCTTTGCCCTGCCACTCTCCACAATTATATCAATCTTTAAGGACGATTAATTTCCATGCGAATGTAAATGAGAACAAATTTAATTATAATAAAAGAAATGTATTTTTGGACCTCAAAAGTAATCGACCAATTTTAGATGTGTCGGGTGTCTCAAAATTCTTTGAATCGCTCGTGTATCCATTCATCACACAGCTAGATTGTGTGTTATCCGATCATTAACACAGTTTCAGGAGCGGTCGCTCTACCCAAATGAGTTTAGTTTTTCAGGTCACCTACCTAAGTAAGTAAGCAAATTAACAAAAGTCTGCTAAAGTCCTGGACACTCATTCTTTGACTACTTATTATCATGGCAGACGTGATCGAAGCTCGCGAAATCTTAAGAATAACCTAGTAGAATATGAGTTAAAAGGTACTTATTTAATTAGTCCTTTTTATGCTAAGGAGCTGCAGCGCTCCTGCACCTATTTACACTGCACTCTTAAACTAACAATAACAGTTATCAAGATCACTCAGATTTTGTTTGAAAATAACGATTAACAGGAAAATTTAGCAGGTAACAAACTATATTTGGCCTTTAAAAATGTGCTTGGATCGTCTTTTTATCGTTGGGTAAGATAAAATTAGTATTGAGGTAATAAATATGCAACAAAAACTAACGCTCACGTCAGATTCAATTTATAAAGTGCATATTAAAATGCATTTATGAATTTAGTTTTATTGATGTAAGGCTACTCAGTAATTTTGTTTTCATAACATTTCCCCAAAGTTATATAATCACGCAGATCTTTATTATATAATAAAAATCCCTTCGTAAAGCACACTTCCTAAGTTTCAAGAATCTTGTCAAATCCCACCACCTCTTCATCTCTTACATTTTCTCTGTTTTCAGTCCTCTCCTTTTGCTTAGTGCTATCTCACTGTTAAGTGTAAAATTATGTAGGTAGTTTTTGTTAACCTATTATTTATTTATTATATTCCTTAATTTCTGCATTGCACTAATTCTTAATACGATTTTTGCCACCTTCCCTGCCTCAAGAAATGACCATCTTAGACTTCAAATGCTTTGACCCGATCACAGCATTTCAGGTATACCGATTTTAGAAAAGGACGTAGCAAACAAACATATAAAACATATAAATGGCCACTCCAACGAACACCTGTAACAAACCCCAGCTAAGATCATTATCTCACCTGAGTTTAGACACATCAAATTGTTTGTTTTAGGGAGAGCGTAATTCCCCTCCGGTCTAAGCTAGAACGCCTTGGGTAAGTATGCCTGCCATACCTTCAGAGATGCCTTCAGAATGCCTCCGGAGTCCACACCACAGAGATTTTTAACACCATTAAGAGTTCAAACTCCAGTTCGGTACAAATGTCTATAGGTAGCAGTGAACGCTCACTATCAGATGGAATGCCTGCCTGTTCGCTGCTTCAATTTGATAAGGTAGTAGAACCAGTGTAGTGCGACCGGGGAAGTACCGCCGCCACACCTATTTCTAGCGTGAAGCATTTCTTGTGTTTCGATGGAAACCAGTGGTTGCCAGCACACTTTTATATGAGGCGACCATCTTAGTCCTCGGGAGTAGCAACGCATCTGTGATTGACTTCAGATAGAACCCATGTTCTGTATGAAATTCGTACAGATGTCCATGAGCAGCAGTGACCACTTACCATCAGGTGGACTGTGAGTTCGTTTGCTATTTCAGTTAGATAAAAAAAATATATAGATAAATACAATCATTTCGTTACTAAGATGGTATACGATTAACAGGCTATTTAATATTTATACATACTAATTCCTTATAATAATATCGACATTATCAAATCAAAGGTCAGTGTTGAGTTCATCTGCAGTAGGTTATTACTATACCTATAACAAAATTTTGCAGTCTGTCTGCTAAATGTTTGTTCTTTTTTTCTGAAATACTTTACGATATCGATAGATATATAATGTTTTTGTTTTACTTACTCAACATTAGTAACTTTTACAGCACACACGATATGAATCATTAAATAGCTACGTAACTACATGTTATATAACCATGTTTTCAGCTCTGTCTGTCTTTCTTTTTTTCCGAAAAACTCGAAAGCACGGACTTTCACGCGGATTTCACTAATACATAGAGCTATGCATCAGGATGCTTCAGGTATATTGTCTGTGAGAATTGTGTGTAATTTGGTTTAAATATAACAATAAATGTTGGAAAAATAAAGACGCCTAGGAGCTTTTCGAAATCGTAAATTGAATAATTCTGCCGAATATCCGGTTCGGTGGAAACTAAACCGATTAATATTCGGTATTCGGTTATTCGGTGAAACCGCTATTCGGCGCATCTTTAATTATATTTCGCACTGCCCGGGTGAAGACGGGGTGCTCACTAGTATTATAATAAACATAATATTTACATTACTACTGAATGTTTCTAAAAGTTGAATTAAGTTTGGGTACGTAGTTTATTTAAGTGAAATGATGCCGGAAATCACAAAATACAAATCACTCAGAGTATAAACTGCTTTACAAAAATATCGCGTCTTGGTTAACTGTGTAAGTGATATTATAGCCACTTTTAATAAACCAGTTATTGTATGGTATTACAAGGAAAAATTACTCGAGGTACATGCTCTTTGCCAAGTAAAGGTTTTATTTGATTGCATTTTCAATAATACTTGTATTTTTGTTTAAATATAATTTATAAAAGATAAAAATATATTTTTTATTAACAATTGTCGTAATGCATAATGTCACAATATAAATGAATACATCTTTAAAAATATTGTCCATTAAATGAATACAAAAAATATAAAGTAGGTTTGTTGCTAGAAAAATCATTAAAAATAGGAATTTTGTAATCGTACTTACCCAATTACTGATGAAATTCGAGTCAGTTGAAACTATTCAAATCAACAATCACTAATCATTTAAATAGAACCACACTTCTTAATTTACAGAGAACTCTCACTAGTTTTTTGTTTTATGTTTTGTACGTAGGAATCTGGTTTTAGCGTCATTAATCGTCATTAATCATTTACTTAAACTTGTTCGTAAAGTGCGGCTGTACACTCCGGCGTATAGGTCAATAATGCACAGATACTCACCGGACATAGCTGTTTCGGTCAGTACCTGAACAGGATAGGGAGACAGGTGACGGCCCTCTGTCACCATTGTGGGCACGACGAAGATTCCGCACAGCACACGCTCGAGTACTGCTCAGCTTGGGAGTCTCAGCGGCGGATCCTCGTCCAAACGGTTGGAGCGGACCTTTCTCCGGCGGCTATCGTTGCGGCGATGGTTCAGCGGCGAGAGGCCTGGATCGGCATGATCACCTTCTGTGAGGACGTGATGTCAGCGAAGGAAGACGCTGAAAGGGCCAGAGAGCGCGCTGAACCCTCTCGGAGAAGGATCCGCCGCGGCCGCCGGCAACGGCGCCTCGTCCCTGTAGTTCCGGGATCAGAATAGGGTTACGGCATCCCCTGCCTGTCGTAAGAGGCGACTAAAAGGGGCTTTCGGGGTTGCAGGCGGCTAGAGTGGGAGCTTGAACCGTTCGGTCAGGCGATCACGAGAAGAACGGCGGTATATGTGGTCGCATACCGTCGTAAAGACTAGAGGGAGCGGTGGGCCCAGCCACCCATCTGGGAGGAGCCCGATGGGGCAACGCGCTCAGAGGATTCCGGTTGCGGTCAGACCGAGTACCCGGAGTCCTCTTTATAGCGCCGAGAACGGCCACCGGGGGGGGGGTTTAGTGCGGTAAAAATCCCACATAACCCTGCGTCGCTCCCACGGCGTCGGGTACCTTTTGAAGGTTTCCCCCTCGAGAACAAAAAAAAAAACGTCAATAATGCAATGCTTATAATGGTAACAATAAAAACATACGTAAAAACGAATAGCAGTTTTTGCAGTGTATCATAACGTGTATTAATTTGCGTCCTTGGCTTACATATAAGTACGTTGTTAATAAGATTAGGATTATAATTCAAAGGCATTGGTTTGGGTTTTGACTGGTTCCATAATATTGAGGATATGTGGATTTGTATTAACGCAAAGGAAAAATAGATTTGCAGATGAAATCGGATGTCTTTACCTTGTTTAGTACCTATAGATTATTAAATACTCCGAACGCTTTGGTCTGAAGTTAGCAGCGAAATCCGACAAGTATTTTTTGCGTCAAAAACTAAGAAACACACATACAACATATCCTAACAAACTTTGGCTTTACATTACAAGTCAGGTTAATGTACTCTTAGAACAGTCCGAATTATACAATTAATTTCAATTAAAATACCAAGTGACGATGGTATTTTATCTTATTTTTATTTTTATGCAACTCTATTATTTTTTTTACAAAAAACTGCTTGGAACGTAAATTCCTGTTTAAAAATATGTAGTTATGTACTCTATTGTATGATAAAAAAGTAATAAAATGAATGTAGAATTGATTTTGCAATACGTAATCAACACACTGGAATAGTAAACAAGCATTCAGTCCATCTTATGACATTTGTTCTCAGGTCCAAAAAGAACATGAATTCTACCTGAAGCTGACAGATCTGTTTCCACTTCTGAGAGCTAAGGCGGAATGTGGTGGCATTCATATGCCACCACCGAAGTACTTCACGCTAGTAATAGGTGTAACGGTGGTATTTCTCTGACCAATCATCACTGTTTCTTCAACTTTCTTAAATTTCTTAAATCTTAATATGTATCACTTTTATACACATACGTATACTTCACTAGTGAAATAGAGTATAGTACTTTTTCGAACTGACTTTATTCTACCAAAATTGTTAGAAAAACGAAGATCGAATAATAGATCTCAGTTTTTGTAAACATTATCCCTAAATGAGACCTATCAATAAATGAGTGTTAGAAAGCAGAGATTTATGGAAAGATCTCCCTTTTTACGACTTTGGTAGAAAAAGTAAATCTGGCAAAAATCTCATTTACAGTCGTTTTTATAAGAGGCATAGCTATCATGCTACTGAATCGTAATCTTCGGTAATTTTAAGACACGTCGTAGTCCCCCTTTCATTGTCCCACTGGTAAGGCCCGTAGGTATCTCAGAATGAGAGTTTTAAGACATAGTCCACCGCGCTGGCCAAGTGTGAAATGGTAGACTTTACACACGTCAAATGACTTTATTTAAGATATTAAAGAACTCTGAGTGATCGCTGTGACAACGTTGGCATATTACTAGCGTGAAGTCCTTCGGTGGTGGAATATGAATGGCACCATATTCCACCTTAGCTCTCAGAAGTGGAAATAGATCTGTCCGCTTCAGGTAGAATTCATGTTCTTTTTGGAGCTGGAGCATGCTTGATTACTATTCCAGTGTGTGTTGATTAGCAATTATACACATACACGCCTTTTTTTTATCTTCAAAAGGTACCCGACGCCGTGGGAGCGACGCAGGGTTATGTGGGATTTTTGTCGGTCAATGTATAATAGTAATTAGGAATATTTTAGTATATCTAATATAATTTTTACAATAAAAACAGAGTAATAAAACATGTGTCACTCGGGGACTGCCGCGGTAAAGCTATTGCATAACATTTTTTTATCAACTTATGCAATTATAATTAATTATTTATTTAGTTTTTTTCTTTGATACTATACCTATACTTTCTCACAGACAGCTGCTTACATATTCGTCCGATTTCCAAGCAGCTCGTCTCGATCCGTGCGAGCTTCGTACTTTCCATATACATAAATACACGTCAAAGGAACGCTACATGGTAGGCGGAATAAGGGTGTTAGGTTTTTTCGTTACGGAATATCTTGATTCGGTCGCGGTGCTCATAGCTCGCGATAAAAGCTATGCAATAGCTTAAAACTTAATAAGTAATCATTCTTTTATTGTATATATTTCCTTCTTACTTTTTTCGTTTAACATTTCTTCAAGAGTAAATTAATATTAGCCTCCCGTAACGTCCAGGGTTACATAACCTAACATAAATTTTATGAATATTTTATTTATAAATTTATCAAATGACCCTATTATAAGCAAGACGCCTACCTTTACAATACCTATAACAAAGACAAGAAAAAAACCTTTTCTTACATCTACATAATCCATTTATTCATATGATTCTTGTGGGGACACAATAGTCTAGATAGCGAACACAAAGGATATTTTAAAAAGCTTGTACTATGTAAGCTCATTGGAACACAGATACCAAGGGTTTCACATTTGAAAGACACGTAACATTTATTCACATGTATCTAATAAATGTTAGTGAGTACGATGACCTCAAGAACACCGGTCAAATTAATTATATAAGGAAAAATTTAGGGGAACAGAAATTCATTTTAAAAATCTTTGTATAATTTTTTTATGAGTATGAGTATGATTATGACTTTCGTTAATGTCATGTAAGGTAGAAAATCTTCATTTATAGATCTTAGATTTTGTAATGATAAACGCTTTCTACATAACCCTTTTTTTGTTCTCGAGGAGGAAACCTTCGAAGGTACCCGACGCTGTGGGAGCGACGCTGGGTTATGTGGGATTTTTACCGCGCTAACCGTACACTAGGATTTTCTCTAGTGTCGTGGGTTGGACACACGAAGACGCATTTATAAACACTGAGACGCAGAACAATAATCTAAATTTATCATTCAGATACCCTTCTAGACTGGGCTCGAACTCAGAACCCACTGCAAGTCAAATCAGTATGGAACAGCTCCGCCAAACAGGTCATCAAACACATCACATTGAGAACAACCTCCGGCTATTACAAGATTCCATCTATTCTGGATGAAAATCCATAACCAAAAGTTTGTAGACAGCGAAACTATCCTATTTAACCTAATCTATATTCCGCGTGCGTTCTCCGCCGACATATTGAATTTTAAAATAAAAAAATTAACAAAAAATATTATCCGAACAAGAACAGCCCTAGATTAAGTAAATAGATATGAAATCAGGGATCTAGATATAAAAACAGGCGGATTCCAGGTTATCAGATAAACGGGGCCGGCAGGACTCGTCCGGGACCGTACAAATAAGCATCAAGTGTAGGGTCTCCATAATGCTCGCAATAATGGAGATATGCCGGGAATAAGCATCGGGTTTTATGGAACATATACAGTTAAAGATAACATACAACCCCTTCTACCACGGTCTATATATTTTTTACTTACTTTTCTCCCGATTTTGCTCGCTTCGATCACGTCTAGTACGGTAAACTATGTGTGTGCCAAATTTTTGAAATGAAAAAAAGAGCTACAAAGACACGTACATCCTTACAAACTTTCGCATTTATAAGATTGATCAAATATTTATCTTTATTTTCAAGAAACAATAGACAGAAGTTACTGCTTAATGCTTAACTTACCTAATCAACCTACGAGTGACAAATGACGATGAGCCCCGAACATCGAGTTTTTATCTGGCTATAGAAGAAAGGGACTAATGTTTTCCTGGCAAAAATGTTTTATTATAATACTTTATGTTACTACTTTATTGCAAGTTCTATAAAGCGTTCAATGAAATTTTTGTATACATAAAAAGCCTACCTTAGTACGATATATAGTAATACTAAACACAGTGGCGCCATCTCTTGGTGACATGCGGAAGGACACTTTAAATAGTTGAGAGAATTATAAAACACAAATTGACCCGGCGAAAACTTCGTTCCGCCTAAAAGTCAATAATATAAAATTATCAGTGTTTCTCCATTTATGTATAACATACATAAATACCTTCCTCTTGAATCACTCTATCTATTAAAACAGCTTTAAAATCCGTAGCGTAGTTTTAAAGATCTAAACATACATAGGGACGGACAACGAGTAGCGACTTTGTTTTATACTATGTAGTGAAGAAGTAACTAATAAATTGCGATGTGTTGAAAAGTTGGGCAAAAACGTAAACAATGATTGTTTGAGGATTTTGAGGACACTGTAAACTCGTAAACGCGATTTCACTGTATTTCACAGTACCTAAAAAAACACGCTTTCTATACTCATAGCCCCACGCTAGGATGTTTTCCTGTGTCGTGGTTACCATGGACACACACAAGACTAATACACAAACAACCAGACCTAGAACATGAATCTAAACTCAACATTCAGATATCTGTCTGGCCGGGAATTGAACCCGGGACCCATTGCGCGTCAGACCGGTATGGTAACCGCTCCGCCACGCGGGTCGTCACCTTTTTTTTTGTTTTCAAGGGGGAAACTTTCAAAAAGTACCCGACGTCGTGGGAGCGACGCGGGTTATGTGGGATTCTTACCGCACTAAAACCTCCCCGGTGGACGACCTCGACGCTGCAAAGAGGACTCCGGGAACTCCAATTGACCGCCGCCGGCTTCCTCAGTGTGTGCCCCATCGGGCTCTTCCCTGGTGAGCGTGAACTGCTCACCGCACCTTCTGGTTTTTACGGCAGCATGCAACACACATGCCGCCGTCCTTCCCGGGGTCGTTTGGTCGGACGGTTCGAGCTCTCACTCTTCCCGCCCGCAACCCCGGAAGCCTCTTTTAGTCGCCTCTTACGACAGGCAGAGGGTACCGTAGTCCTATTCTGGTCTTGGAACTACAGGGACACGCGGGTCGTCACCTAAGGTACTGGAACCCAATGAAATCTCATAAGGAATCCTGTACAGATGCAGTAATCACTTACATCAGTTGAGCTACAAACAAATATATTTACGCATTCGTTCATAATCTAATAGAGTATCTTAATCAGTTTTGTTTTAGGTATAAAATACTTAAGTTATCTACTAAACTAAAATCTCAATTTTTATCCTGTACAATTACAGAATATTCATATTTTAATATTGCATATTGCATTTTTTTATATTGCATACTTGAATATATATAATTTAACAAAAAAACAGCCCAATAGGACCCAGCCCCATTACCGATTACCGTCGTCGTGCTCATGGAATGATAGTCAAATTATCATCCATAATTACGGTATCTCCGCTCTCTGTGGAAAATCTTACCATTTTTTGGTTAAAATGTTGCAAATGTTACAGCGCTCAACGAGAGCTCGTAGAATACATTTACTCGGCCCGAGTAATGTCCGCTGGCACAAAATAAACGCTAACGAGAAAATAATAAGCTCTTTTACTAGATTAAAGTGGCAAACGAACACGAAAAGACAGTGGTTTAATTGGGGAGGTATCAACACCACCTATAAACATGAAGCGGTTCCTGCATTTCGATGGGAGGGTATGGTTGCCGGCTCTCATTTGCATAAGGCATCCATCTAGAAGGTGGTAGAACCAGTGTAGTTCTACCGGGGAAGTATCCTCGCCACACCTATTTCTGCGTGAAGCATTTCTTGCGTTGCGATGGAAGGGTGTGGTTTCTTTCACATGAGGCGACCATTATAGTCCACGGGAGTAGCAACACATTTGTGATTGACTTCAGATGGAACCCATGTTATGTTTGAAGTTGATTACAGACGTCCATTGGCGGCAGTGAACATTTACCATCAGATGAACTACACGCTCGCTTGCTACTTCAATCTTATAAAACCAATAAAGAACCAAAAAAGTAATAAATATCATAACTTTTAAGTATGCTCCACAATTACATATTTTGTAATTTGTATTTGCATTGAATTTTAAAGTAAATACTAATAAACCTTAATTTAATAAGACCTATTAGTGTACCTAATGGTTTGTATGTGTGCAATTTAGGTTTTTTTTTTGATACGACAAGTTCGCTTTTCCGTGTCGATTTTCAGCAGTGATGTACCAAAACTATGTCTGCATGCTCATTTGCTACTTCTATATTATATAACAAATAAAATACGTCGTTTTAAAATAAAACATTAATTTATTGATCAAAGTTATAATACACAAAAGCATTTTACATTAACATGTTTATTGAACAAAGTTATATCACAATACGCATTTAACAATATTAGCGTAGCGGTCAGTAGAGGACCGAGCCCTATCTCGTAGTCAAATTACCATACCAAATGACGGTATAATCCCAGTCCGAACAGCGAACCCATCCCTGTAAATAGCGCTATTATATTATTTGACACAAAAGAAATAATATGGGAATGTCAGTTATACAATTTTGTACAACGAAAACTGTTTCAGCTTGTACATTCACCAGCGATAAGTTGTGACTACGAACAGATTAGCAAAAGTATCTTATATAATGTAGTAAATTATGTAGATCAAATCACATAATTTTGACGCTACTGCATTATGCTGCCTTTCAATGTCAGATATTTGTGCTGCGTTCGTGTAGTCAGATATTATTGAACTCCTTCTTGGGTCAGATACTTTTGCCAATCTTCCATAGTCACATCTTATTGCTCGTGACTATACATATCGCACCTTTATTCATAAAAAGAAATAACTCAAAATTTATGTTTTCGCGAGTTTATACCATAAAGCGAACGAACTAGGTGATAAACTCGCAAGTCAAAAATTTAAAGATATTTCTTTTTATGAATAACGGTGCGATATTTTGTTTAACTATTTTTTTATAACGCTTTGACGCTTCCTACATCTCATATTATAATTTTCTCCTGAGTCGGTGTTCCCATGAACAAAGGAAATCCCAGATCCAGAATAAAAAAATAAATTTATTATTTAAATATGCCTGACCGAGTATGGAACCTGGAACCCACTCAATCTCGTGACCGCTCCACCACGCTGGTCATACGAGTATGCATTATGTTTATGTGAACTGCTGTAATAGGAAGCATGCCTAATCTGCTAAGAAGTTCCATTGTGTTGAAGGAAAATACAGGTTAGTGGACGTAATAACTAATTTGCTTCTTCAAGACTATACATTCTAGGACTGAGATACACACGAAAACTAAACCTTCCTTTGTCACGGGCCTTAAAGTCTAATATACTGTCTTCAACCCAGAAGTGTCCTACTGTCGGGCACGAGTCTCCTCTTTAGTGATAGATTTTTAAGCCAACGGCTCGAGCTCCCACTCTAGCTGCCCGCAACCCCGGAAGCCCCTTTTAGTCTCCTCTTACGACAGGCAGGGGACACCGTAGCCCTATTCTAATCCCGGAACTACAGACACGAAGCCATAGTGCCTAGCCATATGCAAATTGAATGAACTTCGCACAAATTTGAGAACTTTTATACCTATTAGAAAACTCTAAGGTACGAGTATGTTGGTTTCGTCGCGATGTTTCCCTTCAACGTAAATTACTAAAAATTAATTTCTACCGACCACATAATATCAGAAAATCAGTGATGCCCACCTGGGACTATCTAGTTCGTCGATTAAAATACTTAATTTCTACCATTCTCATGACGCTATCAATGACAATTAAAATCTACTAAATAGCAAAAAAAAAGTGTTTGACTGTCCCCAGTTCTTTATTAATTTGGTCACCCTATTCCGTCAAATGCGGGATTTAGCGTAATACCATAAAACAGAGGCTACATCCGACTACTCTATTACACCACACACGAATTAAACGCAGGACAACAATCAAGATAATTGTGCTATTAGTAATATAACGATTATTCGCATGTTTTTACTTATCCGCATTCGCAGTCGCAAGGATTGTAGTATAGGGCCATCAATAGCTTAAGTGCAGTAAGTCGGATTTTTGGCAAAACTAAGATATATAGCCGTGATCACGATAACGAAATCTACAATTTTCATCTAACCCATTCGTTTTATCACAGTAGACATATTATGCGATGTTTGTGTGAGTGTACCGTTTTCTAGCGCTTATAGGCAGTTTCCCTACTGGTCTAATATGTCTACTGTGGCACACACGACACAGGAGAAAATCCTACTGTGGGGCGAAGAAAAAAAATTTTCGTACCAAACCGTCGAGACCGTACTTACTGTAAATATGCTATTGAGCGCAGTATAGGACTGCAGGTAGGGGACAAAAAAGGAACTGCAGCTTGACGACCAAAAACGTTGTCAAATCTACATTCCACCGCCCCCTACACTACTATATTATATACTGGTCAATAGTATGTGTAGATTCAGATGCACCTGCCTGAAAATAAACGTACTGGCGCCCATGTTGACTTAAAATTAAAAAAATATGCGGCACACGGGTAAAAAATGTATAGTTCGGTTCGCTCTATTTACATTCCAAGAGGGCCCTGAGCGCCTTGTATGCCCAAGGGCCCCAGCATAGTTTAAGACGGCCCTGGATACATATTTGTACTGTGCTATTACCCTATTTCACCAAAACCCACCAGCGGTCACTTAACACTGTTTGAACTCTATAAATACGTATAACGATATATCCGCTAATCATTCCATCTACTAAAAAATCGCCATCAAAAATTCTACTTTTAAAAACATGGCAGTTATCCTAAAATCTTCGAAATAAAGATTTTAAAGAGTTCTGGAAAAACAAAAGCGAATTACGCAGGGCCACAAGTGATTTAAAAAACCTTTACAGTTTAAAAAAAACATTACAATACACGTCCAAAAACTAGTCAATTTATACATCGATGTTGCACTGCCCGGGAATCGAACCCGGGTCGCAAGAATGGGAATCTTGCATGATACCACTACACCAGCAGTGCTTGCAATATGGTGCTGAAAATATAAATATCTGTATTACAGAAACGTGAACATTTCAGAATTCAATGATTGAATCGTACCAGTACTCACACGAAGTTATAAACTTCTTGCCTTTACCCTCAGCTTATCTCGCATTTCAACGCGATTTTTTTTTTTTTTTTTAATTATAATCATCGATTGGGGCAAATCGAACAATCATATCTGTCATATTTTTTAATATTTAAAATAAAATGTATGTTTTTTCTACTATCTCCTAGAACATGTTTAAAAATTTTCATGATAATAGGTAGCGTAGTTTTAAAGATCTAGCATACATAGGAACAGACAGCGGGAAGCGACTTTTTTTTATACTATGAGTGTTTGTTTTATAATATGTGTACGCCATTTATAGAAGAATAAGCGAAAATTGTTGACTATGAACACCAATGTAATTAAACCTTATTCGACAAATAAAGATTATTTGTATTTTTATGTAGTGAAGTACTTACATTAGTAATTTTAATACAAATGATTCGGTTATTATAGTTTTAAATAATAAATCGTTGGAAAGCATAAATTTATTTTGTTGAGGTTAGCAGAGAACCACTTTTGGGCAATAATTCTATGTCAACCCACAACGGTTTTAAAATTTAACGCTTTTCCGAAAATTTAATAACAGGTGCGTTTTATTTGAATTTTGTCCAATATTGGTTTTCATATTTTATATAGGTGGAATATGAGTTTCAGCAATTAAAAGACATTTGATACACCTAAAAGTAATAGGAAAATAATAATGATTATAAAGATAATAGTCGTCTGAATCTCGGCACCTCAATCATGTCAGAAATTCGAATCCCGGACAGAGTTTATATGTGCATTTTCGACGCAATGTTTAAAAACGTGCGTGTTTAAAAAAATCGACAATTGATTTGCTGCGTGGCAAAACGGTGTCCATAGTCTATACTAGTCTGACACGCATTAGATTCTCGGTTCGATTCCCCGGCCAAACAGGTATCCGAATGATGAATTTAAATTCTTGCCTCCTATAAACATAGGAAGGTAGGTACCTACGTCAGCAATTTCATACAGAACAAAGGCTCTATCTGAATCAGTCACAGATGCGTTGTTACTCCCGAGGACTAAGAAGGTCTACTCAAATAACAATGAGCCAGCGACCACACACTTCCAGCGAAACGCAAGAACTACTTCCTGCTAAAAATAGGTGAGACATTGGTACCTCCATGATCAATTCCGTCTTTACCATAAGGGCACTCGGGGCCAGTGCCCAAGGCCCCCATTCTCATAGGGCCCCGAAGGGCCCCGAACAACTTTCTCACATTTAATATCAAAATATGGTCGGGCGCATTACACTTTTCACGTTGCACGAAAGTCGTCGGAACCCTTTTGGAATGAAAAAAGTACATCATACCTTCTTTACATTCCAAAAGGACCCCGAATTCTTGTGTGAACAAGGGTCCCAGCATGGTCTAAGACGGCCCTGCCCATGGTCGTTTACACGTTTTACCACCTTCATGTAAGCATGGCAGCGTACTCCTCCAAGATACTAATAGCTTAAGTCCTCCGAATTACAAAAACGTACCAATATCGGTCATCCAATCAACTCCCGTACCTTTAGTAGGAATTTTTACGTTTTGTAAAACAATCGACGTTTACGTTTTTGCCCCTACATTGAACACTTACGTTGTTTGGTTTGAAGGTGGTAGAACCAGTGTAGTTCGATCGGGGAAGTACCACCACCGCACTTATTTCTAGCGTGAAGCATTTCTTACGTTTCGATGAAAGGGTGTGGTTGCCACACTTTCACATGAGGCGACCATCATAGTCCTCGGGAGTAGCAACGCATCTGAGATTGACTTCAGATGGAACCCATGTTCTGTATGTAGTTGATTACAGACCTCCATGGGCGGCAGTGACCACTTACCATCAGGTGGGCTGCATGCTCGTTTGCTACTTCAGTTAGATAAAAGACCGTAAGCGGTGATCGTTTTGAGGACAAAACCCAGGTATTATTTGTGAGATTTTTTTTTATTATGAATATTATTTTAAAAGTTGCTATTAATAACGCAACATACTTGAAAACGTTTTTTCCTTTTCCTTTTCTTTCCTTTCCTTTTTATTAAAATACAAACTGCAGTGTTAATGACGCCTTAACTTCCCAACATATTATTTATTAAATTTTTGACCCATTGTAGGTAATAACATAATCCCATAAGCACAATTTATTCACAGCAATAATACACAATAGCTTATCTGCAAATATACAATTTATGTATTATTGTCGATTATAAATTCTAATGGATACCACAAATAGTTCAACATTACCATTTTCCGATCGCACGAGCGCCCCGTTCCGCAGATGGCCACAGTAAAAACAAAATGGCGAATAATAATAACATGGTTATGGGAATTTTTCCTCTTTATGCATTATCACTACATAGTTTATAATAAAGTCGCTTCCTGCTGTCTGACCCTATGTATAATATTTTAATGCAGTTTTTTTTTATAGATAGAGTGATTCAAGAGGAAGGTTTATAATATAGTGGAGGAACACTGGTACAGTAGAGCGTCTATTATCCGAACGTCGATCAACCGAACGACCGCTTATCCGATTTCCCGATCGCGCGTACTCACTTCCTTGTTTCCGAGTAGTCGCTACGCAATAAATTTAATTTTGTCGCGGAAAGTAAACACTCGTTTAAAAATGTCTAAACGTAAGCGTGTTGTTCTCTCTATGAAAGATAAATACGATATGTAGGTAGTTGTATGCGGGTAGGCTTGCTTCGGCAAACGAAAATTGAAGAATTATTAGTAAATAGCGTTAGTAAATAATTCTTAAAAAATCTTTAATTTTCGCTAATATTGTACCTTTAATATGTTTTATTATTTGATTTTATCATTAAAGAAAATTATGTATGTAAATATAGTTTTCTTTCACCCGTGAATAAATTTAAATCGCAATATTATACAATTCGATTATCCGAAAAAACCGGTTTTCCGAACACATATGTCCCCTAATTAGTTCGGATAATCGACGCTCTACTGTAATTTTAGATTTTTGACTTTTAGGCGGAACGAAGTTCGCCAGGCTAGTATGGCAGCAGTATAGTTCGGCAGCTAGTATGGTAATAAATTATATATTTGCCTACATGTATTGATTTCTAGTGCAGATCTTGTACAAAAGTACATACATACCTTGTCTTACTTGCCAGATGATAGAACGAATATGGTTCGATCGGGGAGATACTACTGCTACACCTACTTCTAACCAATACCACCACTTACCATCAGATTGATTACATGATTACATACTTCAATGTGACAAAAAAAATGTATTCATATGCATAAAGCTTAGTACGTAAGATTCCTTCGTATAGGTACTTATTATTTCTTATAAAAATATGAATGTGGGTTTATAAGCTGGAAATTTGCCACAGTGTAAGACCTGAAGTAACTTAAGGGATACTATTTTTTTTTATTTGACTGAAGTAGCAAGCGAGCATGCAGTTCACCTGATGATAAGTGGTCACTGCCGCCCATGGACATCTGTAATCAACTCCATACAGAACATGGGTTCCATCTGAAGTCAATCACAGATGCGATGCTACTCCCGAGGACTATGATGGTCGCCTCATATAAAAGTGTGCCGGCAAGAAAACCTTTCTATCGAAACGCAAGAAATGCTTCACGCTAGAAATAGGTGTGGCGGTGGTACTTCCTCGGTCGAACTACGCTTGTTCTACCACCTCGATGATAAAGGCATCAATGCAGGCGGAGCGGGGGAAAGAAGCTAGCGTTTTCATATTTGTAATAGAACACCCTCTACCTAGAAAATTCGATACTACATAGTCCACTCAAATGAAACATGATTTGATATCTTGGTAAGGAAGGAAACATGACATAACTCTTCCTCTACAAATATTTACAAGATGGCGCTAGTATCAACATCTGTAAATGTTTACATTTTCAAAACATAGTTATATATAACATGATATATACACATGATACATATCATAGTGTCTCACATTATTTTACAATGGCAAAAATTAGAAATTGCCGTCTAGGTAAATATTTAACTCGAAAGATGTAACCAACTTTTTCATACCCGCAGTGGGCTCCTGACCTATAAACTAATATCCCATGAAACTATATTCCCGAAAGAAAGAAAACTTGTCAATTTTAACCTTAGAAATTTCGAAATTCATGAGCTTAAAGATTCAGAGTATATGGTCGGTAACAAATACATTTAAATATGATAAAGGCCTTGTCCGTGGCAATACAATAAGTTATAAAAAAATATTTAAAAGCACTCCATTCAAATTCCCTGCCTACTTAATAATTTGTTAGTTCTGTAAACGGCCGCTAGGTGTGCCCTAGTGTCCAGATAGTTTCCGCATGCGTAACAGCATTTCTTTTTTTTTCAGTGTCCCTGAAAACCATGAATGGCGCTCGTTCACAACCTGTCGCCTGTACACTAATATAATTTATATTTTAATGTTTGAAAATGTTAGATTAAATCGCGTACAGTAATAGTAACGAGCCAATTAGGTAGTGTTGTGACTTGGTGTGGATTACCGCGCAAAATTTTGACAATAAGAAACGGAAGTAAGTAGTCCTAATTTTACTTGTTTTTCTACAGATAAAAAACATTATTTTAACTTTTGAGTATATATTTCGATAGAACATCCTGTCTACACTAAGCGATGGTTAATATATAAATAATTAGGACTGTATCAATGTCAATCTCTTTGCGATTTCCTTGAAAACAAAACTGCGGTAATTTTATCGATTTGACACTTTCACCTCAATATCTGTGTCGTGAATGGTTTCCATGTAAGTTTCATAGTAGGCTTTAATTTTGGAACAATTCTAGAAAATATTCAATTTACTTGAATGTGTAAATATAGTTTAGAAATAAGATTATCACATGAAATTAAATTATGTTTTTTTTTCTGAAAACAATTCGATAGTTACATTATCATTCTATGATTATATACATGGTGATTATATAATAAACTTGATTTTAAAATATAAATGGTGTTCCGAGAAGTTCAATAAATGATGTGTACATAAATCACATGGCTTTAAACGGCTGTAGGTAACATAACACGTTAGCAACCGGCAATAACAGAGACACGATTTATGTAGACGTCTTTCAGATAATGATTTTAAAGTTCGTCTACGAGTTATTTCACTGTATGTTTAATACTTTCTAGGTTACTATTGTTTTTGGGTATTACATAACCTAGGTTGTAGTGTAAGACATGTCCTAGTTTTCACAATGATTCGCTACAACCATTTAAGTACAAGATAATCACCAGACCAATTGATTTATTTTTTTCTCAAAAATCGGGAAAAAGCAGTAAATATTAGAATTTATAATTTAGATTATTAGTATAATATTTATTTTACTTCTGTGCGTATTTATGACTGTATTTATTTTCTGTGCTTATTTTATGTTCATAAATCAAGATGTAATAAAATTCGAATCCATTATTAATATTATATTCTTCTATATTGTGATGTTTGGTGTAGTTAATGCTATACGAAAATCGATTTCTCAGATAATCATCATGTCGAGCAGTCCATTTCCGTACACTTGCGAGTTGTGCGGGGCCGAAGGTCTAACAGATGAAGGGATGCGCACACACACTCTGGAGGCGCATGTCGCGGGACGCCCAGATTGTCCCTTCTGTGACTGTACTGTCCCACAACCCCAACTCGTGGGACATGTACAGCGGGCTCATTTACATTACCTTACGCCAGAAAGAGAACTAATGGCTTTTATAGATGATCAAAGTCCCAGGTAATATTCATAAATATATTTAAAAAATGGTATTCTACAAGGTGTTTCAAAGAAAACCTTATTGTACGCCTATGTAGGAATTAATCATGTTTATGAATTACGTTTTATAATTATATTTGAAATATAATTCATAGATATATATGTCAATATAATATATATGTCAAGAAAAAGTGTCATTTTATATGCTATTAATCTGTAACATTAAACTAGGTAGGTTAAAATTGTGTCAGTCCATTACATTGATTGTAAAAATGCAAATTAATTTGGCAAAAGCTATGAAACTCCAATTAGAACGGAATACAAATGTATGTCATAAAAGCGTTTACGCTATTAGAAACACCAATGATGAGTAAAACTGACGCTTGATAATGATAATTACCGAGGACATTAACATTAATCTAGTTCATAAAGCAAGCTGCTTTGAACCATGAACATGTTTTGTGGGTGTAGGTATTTTATAGGCTGTAGTAAACTAAGCTTTTCTATATATGGAACTTATCTAGATGAACGTATTCCCTATGTAAACTCTATAATAAAAACTTAAAGTAGATATAATTTTTAGGCATCAATCACGTAAGTGTGTAGTGCTCGCATTAATATAAGAGCCTTTCGATTATTGTTTTATGACCACTTTTCAGCTCAATCATTTGCCCAACTCTCGAATACCAAAGAAAATATTCAAAATTCATCACTATTACAAATTTTCAAAAATCCAAAATATACACCCTTATTACTAATTCAATATGATTTTACAGCTTTGATGAGGATTCCAAAATGACTACAACAGATAGCTGCAGTTACAACACACCAGGTTCAATCAACGGATGGCACAGTCCAGACACATCAAGCTCATGTCATAATGGGGCCATTTCAAAAAATGTCTACTACCACAATGGTTTCCAAGACAAGGATAATTATAACCATAGGAATGACAGAGACGAAGAGAGGTGTTCACGTTCGCCGAAAAACATTAATCTTAGTAATGGACTAAAGAACATTAATATGAGTAACGGTGTCATACCGAAAAAAAATCGTAGTAGAGAAAGCTCTAGTGATAGCGATGTTGTAAATGGATATGAAAAGAAAGGTAAGGTTTATTGAATTGAAACCGCCGTATTTTTTTAATTAATTGCTGATGATTAATGTTTATTGTTTTTTTCAGGTGCAAATTCCAGTCCAAGCCACAACGATAGTTATGAAGGATCTCCTAATAAAAATAAGGTATAAATATTGTTTCATTTTAAATAATTCGTAATTACGTTTTGTTAAATATTGTTTGCATAAAATTAAAACTTTATTTTAATATTAATTATAATTACAATTTCAGCTAGCAATGGCTAGTGCAGGTCAAGGTTCACCACTTAGGTCACAATTAGCGTTGAAACTAAAACCTAACACGCCTAAAAAAACCGTAGTCACACCTAGTCCGACCGTACAGGTATGTTATTCGTTATAAATATTTTTTGGTAAATATTTATCGTTTAAGCTTGGAGTGATTGTCATTTATAATGTTGCATAGAGTTTAATTTTAATTTTAAGTAATAATAATTATACTATCTTCATGATAACAAACATGCTGTATAATAATAACAACATATGAAGCTGTATATCTTCTCTTTCATTGCTTTAATAAAATAAAAAGTAGGTGCGAGAAAATGTCAAAATATAAATTTGACAGTCACCGACATTTTAGTCTAAAATCGCGCGTGAATGCAAAAATAACAAAAACATTCAACTGCTTTTCATTATTTGCACTAATTTACAGCCGACTACTGTAGCTTTTCACACAAATACTAAATCTAAGCGTCAATATTTGCGTGTTTCAAGTGATAAATTGGGATATTTCAGTGTCTATTGTGTGATTTTACATCAACATGCCCGCGCAAGCTCGAAGAGCATATAAACCGGGCGCACTTCGATTTAACGTCGCCGTCGGTGCTCGCGAACGCTAACGCCAACGCCAACAACAGCAACGTCACCGAGAACGTGACAGAAAACGTTACTTTGGGGTTGAACCCGACGATAACGCTGGACAACCCGACGTTAGCGTTTAGCGCGATGGCGCTCTCCCCGGGACCCCATAGCTCTACGTTCCAGTGCCCGATATGCGAGATTGAGTTTACCAACGTGTCTGAAGTGGAGCTGCATGTGAATGTAGAGCACCGAGATATACTGAGCCCACAAAAAGCGGTGAGACCATCATAAAATATAATTTTCACAGAAAATTGTGCATAATGTAATTGTGCTCCTTACCTAACATTTAAATAGCAAACGGGCCTATAGTCAACTACCAGTCAGTTGACCCGGTGACCTTATTTCCACATAAAGTTAAAAATCTAAAATTATCAGTGTTTCTCTACTATATTATACATGTATTATACATAAAAACCTTCCTCTTGAGTGACTTTATCTATTATAAAACTACATTAAAATCCGCAGCATAGTTTTAAAGATCTAAGCATACATAGAGACAGACAGCGAGAAGCGACTTTGTTTTATACTAAGTATGTAGTGTTCTGATAGTAAGTGGTCAGTCACCTTTACATATCTGTAAACAACTTTATATAGAATTGTGGTTACACCTAAAGTTAAAAATGTGCATTGCTACACCCAGAGACTAAGATTATCACCTCTTATCAAAGTTAGCTGACAACCTCAGCATACCATGCCACATGCAAGAGCTGCTATAACTAGATATATAAGACAAGTACTGTACTGTGTAAGTACTGTCTGGTCGAACCATACATATTCTACCTATGAAATTCTATAACGTTATATAGTATTTAAATCTTATTGTCACAGCCGATATTTTACATGAAAACCTTGATCTCGTAACACCCTTAGGAGCAGGTGGACAATGCATCATGTGAGGATGTGGTGATGATGGAGGAGAGTCCAGTCAGCAACTGCCCCGTGTGCTGCCAGCCGCTGCCACTCTCGAAGAATGAACTGGTGAGTACTATTTATTGACCTGAGTGGCTGAACGGTTACCATACCTGTCTGACATGCAATGGGTCTTGGGTTTGATTCCCGGCCAGACAGCTTTCTGAATGATGACTTTAGATTAATGTTTTTGGTCTAGGTGTTTGTGTATTCGTCTTATGTGTCCATGGTACCCACGACACAAGAGAAAATCCTAGTGTGGGGCTATGAGTGTAGAAAGCATGTTTTAAGTGTGTGTGACATTCACAAGAAGATAATAAACTTTACCAGTATTAGAGAGCTACATTACAGTATACGTAATAGTTACAGTATATGTTTTAAATGTGGGCCTACATGACTGGGATTTTAGGGATCTTAGTATAGAGCACTAAAACTTTATTAAAACAGGTATAGCTTTTTTGTCTTTTCTCAAATATTTTATCAATATATAGTCTTTTGTCAATAAAAAATTGAGAGATAAATTAACCCTTTTTTTCACTGGCTGATACTGTTATTGCCTTTTAATAAAGTAACTATGTACCCCTATCTATAAGGTGCATTCATTGTATTAATCCTAGAAAATTAAATTCACCAACTTTTCGTCTGATTATAAATTTGGTAACTATAATTAGTTACATACCTGCTGTTAATTGTGTCTGTTTTGTTTATTTTTGTTCATAATTCATTTCTTCTATTTCATTTCTATTTTTCTTTTTTCAAGTTACATTAAACATTGAATTTTCTTTAACATCTTTTATGATATCATGATAGACCTTGATAATCTTGTTGTAGATGCAACACATAGAAGATCACTTTGAGAGGGCAGAAGATGGGGGAGTGGCTTCCCTTAAGGCTGCAGAGAGGGAGGCTCTGAGGAACAGGGAAGAACATGAGTTTCAGATGTTGAGGGTATGAAATAGTACTTACTATGAAGGATTATATCTAATCCATGTCATTATTTATTATTTTCAGTTTTGTCTTGTAAGTGAAATTTATGTCATTATTTGTATTTTTTGTTTGTAAGATTGAAGTAGCGTATGCGTATGTCATTGACCATAAGTGTCTTTCATCTTGTCAACTCATTATCGTCCCACTGCTGGGCATGGGTCTTCTCTCAGTATGGCCAAGTGCGAATTGGTGGACCCACTGTAGAGTGTCTTTAGTATGAGTTATTACATTTCTTCACAATCAATGATCACCCTTTACGTTAACACCCATAATATACTGATGATAAGCTGTATCAGTCTTATTTGAGAATAATTTTTTTAAACCTAAACCTAATCACTGCCACCAATGATCTCTATGGGCAACTTCATATAAAATTAGGCTTCTAACTAAAGCCCAACAGATGCATGGCTGTTCCTAAGCAGTCATATCTTTCCACTAAAATGCAAGGATTGCTTTATGTTAAAAATAGGTGTGGCAGTAGTACTTATAAAACAAATCCTCTAGACAACATCTACCTGAGCAATCTTGACTTACCTTTTGACGACCCGCGTGGCGCAGCGGTTACTATACCGGTCTGACACACAGTGGGTCCTGGGTTCGATTCCCGGCCAAGCAGAATCTGAATGATGAGTTTAGATTCTTGTTCTGGGTCTGTGTATTCGTCTTTGTGTGTGTCCATGGCACCCACGACACAGGAGAAGTTCTACTGTGGGACTATGAGTGTAGAAAGCGTTTTAAATCCTGTCACACCTTATACTATATCAAGATGTCGCTTGACCACCTTGACACCAGGCGCAGTACGGCATGGAGGAAGACGACGAAGAGGGCTACACGAACCGCGCGACCAACAGCCTGAAGCGAGCGGTGTACAGTGGAGCCCTATCTGTTGCCGGCTACTACGAGCGGAGCGTGGGGCTGAGACGCGCTGCCGCCGCGGGGAAGGACACGGGATCGTCCAGGACCAACGGTAAGTCCTTGCTCACGAGTGGCCATACTTTACACTGTTATGAGCTCAATATAATGTGCTACTACAAAAAAGGCTACATGAACCGCCACACCAATAGTCTGAAGCGAGCAGTACAGTGATGCGTTATTCGTCGTTGGCTACTAGGAGCAGAGAATTGAGCTAAGACGCACAGTCCAGAAAACACTGAAATGTGACACTTATGATGATTCTTTTATATTTGCAGGAATATTGGAGAGGATAGCACAGTTGAATGCACAGAACCCAAGCATAGCGAAGACATATCTTTGCAGTGCTGTTGACCATTACGCCAGTACGTACGGCGATCGTGGCTGGGGCTGTGGATATAGGTAAGTGCCAATGCCTATTGAATAACTATCAACGCTAATTATGAAGTCCCTTCAACAATAAATGAGATGTGAAATTTTTATATGCTGGAGAATACAACGGTTGGGGAAAGTAGGGAATTTCACTGCACAGTCAAAATGCATTATTAGATTGTATGTGGACAGGGTATTGCAATGACTCTGTAGGTGGGGGTAGTTAAACCTGTCAATGTGTTGTTGCAGTACAATGGGGACAGTATCCCATCTTGATGGCAACAAATGATATAATTCCCATCCATTTGGCATAATGTACTACTTTTACGGCTATGTAGAGAAATTCAATATCTTAGCTAAGGAACAGGTAGGATTCAGAAAAGGGAAACCAATTAATTCAGCTGTTTATAATTTTCTGAATACCTTAATGACGTCACTTGAAAGGAAATATAGAGCAATGGCTATTTTTATGGACATGACGAAGGTGTTCGATCTTGTATACCATGATAAACTAATCAAGAAATTTGAAGTATACGGAGTGAGAAATAATGCTCTAGACTTAATAACATCTTATTTAACAGAACGTAAACAAATGACTGAAGTAACCAAAATTAACCCGTTTAACAGAACTGAAACGAAGTATATATCTGAGTCTAAAACAGTATCTTTTGGTGTTCCACAAGGCAGTATGCTTGGTCCATTGCTCTTTTTGTTATGCATCAATGATTTGCCAAACGCAATAAACTACCCTATGGTATTGTTTGCTGATGACTGTACGGCTCTGTTCATAGAAAACAATCCAATAAATTATGAAATGGAAATAAATGATTCATTGGCTAAATTAGTCGAATGGCTAAATAATAATAATCTTAAAATCAATTAAACCAAAACGTGTATGATAAAGATTTCGAATAGGAACACTAAAAATAATAATTTAAATATATCCTACCAAGGGAAATCTATCATTGAAAACACTACCACAAAATTTCTATGCATACACATTGACCAACACTTGACATAGAAGACGCACATGGAGCATGTAATTAAGAAACTTAACAAATATTCATATGTTATTTACATGTTAAACAAAGTAGTAAATAAATCAGCAATTTTGACAGCCTATCATGCGTATGTAGGAAGCGTATTAAGATACGGTATCATCTTTTGGGGAAACGCACCTGGGATCGAATGTGTTTTTAAAGCGCAAAAGAAATGTATACGTTCAATGTGCAGACTACGTCAAACTGAATCGTGCAAGTTGCATTTTCAAAATTTAAAAATACTGACACTCCCTTCGCACTATATATACAAGAAATATCCATTATGATGAATAAAGAAATTCACAAATACGATAAACTAACATAGGAACGCCATAAAAACAAATTATGTTCAATTAAATCTAAGACCACCCTCTATCGTAAAAGTGTATTCTGTATGGGTCCGACAATTTATAATAAATTACCTAAAGCCATTAAATCCTTATCTGGACATATGTTTTGTAAAAAACTGAAAAATTATTTACTTAGAAAAGCTTTTTACACAGTTCAGGAATATTTACAAGATAATAACGGTTAGATTGAAATTATTTTGTACTTTAATTTTATAATTGGACATTTTGATTATTTTAATGAATATTAAAATGCTTATAATGTTTTTATCTATTAATTTATAATTTATTGCGTAATTGATGCATTAAGCAAATCATATAGAGTGACATTTAGATTATTAGTATACATATTTTTTTTCAAGTATCTTATTTGGATTTATAATAATTTTTATTTTTAACATGAATTATTGTTTTTGCCTGTGTTTGACATGATAAGTAATGTGAATACATAATTCATTAATTATTGATACCTTTAAATTTTATAGATTGTCATATGTATCAATGTAGAATTTTATGGTGAAACTTTTTGCATGCCTTGACAGGCGGAACTTGGCGGACCTAAATAATTTTACAATTACTGTACACCAACATCATGTACCATGTTCTTGCGAAATAAAATATTTGTATTTGTACAATGTTCGTAGGAAATAGAAAATAAACATAGTGCAGAAGTTAAATATGTGTGCAGAGACGTAAACGTGATGTGTTATATTTAAGGTTGGATGTATGTGTTATTTAAGGTTATATGTAAGGATGGGCATGGGAAGTGAAAAACCCAGTGTCCCCGCAGAGACGCACAAACGGGGATGTTAAGCTGGGTGTACAATAGGAATGGTCTGTCTTCAGGAACATGCAGATGGTGTTGTCGTCGCTGGCGCGGCAGCCGGCGTTCGCGGCGGCGCTGGCGGCGGCCGAGCCCGCGCCGCGCGCGCGCTGCGACTGCGCGCCCTCCATCCCGCGCCTGCAGCTGCTCGTCGAGCGCGCCTGGCGGCTCGGCTTCGACACGCAGGTACACAGTGTGTACACAGTGTCCCGCACCGACATGCAGACGGGGCCGAGCCCGCGCCGCGCGCGCGCTGCGACTGCGCGCCCTCCATCCCGCGCCTGCAGCTGCTCGTCGAGCGCGCCTGGCGGCTCGGCTTCGACACGCAGGTACACAGTGTGTACACAGTGTCCCGCACCGACATGCAGACGGGGCCGAGCCCGCGCCGCGCGCGCGCTGCGACTGCGCGCCCTCCATCCCACGCCTGCAGCTGCTCGTCGAGCGCGCCTGGCGGCTCGGCTTCGACACGCAGGTACACAGTGTGTACACAGTGTCCCGCACCGACATGCAGACGGGGCCGAGCCCGCGCCGCGCGCGCGCTGCGACTGCGCGCCCTCCATCCCGCGCCTGCAGCTGCTCGTCGAGCGCGCCTGGCGGCTCGGCTTCGACACGCAGGTACACAGTGTGTACACAGTGTCCCGCACCGACATGCAGACGGGGCCGAGCCCGCGCCGCGCGCGCGCTGCGACTGCGCGCCCTCCATCCCGCGCCTGCAGCTGCTCGTCGAGCGCGCCTGGCGGCTCGGCTTCGACACGCAGGTACACAGTGTGTACACAGTGTCCCGCACCGACATGCAGACGGGGCCGAGCCCGCGCCGCGCGCGCGCTGCGACTGCGCGCCCTCCATCCCGCGCCTGCAGCTGCTCGTCGAGCGCGCCTGGCGGCTCGGCTTCGACACGCAGGTACACAGTGTGTACACAGTGTCCCGCACCGACATGCAGACGGGGCCGAGCCCGCGCCGCGCGCGCGCTGCGACTGCGCGCCCTCCATCCCGCGCCTGCAGCTGCTCGTCGAGCGCGCCTGGCGGCTCGGCTTCGACACGCAGGTACACAGTGTGTACACAGTGTCCCGCACCGACATGCAGACGGGGCCGAGCCCGCGCCGCGCGCGCGCTGCGACTGCGCGCCCTCCATCCCACGCCTGCAGCTGCTCGTCGAGCGCGCCTGGCGGCTCGGCTTCGACACGCAGGTACACAGTGTGTACACAGTGTCCCGCACCGACATGCAGACGGGGCCGAGCCCGCGCCGCGCGCGCGCTGCGACTGCGCGCCCTCCATCCCGCGCCTGCAGCTGCTCGTCGAGCGCGCCTGGCGGCTCGGCTTCGACACGCAGGTACACAGTGTGTACACAGTGTCCCGCACCGACATGCAGACGGGGCCGAGCCCGCGCCGCGCGCGCGCTGCGACTGCGCGCCCTCCATCCCGCGCCTGCAGCTGCTCGTCGAGCGCGCCTGGCGGCTCGGCTTCGACACGCAGGTACACAGTGTGTACACAGTGTCCCGCACCGACATGCAGACGGGGCCGAGCCCGCGTATTGCTTTTCGGGGAGCCAGCCAACTTACATCAACTGTACTCGAGCTAAATCCTCCCACGTGGGCCGCCATGCTTTTAGCCAGCTGTGCATGCATAAGCTTTAGGACACGCTGACTCGTGCATCGGTGGCTTACTGCTAAGGTGATAAACACCTAGTCGGATAGTACAGAAAGCAATGGGGGATACGGAAAGCACAAACACACGCAGGTTGCAGACTCGGACCACTATGACATAGAGATGACCATAAATCCGAGTGAAATCGAAAATACCCACATCACACACCAACCACACACAATAACACTGCAAAAAAAAAAGCAACTGGTGAGTACTTCATGCAAACCAGTTGGCAAGCACACAACTAAAACACACAGAAACACTAAACACAACACGATACACAAACACACACTCACACACAAAAAGTACCTTCGAAACCATACTCACCATGCCATGGTTGCCCGACGGGTTCAGAAATCCCCGGGAGGACTGGTACTCCTGGTACTGTGGACTCCTGTGGAAATAAGAAATTGCAAAACAAAATACAACACATAGAACACCACAGCCAAAAATTTATCTTACAATACAACACAAACTAGAAATTAGCAATTGAAAATATGTTAATATAATGTACTTCTTACTTACTTCCTACGGCGCTACAACCCTTTGCGGGTCTTGGCCTCCTCAACAATCTCCCTCCATTTTGCTCTATTCACTGCTACCCTCCTCCAAGCTGTTTTTCTTCCCATCGTCTTAAGGTCTTCCTCTACACAGTCCTTCCAGCGTTTTCTGGGTCTTCCTTTTGGTCTTTTTTGTTGCGGGGTCCAGTCACTTATGGTCTTGACCGCTCTACTGCTATCCAATCTCTACGTGTCCCGCCCAACGTAGTCTCTGCGATTTGCAGAACCTGACAATTGTCTGCTTTTCAATTAAGGCATCTAGCTCGTGGTTCATTCTCGTACGGAATGTCCCGTCGTTCTCTTTTTTTGGGCCAAAGATCTTTCTGAGCACTTTTCTCTCGAAAAGTAATAGTTTGAGCTCGTCTTTTTGAGTCAAAGCCCATGTTTCACACGCATACGTTACAACTGGCCGAATTATTGTTTTATAAATTATTAGTTTTGTGCTATGTGTCAGTAGCTTGCTGCTTAGCATGCTCTTACATGCGTGGAAACATCTGTTACCGGCCGTTATCCGGGCTTTAATCTCCTCTTCGATCTGGTTCTGCGAGTTCAGTATTGAACCTAGGTACTGAAATGATGTTACACCCTCAATCGATTCACCTCCCACAGCCACACTCTCAGCCGGAGCTACGTTACGGCTACTAGCCATGTATTTTGTTTTAGTAGCATTAACCTTCAGCCCAAACTTATCCGATTCCGAGGATAGTATTCCTCCAAGATTGATCATACTCTGTTTGGATCGACTAGATATAACAATGTCGTCTGCGTAAGCAGCCAGCTGGGATGTGTTGTTGTTAATAAGACCCTTAAGATTGAGTTTTCGCGTAACAGCTTCTAAGACCAGGTTAAAGACGATCGTTGATAACGAGTCTCCCTGTTTCACGCCCGTGTCAATAGAGAACGGTTCAGAGCGATCGTTCTGGATGGCTACTATAGCCTTAGAGTTGTGCATTGTCATATTTACAAGGCGCACAATCTTGCTTGGTACTCCCAGTATCAACATGGCGTGGAGTATGCGGGTGCGGTTGACACTGTCGAACGCTTGTTGATAGTCGATGAACAAATGATGCAGGTTGATATCAAATTCATAGGTTTTCTCTAGAGTTTGCCGCATCAGGTAGATTTGGTCCGCAGTTGAGCGGTTTGGCCTAAAACCACACTGATAATCGCCTAAGATTCGCTCAGCATATTCCAAAAGCCTCAAATAAAGAACTCCTGAGAAGATCTTGTATGCTGCAGATAGGATGGTGATGCCTCGATAATTGGAGCAGATCGTTTTGTCTCCTTTTTTAAAAATTGGGACTATGATACCCAATCGCCATTCCTGAGGCATATCTTCTGTTTTCCATATCTCTTTAACGAGCATAAAAATTCTTTCATACAGCGCGGGTCCTCCTTCTTTTAACAGTTCAGCGTTGATGCTGTCTAGGCCTGGTGCTTTGTTGTTTTTCAAGAATTTTATACATCGTTCAATTTCAAGGAGGGTGGGCTCTTTCAGTTCTTCCTCGACGTCATAGAAGATGAGGTCACTGTTGGGCTTGTCATCAAGACGCGTAGGTCGTAGGAGCTGTTGGAAGTGCTCTTTCCATCTGTTCACAACCTCATCTTTTTCGGTAAGGGCCTCGCCGTTTGTGTTCTTTATTGTACCTGTACGTGGTTGATACCCACTACGAAGAGCATTAACCCTTTTGTAGAAGGCTCTACTACGATTGTTCATGCGTGAACTTTCTAATTCTCTAATCCGGTTGTTTTCAAGGATCCGCTTTTTCCTCCTTGCTGTTTTTCTGCACAAATCACGAGCTTCTTTATATATCGCCATCTTTTCGTCTGAGTCATTTTGGAAGTATTCCAATCTAGCTTCATTTTTCCTACGTAGCAGTCGTGCATATTCTTCGTCATACCACTCTTCCTTTCGAGTTTTTTCTCTCTCTCCTAAAACATTTTGGGCCGCGAAAGTCACAACCTTTTTAATAACCTGCCAATCCTCTTCGATATTACCGCTTGGTGTACTAATTTGCAGGTGTTTGGTCACTTCACTTGCAAAGTTGTGTCGCGTCTGGGTATCCTTCAATTTACTGATGTTCCACTTCATCTTCCTCTCCCCTTTTTTATTTTGAACTATAGCAGTTTTATGCTTAACGGATGCTATGACAAGGAAGTGGTCAGTGTCACAATCAGCTCCTCTATAGGTCCTAACATCTTGTACATTGGTCAGTCGTCTCTTACCTACCAGGATGTGGTCAATTTGATTACAGATGTCGCGGCCGGGAGCTCGCCAGGTAACCTTATGAATGTTTTTGTGAGGAAATTTTGTGCCGGTGATAAAGAGGTCATTTGCGGCTGCAAAGTAACAAAGTTTTTCGCCGTTCTCACTGGAGGTGTCATGAGCTGAATGCTTGCCAATAACTTCGGCAAAAACAGCCTCTCTACCCACTTTTGCATTAAAGTCCCCAAGAACGATCAATTCATCGTATTTAGGCGTTGAGTCACATGTCTTTTGAAGTTCTTCAAAGAACTGCTCCTTAACCTCATCGTTGGCGTTTTCCGTTGGGGAGTAGACACAGATGTATGTAGTGTTATAGAGGTGGCCTTTGATCCTTAGAGTACAGATACGCTCGTTAACCTCACGGAACCCCAGTACACATTTATCTAATCTTTTGCTGACAATGAAGCCTGTTCCATACATTCCGCTTTTCTCCGCACCACTGTAGTAAAGGGAAAACTCCGCTTTCCTGATGTACCCAGATCCCTCCCATCTGATTTCTTGAAGAGCTATTAGGTCCAACTTGTAAGTTTTTAGGGTGTTGGCTATTTGCAACATTTTCCCTGCTTGCAGCATTGTCTGCACATTCCAGGTGCCAATTCGCATAAGTAGTCGTTTGTCCTTTAATCCTTGCCGAGGTCGTCGTGAATAAAGCAATCCGGTTTTCTTCGTTGTGGACTTCTCAATCATCTGGGTTTTTTACCATGATGGGTGATTAGCCCATCGATGAACCCTCCTCATTTTGCCCGGGCTTGGGACCGGCAGCGCTGCCGTAGCGTACGCTGGCTGAGTTAATATAATGTATTAAAATATATTTATGGTAACATATAAAGTAACAAACAATCTGCAAGAAGAAATTTGAGAACTGTAGTACGTTTTAAATGTAAAATATATAATAGTAAATAACGGTAAAACAATTAGAAAATAAAGACATGTTTGCAACATCAGAAAATGGATAAGTTTTAAATGGTTGGATATTTGAAACTTATATATTTTCTAGTCTAGAGTACGGAAGTATACGAGACATATTAAGTATGTATAGACAGTACGAGTTGGCCAGCGCGGTGGACTATGGCCTAAACTCTCTCATTCTGAGAGAAGACCCGTGCCCAGCAGTGGGACAATAATGGGTTGACGAGATAGACAGTACGTAGTATAGGAGGAAAGAAAGGATGGATGATGAATCTAACCCAATCTACATTCAATTGATAAAACAAATCGACTTTAAACAAAAAAATACCCAATTGAAAACTATTATCAAACTCACCTTTTTATCAACATAAATAACAGTAACAATCATGACATGAATTTTCTGAATTGTAGAGTAAGAAACGTTATTTATGCTGCTTGTTATATTTTTCAGGGCTCAGAGCAACTCGGGTCCAAGCTGCACAACACTCGTAAATGGATTGGTGCCTGCGAAGTGGTCACGGTACTCTCGTCACTCAGGATAAAGTAAGTAATCATTTTTTTCTTCAGTTCAAACTTACAGGTGTCTGTTCTTGCCCCAACGGTGACCTAAGATTTGCACCGAGCATTAAAATAAGAAATAGCGATCATATGCACAAAGAAATCGCACGTATTCTCGAGGACAATTGCTCGGAAATATCATTCCAACTATCTTCACATCTTCTTTGTATTGTGCAAACAAGCGTAGAAGTATGCGGTATCATTTTATCGCTTGTAATTAATCGAGAATAAAAAAGAACCTCATCAAGAATTGCACAATCTAATTTAAGACATATAATTCGATCAAAAGCACGATGGGTGAAATGGGTGGCAACATCTTCCTTACACAACATTAATACCCACTTGGGTGACCAACACGGATAGCTGACATGGGAACTACCGTCAATAACTCATTATGTGAGGCAGGGGAGGCGTGGGAGGCAGCAGTTTGCCTCCGAGGGCTTCCAAAGATAATATGAACACTAATATGAATAGAGCAGTGATAGCCTAATGGTTGAAACTTGCCCTCTCAATCAGGAGGTCCGATTTTCTAATACGAACATAAATCAGTGGTGCGTATTTATGTTCGTATTAGAAATTATTTAGGTATCACTGCTTTTCGGTGAGGGAAAACATCGTGAGGTAACCTACACACCAAGAGTGTTCTTGGAGGTGCGTGAAGTCCACCAATTCGCACTTAGCGAGCGGGGTGGACTTATCGTCTAAAACTCTTTCATTCTGAGAGAGGACCCGTGCCCAGCAGTGGGCCAATAATGGGTTGTACCCCAATATGAATACAGTCGGCCAGGTGGTAGTTCGACCGGGGACCGCTACACACCGAAGGGTGTGGTTGTCGCACACTTTTATATGAGGCAAAGATCCTCGGTGAGGTCCTCGGGAGTCTGTGATTGATTTCAGATGGAACTCATGGTCTATATGAAGTTGCTTACAGCTGTCCGTAGGCGGCAGTGACTTACCATCAGGTGGACTGTACGCTCGTTTGCGATTTCAATCAGATAAAAATGATTGGCAGGTGTCAGCTGATAGACTTCCACAAGCCGACGGCGGCGGACGGCAGCCACCCCGCGCTGTTCGACTGGGTGCTGCGCTACTTCCAGAACGATCCCAACGGGTTCAAGGCGCCTTTGTATCTCCAGCACCAAGGTAACGCCAGGGTTTATTTACTTGGAAAGTTCACAGTACATAAATGTGCTCTTATATGCCGCTCATGTAGGTGTTGAGGAGAATAGTGCTGTGTGACAGGGGTCTTCATTTTCAATCTCTTTACCCGTGAATGTGGTGGGAGGCCTCTAAAAAAATACCAGGAGATTGGCGAGAGCGTCTTCTCGGGTAACATAAAAACCCACTGCATTCACTGGCACGTTTGCCAAACACCTTGACTATTGGATAAGACCCGTTAGGGAAGCCCTATTTCCAATAGTGGACCTCAATAGGCTGATGGGTGACACACCATTGCTACTACGTTGATATGTACAGGCAGCAAGCGTGGCAGACATGTGCCGTAACATTGTATAGGAATATTATAGTATTTTGCTTAGTACGATAGGTATCTGACATGTTCAGTGGTTGTAAATATGTGTTATAAAGGTTTGATTATATAATCCAAATTTTATAAGGCACTAATACATTTAATGGTCATGCTTCCGAAGAATAACATCATCATTTCAAAAAAAAAAAACTGATGTATTTTGAAGGAAACGAATAAATTGTGGTGTGGAGCTAAGCCGTTTAATATAAGTTAGTGTTAGAGTAGTATTAAGTGCAGTTACAATAAAGACATAAATCCATAAACGCGCTTTTCAATACATCCGAGCCTGTGCCAACACTATAATTATGCCGAACCTGCCAGGATACTACAGGGTGCTACAAAATGTTTCAGGTCATTCAAGGACAATAATTGGCTACGAGCGACACAAAGACGGCAAGGCGACATTACTAGTGTTGGACCCGTCGCATTCCCCAGCTCAGGTGAGTTTTGAGATGGATTAAAATGTGTCGAAAATAATTAACATTGATGAAGAATTAAATTCAGTTCGTTCTTATAAGATTGAAATAGCAAACTATCTGATACTAAGTGATCACTACTGTTTTTAATGACACCTCAAATGGATAGACTTATTGAAAAATGGTTAGGTTAGGAGTTAGGTTACGTTAAAATTACAAGATAAATAGAGTATTAGTTGTCTGGATATGCGGGTTTTAATTATTATTGCCGATTTAAAAATATTTCAAAAACCGTTTATTAAAATGTATCAATTCCACGATTATATTAATATGAAATTTGCTAGAAAAAATGTTTTAGTCGTTGAAATTCGGCTGGTCAATCGAGGGGTTCGAAATTGGAATATTGGACACACTACTGATTATTTTTAATATGATATGCATATTAGAAATTATTGTCATTGCTTTATGGTGAAGGAAAACATTACAAGGGAGGCCACTCACCGGATATATAAAATAAAATCTTTCTCAAAGATGTGCGAAGTTTATGTCTAGTGTAGTGTGAATGTAATTAAATTATTAAGAGTCATTTTAAATTATCTAGAATATGATAAAAAAATTGGGTACCCTTTGAAAAAACACTCTGTATAAAAAGTTCGGTGACGATGACACATCATAATTGTTATTCATGTCAAAGTATTCATCGCTCCTAAAAGGTGCGTTCCGGATGGCGATCACGACGCCGGAAGCGCCCCAAACGTGATTCCACAAGACGATCGCGATCGTTGTGGTCTTGGCGAAAACGTCACTCATGACGTCATGACCTACGACCCATCTAATAAGGTTGATCGACGTGATCGTTCCAGTAGAGAATACATCAGTAAAGCTCACAAGCTAGTGGAACGGGAAAAACTGCGGTCGTGAGCGTGGACTTTGTAAACGTCTAATGGAACGCACCAAAGAGGCGATATATAAGTTGTCCGGTTTCCGCAGGTGCGGCAGGTGGTGTGCGGCGGCGCGGCGGCGTGCGGCGCGGCGCTGCGGCTGCTGCGGCGCGGCGCGGGCGCGCTGCGGGCGCGCCAGTACCAGCTGCTCGCCGTCACCGGCCTCATCGCCACCGACGAGGAGTACGAGGTGCGCGCACATTCATGCACAGCCACGAACACACATGCACGCATGCATGTACGTACGCGCACACACACACACACACAAACACATACACAAGCACGCACGCACGCACGCGCACGCACACACACATACACAGGCACGCATGCACGCACGTATGCGCACGAACACACTGAAAAAGACAGTAACATACACAGATGGATACACTCGCATGCGCGCGCGGTCGTTTCGAGCACGTTTCGAATTTCGAACGAATTATGGTGAATCAGTCACTTCAAGTATTATTTCATATGTATGGTTACTTGCTACATACACTATTAGATTGATAAATAAAATATTAGATTTTGATTCACTGATTATATTTTCCACGAACTAAACTAATTGATGATATGACAGTTGATGTAATGAGCACGCGACGCACTTGATAGCTAATTGCGAACTGATCAAAAATACATAATTAATAAATTGAGCGCGCGCGTCCAACCAATGGAATTGCTGACCTCAGCAAATGCACGGTTGTACCGTACATGCTCCCAAGGGCAAAAGATGAAATGAAATTGAAATGAATGTGAATGTATGAAAGTGTAACAAGGTGATTTCATTGTATTCTTATGCTACAGATAATTCTAATGTCTTTAAGTGAAATTTTGTCTACGTGGCATAGGGCTTATATATTTGTTCACTTTATGCACTTTAGGTATTTCACTATATTCACTTTCACACTGCACTTGATTGACACATTCACAATCACACTTGTTCACGTTCGAGGAGCCTGCAGCTGGTTGCTCGCTGACCGTCGGTTGAGAACTCGCCTGTTCGGCTCTCACCATTGTCGACTGCCGAGGTGTCCAGTGCTTGCTACGGACCCTCCGCACCAGGACGATAACGCCAACAACCAACATGACTCCCAAAATCGCATAAATCAGTGTGTAGTGGTGAACATCATGATACGACACCCGTTGAGATAAATTTTCATTTGATTTAAGATCGTGAATCTGTCTTTTCATTTGTTCTAATTGCTTGTCATTGGAAGAGTAAGAGTAGTTGAGTTGCAAAGGTGTGAGAATGCTTATGTTTATCATATTATTTATAGGTTCCATCTCATGTTTGTAAAATTGATTTTCAATGTGCATACTAGTGGAACTCTCACTATGTGCATATATAGTGAAGTTGTCGGTCTTAATTAAACAACCTTGATCGACCGTTATTATCCCTGCATTTTTTAACCTAGTTGCTGTCACTTGGTCTTCACACAGCACTCGAATGTAGCATATACCGCAGCAGAAGAATAGATAGGTATTTATCTTGTTGATTTCTATCCATTTATTGGTACAAGTACTGTAATTAATCTTACATTTTCTTGTAATTGCTTCCATTTGACATAAGTTTTCATCTGTTTTAAGGTGATAAATAGGACTCATTGAATAGCAAAGGCATCCATCGGTTCCGGTATGTAGACATGATTTTATATCTTGTTCCGACATTATCAAAATTTTTTCATTTCTTAAATTAATAGCAACATATTCTGCTATAGGTACAATTTGAGCCATTCCCATATTACCAACGGAATGAGGAATTGATAAAATTTTCGTGATTTCAAATAGTTCCCGAGTCACCAAAGGTAACCGTATTTCAAATAGTAAGTAATCTTCTGACATTCTAGCTTTTATTTTTAATAAGTTGTATACACTTCTTAAATCATTATGTAAATTATTGATAGGTAGTGTTAAGTCCTTTGTTAGGTGACTTGAAATGCTGCTCAGTGTAGTTTTAAGCTGCTCCGGAGAAATTAAATGAAAATTAAATTTGCCGTGATAAATATCTGTTATTGTGTCTAATAAGGTAGACTGTACATTTGCTAATTGTCTTAACATGTTGTTCGCCGCTATAGCTCCCAAAGTAAAATCATTCATCATGGTGTTTCTCTCGTGTTCAGATTTCAAAGTATTTCTAAAATGTTCAAACTGATTAGACAAGTAATTCAACATTTTATGCTGTTTATTGATTGACTGCTCATTTCTTTTTAAAACATTGTATTCGACTTCAACTATGGAAGTTTGATTTCTTATAAGACCCATTAAGTGATCCTCATTGTCTTGAATTAATTGTATATCGTGTTTATATTGTTCTGCGAATCGTTCATCGAGTACTCCGAAGAGACTATTCGCCAGATATCCGACACCATTAAGGAGACCCCGGCGCTTACGTATGTCCGTTTGTGTACTCGAATGCTGATTTAACAACAGCTGGTTGTAGTAATTTAATTCCGAGTATTCTTGCTGTAATTGCGTTGATATTACGTCACAATGCGATACATTTTTAAGTAGATTACACGTTGTTGCTAGGTAATTTATATATTTGTTGCATGCTTGAGTGCCTTGCCAATATGGATTCATGTTATAATAAGTGACTATTTTCCATTCATCCCTTATTAATCTCATATCGGTTATTTTGTCAAAATATAGTCCTTGGTATTTTAAATATAATTTACACTATGAGAACAATGACATGTGCCTATCATACCCACGAAAAATAGCAGTAATGTTGTAAAAGATACCAGACTGAAACATGATACTTTTGATTGTCTTTTTATTATTTTGTCATCTGATTTGTTAGCCGGGTTCGTCGCTTGTTCGACTTTAGTTTTATTTACTGGAAGAACTGATAGCTTTATAATCGGGCGTTTTATTAAGCCATTTTTGGTCTTTAACGTGACAACTCTAACGTGGCCATCTGCTCCCGGATGTAGGTCGACGACGCGTCCTACCGCCCACTTGCCAGGGGGTAAATTTGCATCATTAATCATCACTACATCATTAATTTGGATATTAGGTTGTTGATGTTTCCATTTGCTTCGTGCTGAAAGATGACTGAGATACTCGGAACGCCATCGTTTCCAGACGTCTTGAACAATTTTTTGCGTAAGATACCATCTAGTACGCATATCAGTTTCGGTTTCCATGATAGTCATGTCTTGATTTAGATTTATAAAACTAGATGGTGTAAGGAAATCTAAATCCTCAGGATCCTCACTTAGCGGGCACAGTGGTCTCGAGTTCAAAACTGCTTCAATTTGGGCTAATACCGTGGAAAACTCTTCAAAGGTCAATCGCTGCTCACCAATAACCCTTCGGATATGATATTTGACACTTTTAACTGCCGCCTCCCATAGACCACCCGCTGAAGGCCATGACGGAGCGTTAAAATGCCATTCTATTTCCATATTTGTTAGCTCAATAATAAAATCTTGATCAAATGTTTGTAGTATGTTCTGAAACTCCTGAGCCAAAATATTACTAGCACCCACAAAGTTCGTGCCATTATCGCAATACATATGCCGCGGGGATCCTTTTCTAGCCGACATCCTACGCAATGCCGCCAAAAAAGCAGACGAGGAAAGATCGGAGACTAGTTCCAAATGTACAATTCTTGTAGCCATGCATATAAACACTGCTATATATCCCTTTGTGGTCTTGATACCACGACCCTTGTTGGCCTTTATGAACACATGTCCGGTAAAATCTACACCAGTGTGGTAAAACGGTTTGGCAGCATTGCACCTCTGTGTAGGTAGATCTCCCATTACTTGTGATATTTTGATAGGATTATGCTTGCGACATGTTACGCAAGTATACAATCTGCTTTTGACAGCTCGATTGCCACCCATAATCCAGTATTTTTGACGAATAGTTGCTAATGTTACTCTAGTACCACCATGTAACGAAAGTATATGTGCGTGATCTATCACTAAATTGGTTAGGGGGCCACGTTGCGGTAAGATTATTGGGTTTTTCATGTTTACATTTATGTTCGCCTTATTCAACCTTCCCCCAACTCTAAGAAGTCCATCTGAATCTAGAAATGGATTAAACTGCAATAATTTACTTTTTCTGCAAATAGGTATGTTTAGTTGTAAGTTATTGATTTCGCTTGTAAATTCAGTTTGTTGTACATACTTGATTAATGTGTATTTTGCTGTATTTATTTCTTTTAACGTGAGGTAACTTGCTTGGCATGATTCTTTTCGCTGGGTTATTTTTATAAATCTCAAAATCCACCCGAAAACCCTTGTTAATTTGCGAAAGGAACTAAACCTTGTAAGAAGCTCTTCAATTATGCTAGTTTTCTTAATTATAGAATTTACTTGTACTGATTGCTTAACTTCCTCATTCGTTTTGTAAATTTCATTTTTCTCACTGTTCAGGCTAGTGTTACACGCGGAGAGCCATAGCGGTCCTTTCCACCATTGAGAGTGTTCTATAAGTTGACTTACACTCATGCCCCGACTGGCACAATCTGCTGGATTTTCCGCTGATTTGACGTATTGCCATTGCTGCGGTGGCATAATTTTAGTAATATCTCTCACCCTGTTTGCCACAAAAGGCCTCCACCGTCCCGGGTTGCCTTGAAGCCAGGCGAGAACTACCATTGAGTCCACCCAACCATAACTCTTAATCTTATATTTACCGAAGCATTCGTGCACTTTAGCCATCAGTTTCGCTAAAATCAGGGCTCCGCAGAGTTCTAACCTAGGTAATGATATCGTTTTGTTTGCTGGAACAAGCCTGGTCTTCCCTGCTACTAATGAGACCTTGATTTCTCCCTCAAATCTGATTCTAGAGTAAATGACGCATGCATACGCCTTGTTCGAGGAGTCACAAAAGCCGTGTAACTCTAGCTCATCGCCTTCCGCTAATGTGTACACCCATCTTGGTATTTGAATTTGATTTATATATGACATATCCTCCCTGATTTTTCTCCACTCCTTTACGATATCTTCTGGCAGCTTATCGTCCCATTGCATATTAGAGCCCCAAACTCTTTGGAACAATAATTTTAGTCGGGTTGAAATTGGGGACAGCCAACCAAGTGGGTCATATAACTTGGATATATCTGACAACATAGATCGCTTGGTTGGTGTTTTTGTCATTGGCTCGAGCTGGGATTGAAACATAAACATGTCCTGCCTGGAGTTCCATCGCAAGCCCAATGCTTTAGTTGATTCTGGTTGTTTGAAATGAAAGTTATCTTCCTTCTGATCATCTTCTGTCATATTTTTAACTAAAACTTGCGAATTAGACTTCCACTTTCGTAAATTAAATCCGCCAGACTTTAATAACTTGATTAAATCTTGCTGTAGCCTTGATGCTGATTCAACAGACTCCGCTCCATGTAAAACGTCGTCCATATAAAATGACTAGCTGTACCCGCGGCTTCGCCCGCGTAAAAATGAGTGTATCGCAAAGTTTTTCCCGCAAAAATCTCGACCCCGTTGAAATTATATGATAAAAAGTAGTCTATAATTATGTTATTCCACAACCTTTTCTATAGTGCAAGTCCTATCCAAATGAGTTTAGCCGCTCAGGCGATTACCCGGACATACAAAGAGTAAAGAAACGAATTTAAAGTATGTATTTGTGGTTAGGATCATAATTGTTATGTTAAAATATTTTAAAAATTAGACAAATTAGAATTTTAAAATTAGACGATTGTGAACCGCCTTTCTTTGAATTAATTAACAATCTTAGTGGTCACACAATACCAAGAAGCACCTTGTAAACCAAATCCTGCTCCACATTTAAACCAAAACGCATCGATTACAAAGATTGATTTTAACTTTTCCGCAGTATGTTTAAACATTTTCAGGGTTATGCTGCAGGGTGAAGTGCAATGTTTGTACTGGTCTAGTACAAAAAAACGCTATTCTTACAAACTTATTTAACATTCGTGTCCTACTCAACACTGGACACTATCAAGTGGTCAGATTACTCTAATAATGCACACGCATCGGCGGCCGGCATGTATTAGCATGCGCGAGCGAGACGGTTACCTACCCCTGCCGAGAGACACATCTTTATTATTTTAAATCTCTAATATCTTTAAAAGTATTTATTTGATGCATATAGTGTAAAAGCTAACGAATGCATTTATTTATATAAGGATTAATACCGAACAGAAGAAAACACACTCGAAATTATTAACGTAATATTTTTAGTTGAAATATGGAACATAAAAAAAATATTGTGACTTAAATAAGTTATAGAGATATACTATCGCGGATTGATTTTATATTTAAGGTAGCAATCCAGTGTTTCGTAGCCCTTGACGCAATTATTAGTATTCAACATCAACATTTAATTTATCGATAGACTTCGTAGTTGTTTTGTAAATAACGCCACCTATCGCATTCAATGTAATTCAACATAGTAGTTCAACATAGATCAGGATAGATGGCGCAAGTATACCTAATATTTAACTCATCGGTAATTCCTCGTAATTTTATATTGTGGGTAAATTAAATCAAATTTATATCACATTTATTTGTATGATAATTAATTGTTATCGATTTATAGGTATCTATTATTTCATAATGAACTAAGGATCAGGATGACATCAGGGCAAAATGGCTAATATGGCGACAAACAAAAGTCGCGATATACCGAGTTTTACAGATATATGTTGTCGACTCAAAATCAATATTTTTTAATGTTTTATTATTGAGATAAGTTTTCAATCAAGTCTATCTTGCCCCTTGACGGAATTTTATTATCGTACCCTTTGAAGGAAGTTATATAATTTGATATCTCTAATGACTTTAAACGTATTTATTTGATGCATACAGTGTAAAAAACAATTTTGATCTTTATTAAAATTACGAAACTAACGAATGCATTTATTTACATAAGGATTCCACAAGAAGTCCACCAATTCGCAAATAGCCAGCGTGGTGGACTATGACCTAAAACTCTCTCATTCTGAGAAAAGACCCGTGCCCAGCAGTGGGACAATAATGGGTTGACGACGACATAAGGATTAATACTGAACAAAAGACAACAGACTCGAAAATAACGTATTATTTTTAGTTAAAATGTGGAACATAAAAATAATTATTGTGAGTTAACCTTAAGAGATATAAATATGCTATCGTGGATTTATTTTATAATCAAGTGTGCAAACCAGTGTTTCTTAGCCCTTGACGGAATTATTAGTAATTCAACATCAACATTTAATTTATCGATATTACTTCGAAGTTGTATTGTAGATAACGCCATCTATCAAATGTTCATTCAACATAATTCAACAGAACAGTGATAGCGCAAGTATACCTAATATTTATCTCATCGGGAATTCCTCGTAATTATAATCGTATCTTTCGCATTATAAATACATTTTCATATTATAAACCCATATTATGGGTAAATTAAATCAAATTTATCACATCTATTTGAATGATAATTAATTGTTACCAATTTAAATGTATTATTTCTGAACGAACTCACGATGACGTCCAGGCGAAATGGCCAATATGGAGATTGTCATTTGCATTGGAATTTAACAAAATTCGCGACATACCGAGTTTTACGGATATATGTTGTCGATTCAAAATCAATATTTTTTAATGTTTAATTGTTCACATAAGTTTTTAATCAAATCTATCATACCCCTTGACGGAATTATTAGTACACCTCTATGTCAAAAGCCAATATGGAGATTGTCATTTGCATTGGAATATAACAAAATTCACGACATACCGAGTTTTACGAATATATGTTGTCGACTCAAAATCAATATTTTTTAATGTTTTATTATTCACATAAGTTTTTAATCAAATCTATGATACCCCTTGACGTAAATAATAGTACAGCTCTTAGTCAAAAACGAACTACCATACAAACATTTATGCTCGATTTTAACATTTTCAACCCATTTTTTGAAATAAAAAGTAGCCTATAATGGATCCCAAGGTCACCACTATCTGTGTACACAATTTTATAAAAATCGGTTCAGTAGTTTTGCCGTGAAAGAGTAACAGACAGACAGACAGACAGACAGACAGACAGAGTTACTTTCGCATTTATAATATTAGTAGGGATTGTTCTAAGACCTCTGTAGCCTCTTTATAATTTGATTTCTCATCTTCTGCTAACTGCTTTAAAGTCATCATAGCCAAAAACGGCGCGGCCTTGGTGCCATATGTGACTGTGCAGAGTTGATAATCTTTTACAAATGATGCAGAAGTGTCACGCCATATTATTTTTTGAAATCTTTGATCCTGTTCGTTTACCCATATAAACCTAAACATTTTTTCGATGTCTGCGGTGAAAGCGTAGCGGAATTGTCTCCATTTCAGTAGCAATGATTGGAGGTCCTGTTGAAGATTAGGCCCTTTTAACATTAAATCATTTAAACTGCATCCTGTTGTTGTTTTAGATGAGGCATTAAACACTACGCGAAGTGCAGTAGTAGTTGATTCATTACGTAACACACAGTGATGAGGTAAGTAACAATTAGGTATCTGGTTACCGGGCGATGGCCTCATATGTCCATATGCTTTATATTCATTCATAAATAATTTATATTGTTCTTCAATGTTGGGTTTATTCTTAAATTTTCTTTCCAATTGATGAAATTGTGCGATGGCTATTTGCTTGGATGATCCTAACTGCTCCTCAAAATTTTCTTTAAACGGAATTCTGACTTCATACGAGCCATCTTCCCGCCTTCTTGTAGTTGACTTGTAATATTTAACGCACTGGTTATCTTCTTCTGACAGAGAGGATGATTCTGATATATCTTCTATTTCCCAGAATTTCTTTAATTCGTCGACACGATTTAGGAGTACGTTACACTGTAATGTCTTTACGTTCCCACACAAAATCCATCCTAAACGTGTCTGTTGTGCTATGGGTAAATTTGCTTCATCAGACCTGCTAATCCCGTCCAATATGATACTTGAATACACGTCGGCACCGAATAGTATGTCAACAGATCGGCTGACATAAAAGTCGGGATCTGATAGTTGTATGCCATCCAAATGAGCCCATGTTGGCTTGCTAAACGTGGAACTAGGTAAATTCTTTACGAGCGTATTCATAATGTATATATCGGTATTGAATGAAAAGTTGTTATGTAACGAGTAACATGTTATATTCGTCATTCCTTTGCAACTACTTTCCTTGGCTCCGACGCCTGATATCAATCCTTTACAGTATTTTCTCGGCAAACCTAAGACTTGTGTTGCATGCTCGGAGATAAGGGAAATTTGAGAGCCTTGATCTATCAGTGCTCGCATCTTACGAAAAGATCCATCTCCTGCTTGGACCTTGATAACAGCTGTTGCTAATAATATTTCATTCATATTGTTACTGCCATGTTGTAATTCAATCTCTTGATTCATAGCTAGAATGTCGTTTTTATTAGCAGTAGTAATATTGACGGATGATTTTTTGAATGCTTCATGCACAAGCGTGTTATGTTTTCCTTTGCATTCGCGGCATCTTTTTTCTGAATAACATGCCATATCTTTATGATCATAAAGACAATTTTGACATAAATGAAGTCTTGCTATTGTTTGGCGTTTGTCTTGTGGTGTCATATTTAAAAACTTATTGCAGAAATAAATTCCATGCACTTCATTGCACAATGGACATGATTTTTTCGCTGAGTTGGAAGGTGATTGACCACTTTTATATGCAGGCAATGATTGTTTTGCATGTTGACTTGATTTAAAATGTTTAAAGTTGGGCATATTATTTTGTAAGTTATTTGGTTGTTTAAAATATTCTTGTTTCTTTCGAGAAGATTCTAACGTTGTAAATTTTGTTTCCAAAAATTTCAAAAAGTCTTGAAGGTGGGGCAACTCTCAAGGGTTTTTGAGAGATTCTAAGTAATCGTTATGAGAGTCCGTGTCTAGTTTTTGTAACAAAATATGTACGATTAAAGGATCCCAACTACTTATATCGACTCCAAGATGCTTTATAGCGTTTAAACATTCCTGTGTTACGTCATGTATTTTCTTGATGTGATTTACTGACGGCTGTTGAGTAGTCGGCAAGTTTAGAAGTGTATTTGCGTGGGTTGAAAATATCAATCTTAAGTTGTTATATCGATTGTTTAATATTTCCCAAGCGATGGAGTAATTTTCAGTGCTTATAGGAAGATGCTGTATCAAACGCTCAGCTTCTCCTCTCAATTTGCCTTTTAGAAATTGCATTTTCTGAGCATTTGAGATAGATATATTATTATGGATAGCCTCCGTAAATAGATCTTTAAATGATGTCCAGCTCTGATAACTACCACTGAAGCTAGGAATATCCATCCTTGGGGTCCAACTCTCTTGGTGAGAAACTGACCACAACTTGCGATTTATTTCTCTCTTCATTTCGTTGTAGGTGCACTCATGCTTAGTATAAGTTTTTTCATACGTTACGTTTGATCCTTCTAACTCGCTGTCTAATTCCCAATGTAAGGAATCTATTATCGACCACCTCGATTGCAAACTACGTAAAGCATCCTCTAATTCCCACTTTTGAGACATGACACTGAAATCCAATGATGATACCGTTCGAAGGAATGCTCTGAAATTGCTTGATTGTTTCTTAAGCATTTCATCCAACTTACTACATGATCCGCTGGAAGTTTGCCTGGTTGATGATTGTTCATGTTCATCTTCATAGTCGGGGGACTCTCTTGCTGGTCCCGCAGCTTGCTGCCGACTGGTCTCTCCTTGTTGAGAGGTATACGGTTTAGGTGTAGGATTTCCAGTAGGTTCAGACCGTTTTAACACCGCTTGTTGCTGTTCGAGGATAAATGATTTTGCTGTTTTGTAAATTTGTAATGCTTGCTCATACTCTTTCTCTACGAAATACGGATGGGCCCTGCTTCCCTCCGTTGATAGCCGATCGTGGTTATACTGATAATCAGCCCAGAAGGATTCCAAGGCTTCCAGCCTCCTTTTATAATAATCGAAGGACTTGCGCTCCGCGGAATCTTTTTTGATATTTGTAACTATTTTTGACATAGACACGTGCAGCTCTCCCTGATTCTTATAAATATGTTCCATGGTTGAGTAATAAAAATGAAACGATCTTACTTGCTTAATCCCTGCTTACTGCAAACGCGTAGATGTCCTCCTTATCACTGCAATCCCTGATGTTCACCACTTGACGACGTTTCTGATATACACTGCTAGAGTTCTTGCTAACCACTAACAATGTCTTTGATATTTACTGCTAGGGTTCTTGTTAACCGCTAACAATGTCTTTGATATTTGATTTACACTGATAGTCACTAGTCAGGTACACGTGGTCACACGTGGTATCGCGCCACGCGGTACGACGACTATATAATATAAACTCCAAAAACTAATTAATATTCACTGCTAGGCTCGAAGGACCATTTAATAATGTATGGTTACTTGCTACATACACTATTAGATTGATAAATAAAATATTAGATTTTGATTCACTGATTATATTTTCCACGAACTAAACTAATTGATGATATGACAGTTGATGTAATGAGCACGCGACGCACTTGATAGCTAATTGCGAACTGATCAAAAATACATAATTAATAAATTGAGCGCGCGCGTCCAACCAATGGAATTGCTGACCTCAGCAAATGCACGGTTGTACCGTACATCATATAACGAACGGATTGTGGTGAAATTGACACTGGTGCGATCCAGTAAGCGCTCATAATGATCAAAATGCTCATTTAGTCGTTCCACATAACGATCGCGGTCGTCTTTTTATTTTTTTGTATCTGCCTGAAGTAGCAAACAAGCATGCAGTCCACCTGATGGTAAGTGGTCACTGCCGCTCATGAACATCTGTAAGCAATCTGTAAGCAACTTCATACAGAACATGGGTTCCATCTGAAGTCAATCAAAGATGCGTCGCTACTCAAGAGGACTAAGTAGGTGGCCTCTTATAAAAGTGTGCCGGCAACCACACCCTTCCATACTACACTGGTTCTACCACCTATTTCTTGTACCCCGAATTACGCGAATTCGACTTACGCAGTGAAATGTGAAATGTGAAATGTCTTTATTTTGTATAGGCCTGCGGGGGCACTTACAAATTGTCAGTTACATTTTTTTTTTCTTACACTACCACCGGATCGGAATACGACCTCAACTGAGAAGATCCGGCAAGAAACTCAGCGGGTTTGTCTTTTTTTTTTATTTATATTCATTTTTTTAATATTATTACAATCATGTTTTTTTTACATGGTAATGAAAGTTAGCTCCAGTATCTTGCCTTGCAGTTCAGTAAAAGAGAGCCCTGTTTGGTAAGATACGCTACACTTTGACATTTATTAAATATACTATAGTAATGCATATTATTGCTCAGTCCCAAGCTGTTTTGTCTTCTATGTAATCAGAAATTTTATAATACGCTTTACGGCAAAGTTTAATCTTAATCAATGCTTTGAACTTATTCATTGACAAATTTCTGATTTCAACAGGAAGTTTATTAAAAAAGCGTATACATTGACCCATAAAAGAATTATTAATTTTGTGAAGACGAGTAACATGTGCAGAGAGATTGTGCTTGTTCCTTGTATTTATGTTATGCGTATCACAATGTTTAGCAAAATTATTAATATTTTTCTTAACATACATCAAATTTTCGTATATAAATTGGGATACAACAGTAAGTATATTTATTTCTTTAAATAATTCTTTTAGTGAACATTTCGGACTTAGGTTATAAATGGCTCGTACAGCCCTCTTCTGCAGTATAAAGACAGTATTGAGGTCAATACTGTCAGTTATCAGTCAGACCCAGCCATCGCGTAAGTTCGGGGTATTACTGTACTTTTAATTTAATAAAATTTGATAAATTTTTGAAGGTGGTAGTACCAGTGTAGTTCGACCAGGGAAGTACCACCGTCACGCCTATTTCTACCGTGAAGCATTTCTTGCGTTTCGATGGAAGGGTGTGGTTGCCGGCACACTTTTATATAAGGCGACCATCGTAGTCCTCGGGAGTAGCAACGCATCTGCAATTGACTTCAGATCCCATATTATATCCCATATATCCCATGTTATGTATAAAGTTGATTAGAGATATCCGTGGGCGGCACTGACCACTTACCATCGGGTAGACTGCATGCTCGTTTGCTACTTCAGTCAGATAAAATAATAATAATAATAATTTCTCCATTTCAGGCCAGTAAAGTGCTTCAATCAGTGCGCATCCCGTGAGCTGGCGTGCAAGCAGAACTTTGCTGCATACCGCTGAGAGGTCCCCGGCTGATCACCGGTGACCACATCATACCATTTGTTTGTTCAGTTCTTGTATCGTTTTAATTGGGTATGTAAAAATTTAAAAAGGTATTTAATATGGCATATAACATGTTTATATAAAATATTGTTTAACTTCATATTTGGTTTTAAATGTAAATATTTGAATAACAAAATTATGGTGTTTATAAAGGCAATAATTATTTAAATCAAATATAATATATCAATTAATAAAATAATTGGATAGACCACAATTTTTCCCATTTATTATTTCCAAAGGCTACATAATTGTGTATTTAACACATATTTACTTACTACTTATTACATATTTACTTTATTACTTTATTGACTTGAAAAACAAACTTCTCGGATTATGAAAAAATACGAATTCCTTTACATATTATTATTAATTATTAGAATAGTCTCATAGTTTACATATACATTTTTTGATTTAATATTTAATATTTACAGAATAATATATTACCAAACCATGAACTTAATTTCAACCATTACGTATTTATTAAACAGTGTTTTTGGCTCTGGTATAAATATTAAAATAAGTCGAGATTCATAAAAACATATAATAATAATAACTGTTTACAAAAACCAAGGTCTACAGCAAATAAACAACAAATACAAAACAGATTAGGTATTTCCATTAAAAAAACCGTAATAACATAAATAAACACTACTTTAAAATTAACCTATTTTCCAATAATTCTGTGCTGCAGGCCAAGATCTCAAATGGTATCGGCATTTCATTTTTCGGGATACAACAAAATTGCTTTTCGGCGTTCTGGCTATTTATGTAAAAATAATTCAGGGACATATATTTTTATGTATCTTTAGGTTCAAAGCGTTAATTATTTATATAAACAATATATGCCATATTATTAATCTTGATAGACTATAGTCAGTTTGGTTTTTATTTTATTATTACATTTTCATTTTATTTTATTATTTCGTTATTATTTTCTCTGTTATTAATTATTAATCCTTTTTTATAAAAATGTAATCACCGAATTAAGGAATTACCAAAAACGAATTATTATTTTAATTTAAGATAATTACCAAAAACATTACGATTATAATCAAACTGACTAATAACACATTGCTGCTTGGATTGAATTATAACACAGTACAAAATAGCTCATTTTACAGTCGAGATAGGTAAAAATTTAACACAGTTTTTTTGTTTTATCTTTTTAATTAATAATAAAGTTTAGTTTAGTGAAAGAATATATTAAAGAGCTCGTAAGTGCAGTAGATTAAGAACCATTTTTCATTTCTAGATTTATTTTTTGGATAAAACTGTATCAATAACTAATGCTTCAAATAAAAATTGAATAATTTTGAATTGTGTTGTTATTCATGAAAAGCAGCGAAATTTAATTACAGTCATTTTAAATTAATTTACTTAAATTTTATATTATAAAATTGATTTAATTTACTTAACATTTATATTATAAAATTAATTTAGCGAAGTTGTGATACCTTGTAATTAATAATTATAACTATAATTTAGGAGGTTCAATTAATTCCTACCCCACCGGTTTGTTTGTCAATTATCGTATAGTTTCGTCAATTGCCACGTATCACGCTAGATGGCGGTCGTAACGATATTTACAGTTCCATATTACAACGATGTTTATTTACAATAATAGTTAATTAAAATGTAATCGATTTATTATAAATTATGTAGGCTCTTGACGCATCGCGGGTGGCCGTAATATGCCTAAAAATAAAAAAATACTACGTAATAGGGCTAAAATTATCGAGTTATGGAATATTAAAATGCGTTTTAGGGTACTCTCTACTCCTCATCTATTTTTATTTAGTTTATACATTTTCAAATAAATGCAAAATATCTTACGCATATATGATTGATACATTATAATACTTAACGGGTACTCACGATATGCGGGGTTCATCAGTTTGGCCGTGACCACGATCCATGCAACTGGGTCGAAATATCGGGAAAAGAATTCTATAAGAATTCGTAAACCGCATATCGTGAGTACCCGTTAAGTATTATAATCTTACGCATAATATGAAAATATATATAAATATGGTCACCCAAGGTTGACTGGCAGAGAATGTCATCAGGCATTAAGTTTGCCCTATTGTAACTGTTTAAAGGTGCAATAAATATATAAATAAATAAATATATAAACTAAATATAAACAAAATCTGACATGTTCGTGAGGTAACCCTAGGCATTATAATCTGTTTATTATTTACGTGTTAAATAAAAAAAAACATTCGCAAATATTTCTGTAAAGTATGATGTTATTAATATTAAAGAATATAACATTGTTATGTTTATTAGTAACTAAATTTATAGATTAATAATAAACATTGTGTAAAATGTCAAAAAATACGTTTATTTACATAAATATATAGTAATTTTGATTAATAATTAATAATTGATTATTTTTATTTTAAAACGTAGAAAAACTAATAATTGTGATCTATTAGTGTATGATGTGTTACGGCTACCCGCCATGTCCGCGAGCCTTGTCCCGGCATCAGCGTTCATCTTAATAGTTAATCTAGTATTATTAATTATTATATTTATTAATAATAATAGTTACTTAAAACTGCGGCTTTATTGTTTCCAAAAATATTTTAGGATGAATATATGTATTATAATTCAATGATAAATCGCTTTCGGAAATTTCAATCGTTTAAAATAAATGTGAATTATGAAATTGGTTATTATATAAATTGTTCCAATAATATTTGTAATCCAAAATGACGCAAATATACATTTGTCTCTGTCACACTTAATAATAAGTGTCCTAATATTAATTAGGTATGTCTGGCATTTTGTTCTTATTGAACCAAATTATATAATAACAAATTATACTTTGAAAATATTTGCTGTTCATTGTACATATGTATGTATTTATACATTTTTCTCTCATGTAATGATACTATTATTATTATAACCTCTACAATATATAACCTTAGTTAATAAGTACATAAAACCGCAGTTTTAAAGGTAAATAATGATAATATTAATATACATACCGATGCTTCATGACATGCCTTTCAGTAAATAAGACTAATGATAGCTAGGTAAGGAATAAGTATGGTTAATGCATGCGGGAGACACGTCGTGGAATTCGGCGTATTGTAATTTGCTAATTGTGAACCAAATATATTGAATTATTGCTAAATACTGAGAAAAATGCAGTTGTAATATTATATGCACTGGCGATTCCACCAATTCGCACTTGGCGAGCACGGTGGGCTGTGGCCTATAACTCGATCATTCTGAGAGAAGACGCATGCCCAGCAGTGGACAGTAATGGGTTGGCGAGATGCACTCGTTGATTAAGTAAGAGGGTGTATAGGGCTAAATTCTCCCAAAATCCCAAGACAAGTACGTAAGTCTCACGGCAAAATTTCAAAAATAAGAGACGTCCAATCCGAGGAGGATAAAGGGATAATCCCTTATAGCTTAAATCTAAAAGACGTCCTCTTTCTTATTGATACCCTACTTTCGTCAACCGACATCGGAAATCCTGTATCCGTATGACGACCCGCGTGGCGAGAGACATAAAAGACGATCGACAAGAGTAATTAAAATTTCCTATCGAATGAAAGAAAGAAATTGGAAATCAGTTTAGAAACACCCAAGTTATTCAAGATTTTAAGAAACCGACATTTTCCAATTTTCCGGGAAAACCGCCGGAAGGTTTTCATTTTCCTCAATATGGGACTGCCTATGAAACTAGCCGCATACAATGTCGTATGAATCGTGTCTGTAGGTCGACAATTTCTGGCCATTTCGCCAGAACATATATAAAAAAAAAAAAATAATAATAAAAAAGAAATATACGTGACGAATAGATAACCTCTTTCCTTTGGGAAGTCGGTTAAAAACAGCGTAAGCTTCTTTACCACAAGTTAGTGCATTTCACAACATGTCGAATTCCACGGCGTGCCTTCCCAAATATTCAAACGCTTATGTACACAGATGTATCATTATTTTGCACGTTCACGATAGTTCCTAAAGGAATTGCATTTGTAGCGGTGGACAGACGGACTGTCGGTTGTGTTGTGTGGATGTATACTCGGAACAATATATGGTGCCTACATTTATTTTAGGTTTGCTTTCATATAATTTGATTGAAAAGTATAATTCCGTTGAAGGTCACTCGCGTTAGTTAAAGAAAAGATTTTTGTATTTTCTTATGGTCGTCACGGACGTTAAACCCCTTAAGTGTTAGAAGATTTTAAAAGTTAAGTGATTTATTTATTGATTTTAATTTTAAAATTACATATGTATTGATTTATAGTATCAAATCACAGCTTTGAACTGACAGGCTGAAGTTTTTTGGGTTTAAGATTTTGTTATGTCTTCAATTCTATTAGGAAGTAATTTCGAATGTTATTTTTGTAATAAAACGTGTTTCAATTATCCTTTTCGGAGCGGCTGTGTTACGCAAATATTCTTTTAAAGTTAGAATATGTACAATTGTGTGGAGAAAACTTCATTAGAATGATTAAAGATTCTCGTGATGCCGCGTGGTGTCGACATGGGATCTGTTTTTTGAATATTTTTCTTATTTCGTACCTCTACGCACAAATTTTTCGATTAAGTCCAACGCTCAAAGTCCGTGACGGCTCCATAATTATGTTATTTTCATTAAATAATAATTATAACTTTGAATAATTACGTCAATAAATTTTATTAAAGTTGATAATTTTAATCAATGGTCTCTAGAATTTAAATGCACAAATAAAAAAATCAAGTAACTTAAAATGTATCAAATGATATTATATTATAACGATATATTTCATGTTGCATATTAAAATAAGCATAAAATGCGTTGTTTTCAAATATTAATAACACTAGGGAATTTAATGAATCTTTAAAATAAAAATAACACTTTGTAAATAAGATTTATTTAGTAAATTTTGTGTATAACTTTGTTTCATTATTACGTGTTTAGTAACATTATGACCAATATCATACAAAAATATTGATAGTATTGCTTATAATCGTTATATCTCATTGAAAACAGAGGTATTCTGCTTCGTAAGTATGCGGCGTTTTTTTCTTATCAAGGTCAATTATAGATCCCTTCTTCAAAATATTGTAAAACAGAAGGAACTATTTGGTTTTTAAGGTCCAATGTTTATTTATTATGAAACCCCCCTTTAGCGTTGGGGGAAAATCAAACTAACCAACCTTTTTTTCTAAACCATGCATAGGCTGCAGTGACGACTCTAAAAATGACTACATTACTTGTTATTTCTTAATCCAACATGGTTTCCTCGTTTGTCAATGGATGAACCATCTTGTTATTTACATGAAAATAGAGCTATTATTATTTATTATTATTCGACGAATTAAAAAAAATGTGACTTGATATTATTGTGTTAATTAGTATAAGTGGTATTGTATCGTTCTAATTAACAATAAATAAGTGAAAAATAAAGGCTAGCTTCAGTATCTTGTCTTAATTAGCCACGGGGCTTACTTGAGAATATATACTTAATAATTGAGAATACTTAAGAATATTGTTTGTTAAATGCATATGATAATGGTCATAATTTACTATTCGTGTGATTAATTTAGAAATTAAAAATCGGCGAGTTGCTTACTTAAAATGTTTAGTGTATTTGTGTATAAAATTGGCTATTTACATAATTAAGCTGTATATAGACACAAGATGTTTCTGGATATTTTTAGATTCAGTAGATAGGAAAGTTAAACATTTTTAGAATAAAATTACCTTGGATTTTTTAAAGTCGTAAAGACGAATTTTAAATAAAGGGTTCTGATAATATTAAATTATCAACTTTGTTTAATAGTATACTTTAAAAGTTAATCTCATATGAATAAATTTTATGAGATATTATATGAGACATCAATTATTTTAATCTCAATAGCCTATGTTATTATGTAAGGTATGTAAAAAAAATATGGTTAATCTAAACTCATTGATTTGAACATAGTTTTAACCAGATTTGATTATTGCATAATTTGACGACCCACTGCGGCGAAGCGGTACCATACCGGTCTGACTCGTAATGGGTTCCCTGTTCGATCCCCGGCCAGACAGATACCTGAATGATGAATGTAATGAATTTAGATTCCTGTTCTAATTCTAGGTACAGTTTTACAGACACACCTATTTCCAGCGTGAAGCATTACTAGCGTTTCGATGGAAGGGTGTGCTTGCCGGCACACCTTTGTATGAGGCGACCATCTTAGTCCTCGGGAGTAGCAACGCATCTGTGTTTGACTTCAGACAGAACCCATGTTCTGTATGAAGTCGCTTGCAGATGTCCATGGGCTGCAGTGACCACTTACCATCAGGTGGACTGCATGCTCGTTTGCTACTTCGATCAGATAAAAAAAAGAAAAAAAGAGTGTTTGCGTATTTGTCTATGAGTGTGACAATGGAACCCACAGAAGAAAATCCTAGTGTATAAAAGTGAAAAAAAAGAAATTATTTCCTCAAATCTTGTGTCTATGGTAGAAACAGCTCAAAAATTTATCATAAACGTCTTACGTCAATTACGAGAACAAATTTTGTGTAGTGTGCTTCGTTTTCTCGTTGACTGTTGTGTAATTCTAGTGAGAATCGACCAATCGTTGTTTTAGCTGGTAATGTTGTTCAAATTATTTGTAGTATATGTACGGGCTTTTTGAGCACGTACGGGGGTAATTTGTTGTGTGGTTGGTTTGGTTTGTTTTGTGTTAAGGCACCTAGTTTACGTTTGCTATGGCCCATGTCTGTGAAATATATGTATGTATATATTTATGAAAATTAATAATGGAAATGTTGATTGTATTGTCCTTTAAGTACATTTGGTGATTATTTATATTCCACGTATAGGGGACAGCTTACCCTCCGGGACTCTCATGTGCTAAGGACGGTGGGTAGGGAATTTCGGGCCTCGAGGGGTACCCTCTTTGCCCGGGCAATTCTCTAGGAGATCAAATACCTCCCGGATTCTTAACATTTATTTATAATAATATAATGTTAATAAAAACATTATAATATTATATACAAGTGTAAAAGATATTTACCATCCCCACTTTTTAGTTGGTGGTAATTATATTCTGTTCCGCTTACTAAACACATTTTAAAAATCAGTGGCGTTGAGTAATCCCGTTATTGTGGTTTGGAATTTCATGAATGACATAAACCTACCTTTTATCAGTACTAGTGACATGGTCAATGATGGCTTCGGTGACAAACTTTTATCATTGACTTTAGTTGAAACGAAAATGTATTTTTGTACAATTATCATTAAGTGGAACACAGATTAATTTCAATGTATTCCGGTACTTCGTAAAGGACGTTTTGTTATAAACAGATTTTGGTGTATGTTATAAAGCGAAGAGTTAAATAATTTAAAACAATTTTCTAAAATAAGTTTCATGGATATGGGCTTTAGTAAATTTGAATAGAAACCAAAGTTTGTCAGTGTAGAGACACATGCTTAATACAAAATGCAATTTATCTTAGACGTTAAGCCATTATCCAAACGGTGCGTTCATTTTCAAGATGGCTACATTTAACTTGTATAATAATAGCGCGAAAGAGATTATAAATTTTCTACACAAGCTTTAAATATACGAAATTGTTATTGCCAGTAATAAATAATTCTTATGATACTGTAAATTTAAAATTTAAATCTCATGTGTTTATAATGTAAAATAATATGGTTTGATTAATATTCAACTAATTATATTGAAGTGAACCAATTTTGAATTATTGGTTAGCATGATGGTTTATGATGGAGGTTGTTTAGTAAAATTACGACTGGATTACACTGAGGAGCTTATCGGTCGCATCCCTAGTTTGTTGTTAAGATAAGCAAGGCGTCTCAGGTCAATCTTAGGCAGGACTAATCTTATCAGGGGGTATATACAGATCAGTGTTGTCAGATTTTTTTACTAAGTCGGGATTTGGGAACTTTTTGGATGGAAAAAGCGGGAATTCATAGTCAAATGCGGTACATCAGTCCTCTAAAAAAGGCCCTGAGCCTCTCCTTGGTGTAGGAGGGCCGGAGGATTGGCGACCTTTTTTTTTGATCGACAAACTTAAGTTCCACTTATATTTGCAATAAGCGGCCTTTTTTGCAAAAATCCGGTCCTTCCTGAAAACCGGGACTGAGCCGCGCGGGACATTTAATTTTGATGAAAAAATCGGGACGTCTGGCAACCCTGATACAGCACCAATCAAACCAACACTTATCTAGGAGACTCCGAGAAAATGTTAGCTATAAATATAATTATGAAACAAAAAGGAATATGTGCTTTTAAATCCTGATGTAGGCTTTCAACAAACCTTAGGATATGGAACCCGTAATACTCACGATCTAAATAGTTTAGATTCTAACGTTAAGTGGAAACACTTATTTTATTAGTTGAATATTTTATCAAACATACCTTTCGTTCATCTTGAAAATTAATGGCCTGCATTTGCGTTGTATTTCCATCGGATGGACCACAGAGGCCTCATTCCCCAATTTCGTCACATAGCACTTAGATAGTAATGTATAATAAAAGCTCATGTAAGTGATAGTAGAATAGTGACCAGGTTATATATAAACGGGAATGACGCCTCTGTTGAGTCGTGTCTATTTATTGATACTTGCACTTAATACTTGTGATTCAATTTTGCAATCCTGTCTAATATTTTGTAATTCTTATGATTCGATACTATTTTATGCGACTATGACTAATTGAGTTATTGGACAAGACAAAGGACGTTTGTTATAGAATTATTTTTTACATTTATTTTCCTTTTATAATATAAAATTATTTGTGTCAACATTTTTTAAGGCTTTTTGTTTCAGCTGTAATTTGAATGTGAAATAAAAGTTACAATTCATGATTATATTACGTATGTTTTTAAACGAAAGCTTACTTAATATAGTATTTATTATATTGTAATAAATAATTTTGACAATAACGATAATTTGTTACTAAAGATATTGTCAATACGAATTGACGTTAAATTTTAATAGAAATCAGTATGAGAATAAGTATCGAATCATATGAATTATTTCCTTTAACACGATGATTGTGCTTTAATCGACTGGACATATGGAACATGATAGATCGCAAGCCATGTAGTCCACCTTGTGTGCTTCAAAAATACGTATACTGCCCCGCGGCTTCCGTTAACAATTTATTTCTAGTCTTTCATTATAATTCATGTGATATTAATGTATTTAATGTGTTTGTAGTTTTCTTTATTTACTTTGATATTCTCTGCTCAAATGTTGAATAATCATGTTAATAATTTATTCTCAGTATAATGTATATCTCATTTAATGTATAATGTAAAATAAATAGTAAGTTTATTGTTGACATTACTAAAATTTCACTTAATATTAACCTATACACAAATAATCACTTTAAGAACTTTATTATGCACTATTCGATGTAAATTAAGAGAAATTTTAGAAATGAGGCAACTAAGATGTTTCTTTAAACGTTATAATCTGTAACGGATTACTCACATTATACGGTTTTTGGATTTTGTCGTCTTTGCAAGTTTGGCGGTGACGACGATCAATGGGTCGAAATATCGGCAACAAGAAATTTAAAAACCGCATATTTTGAAAACTCGTTATATATTAATATGTATTAATTTCACGATAATATTAAACTAAAATCGTATATTGTTTGTTCTATTTGTATATTTCAATTCTATAGTTAATTTAAGTGTAAATTGTAAATTGTTTAATATTTGTGTTTAGCGTTTAAGTATATTTGATGACCGTGGGGCTACTAGGCTTTATTTTGGAGGGAGCGCACTAGACGGTAAGTCACCTTGCCTTGTAACGTAGAGGGAGCGGGTGCTTCGTAGGGACAGCTAGGCTGTGCTAACGTGTAATGTTTCTTCAATAAACTACTATAAGTTATTTATGTTTGTTTTTACTTACAATATTCCTGTAAATTTTACGAAATAATCTTGCAATTGGACCTACTTATGCAAAACAGGTTCAACCTACACAACGACGGTTTTGAGAATAAGCCAATTTTGTAAAAAAAATGTTTACTGTATAATTTTAAGTTATTTTTAATAAAATCTATTAACAGTGTTGCCTAAAATAATTTGTTTTATGTAAACAAATGTGATATTATTGAAAATCATAAACATTTTTAAAACAGAAGAGGAAAACTCGTTGGTTCCTTTTGCAAAAGTAGGTCCAATTATCCTTACTGTACGGTATTTAAACGCCTTATCTTCCGGGTCTCTCATATGCTACGGCTAAGGTACGCATATAAACGGTGGGCAAAGATTTTGAGCCTCGAGGGGTCATCTTTTCCCGGATAATTTTGAAGGACATCGAATACCTCCCGGATCAATAGAATTAATACATAATATTACAATGTTAATAAAACATTGTAATATTATGTATTAACTCCACTGTTTAGTGAGAGGTTGTAATTATTGTTTCCTTCAGTTTACTAGTATCAAGGAGAGAAATAAATCATCATAATAAATATGTAACAAAATTATATCCTATCATAATTGATTGTTTCTCAGCATTTATATCGTTCGTAATAAATGACGAGAAAAAGTACGATAGAACATTGCTATAGAATGTATAAGAATGAAAAATGAAAACTCAACAGTTTTCGTGAAAACTTTATTTTCAAAAAGTTCACAAGGTACAGGAGTCATTTTAACGATAACAAACTGTATCTTAACATTACAAGATTATTAGGATATACATATTGTCTTAATTACCTACCACTCGATATGCAGTCACTCTGTAAAACCCACACGCACACAAGCGTTCCTGTTTTTTTAATCATTTTTGTTTTTTGTCTAAGACTTACATGTACGATATAATATATTTATAAATGTTTCAGCTTAAAGGCACAGGTTTACATTTTATTTTTATATCTGAATGTTAGCCACATTTCAAAGGCACCATTTTTATAATCGCACCATAAAAATCTATTAATATTCTACTATTATGTGGAATTATCAACATTTATAGAAAGTAGAAATTTGTGCTAAACATTTATATAACCAAATATTAAAAGAACAAAAATTTTATAAAACGAACAGGAATTAGTTTTGCTGATACACACACTATGGTAATATCTTTAAGATAATAAATTATTGCTAAAATTGTTCGAAGCAAACTCCGGCCACTCAGTTACAAAAACTATTTCATACGATTTTTTTCACTTTCAAAGTGACCAGATGGTTCGTCCGAAGAAACATTAAAAAAATGATTATTTTCTAATATAGAAATAATGTTTCGCGAAATATATTTCCATGCTAGCGACAACCTCGAAATCGTTGGAAATAGTACGATTTCCTACTTAATTATAAAACTAAAACATTTGTATTATAATGGTAATATTAATATATTAATGTTGACAACTGGACAATAACCTTATCAATTATAAATTATAAATACCTATAGGCACAGTACGAACGTTTATACTGAAAGATGCGTTTTCCACGGCAAGTTCGACAAGTTACTATTATACCCTGCAAAAATTAAATAGATGTACAAAAACGGGGCCGTTTCAGATCGCGACATGTAAACTGAACGGACACGAAAACTAAATGATAAATTATTAAATAAACAATGTATTTCCAATAAAATAAGGTATGAAGGCTTTACTGGACCCGATCCTAAAAAAATAAAGGGCGCGACGCAGTATTTTGAAGTACGTGCTTATTATTATTTTTTAATTTACTATGAATATAGTCCTGTACTCTCTACGACGCCATAACTTGACATAAATACACAAAGTAAAGTTATGTGTCATTTTTTATTCTTGGACTACAATTCCGTAAGATAATCACGAAAAATAAGTCTTAAAATGTTTTAATAATCGACAGTGCTAGCAGCGACATATTAAAATGTGGATAATAACGACTAATGTGTAAAAAAAAATCCAAACCAATCCAATTATATGCTCAAAGTCATCGACATGGTATCGCGATATGAATAAATACTTATATTTAACAGAACATAACTATATGACGCATCTGTAACATAACATTCGTGTACGGCCCCACTTGCCCGTGGAAAACAAAATCGGTTACTAAATACTGATTGTAATTTAGGAACTACTAAAGCCATTTTAAGATTCTCAATACAATTTGAGAGCGCACAAAGACACTAGCGAGTGAAGACACAAAAGGCACGAATACGCTATAGACAAACCTCTTTATCACAGCTGTTGAAATGCACAAAAACGCAATGCATTGTCCCTTGTAATAAAGCTAAGTTCAAACATGGCTTATCCTTATATCTAAAGTAACGAGACTTGCCTATGGCTGAGCGAGGCGTGTCGACTCTTTACACCACTAGAAGATTAAGAGATTATTACATTATACTTTTTAATTGATTGTCGATAAAATGCATGAAGCTCAATCGAAGTTGATCATGATTTGAATTAAAAGAAAATTTAAATTAATAGTCGCCAATTTTCTTCTACATCATAACAAGATTTAATTGGCAATAATTAATGTTGTTGGGTTGGTGATGTGTGACATTTTGGCACAAAATATTTTATATGGACAGGTTTTAAGATTACAAGAATATTTGACATTTACAAAAAGTGAAACATAAAATATTCATTAACAAGCACCCAGTTTTGTTCTATGCATCTATATTTATCTTGAATATCATAATCCCAGTGACATTTACAAGAGGCAACACTCCTCGCATGGACCCGTCCCACCAGTGGGCTAACACATCCCAAAGTTCCTACGGGACGGGGCGAAAATCTAAAATGGCTGTGAATCTTCCTAAACGTTCAAGTAGAAAAATAAATAATCCATACTTAATAAATACTTACGCATTTGTAAAACGCGGTCGTGTTCGCTGCCGCCTCGTTTGGTCCCTCGGGATAACTTGGATGGTTATTAAAACTATCAGTACATTGTGATAATTTGACAATGACCAAATCTGCTGAACACCGTTTTTTATACTTCGTAACTTGCAATATTCACAGTATTATTCAAAGATATAATAAAAATGAAAGTATCGTGTTATTCAAACAGAATATCGCTTATATTCAAAAGTAATATTTGTAAAACTAAAAATAAATCGTATTCGAATTTCTTTGATTCGTCTATTCGTTATCTTGGGTCTTTGAAACTGATTTAAACTAAACGATCGAATTAAATTAAAAGAATGAAAAATATACGTTGTAGAACCTTTGCTCTGCACAGTTCTCTTACAGATCTTACAGTCAGCAAGCGGCAGTAACCAATTACCATCAGATGGACTACATGTCCGCTTGCCACTATAAAATCTAGTTTGCATAAAAAATAGTGTTCAGTATGAGGTCACGATTGTCTCCCCGTCGCTCGGAGGCCGACAGCGAACGACGCCGCGGGCCTAGCTAAGTGTAACAATGAGTCGGGTTTCCGCAACCTATCTCTTAGGGCGCTTTGTTGCAACATGCTTCATATTTCTTTTTATAAACGATATTTTTACATACATTAAGAAATAGCGATAATATGCAATTTTGTTTGCCCATTAAGTTGACTTTATTTTAACATGAAACAATCTTTGAAGTTTCCAGAAATAATACAATTTTCTCATTTGAATGAAAAGCTAGTGAAGTAGGAATTAAAAGGATTACATGTTGGCCCTTTTTAATGATATAATAAATTATCGGCTCTGGTTATTTGAATACTTATTATTGTGTGTATAATCGAACACCCACGACACTAAATCAATTATATTGTAGTGTTATAAAAATTCTTATCCGTTAAACATTAAAAAAAATTATGTATTTATGTAAACAATTTGATAATTATGTATACATCCTTGTGTCAGTAAAACTTCGATATAGGTAAATTCATAGTATCGCTACATAGTATAAAACAAAGTAGCTTCTCACTGTATGTCCCTATGTATGTATAGTTCTTTAAAACTACGCTACGGATTTTAATGCAGTTTTTTAGATAGAGTGATTCTAGAGAAAGGGGTTTATATATAATACATGTATATATAGTGTATAGTATAATACATGTATATATATATATATATATATATATATATATATATATATATATATATATATATATATATATATGTATAATATAGTGGAGAAACACAGATACTTTTAGGTTTTTGACTTTTAGGCGCTACGAAGTTCGCCGGGTCAACTAGTGAGACTATATATTTAGAAAGGGCAATACTTATATTATGTAAGTCCTTTATTTACCTATGATATACCGCGCATGTTGCAACAAAGCTAATATCGTGTCCGCGCGCCGGCGGTGTCGGTGCATCACAATCATTATATTAAACAGCCTTTTCATTATTTACGTTTCAACAACATGCTACTAAGCTCACTTGCATTATGTATCGTAAAAGGTTACATTCTTAGCTATTTTTTTTTCATATCGACGGGTTCGAATAAAGTCGTATATGAAAAATTACCAATTTGCAATATGAAACTGAGTTTTGTGGACATACAAATATTGATTACTTACGTCAAGAAAGACGATCTATGGAAAATCATTGTAATAGCTATCTAACTTATTAAATATGTTCCTAAGCTATTACAATCAACAAGCTTCATACTGTAAATTGGTAATTTTTCATGTACGTTGTTCTAGAGGCCCGTCGATATTTCGATGTTACTTGTAATATGTCGGTCGAAAGTACTTTTTAGTCGTAAGCGAACTGTTTTTCAAGTCATTTTTTAATAAATTTGTCATTAAACGCTATTAAATTCGTCTAAAAAATTTAAATATCAAACCAATCAATGCAAGTCAGCTTTTAACAAAAAAATATTTCTAACAATTCGTAAGTGAATCGATTCAATGTTTTAAAACAATTCAAAACTAAGAATCAAAATATCGTTTGACAATATTATTTGCATTAAACAACAAATAACAAAATTCGAATCAGTCTGTTAATCATTTGTGGCGAATACAGAGATCTGTATCTGAAATACAGAATAGGATAATTCTTTGAAAGGTATGTATGGCATTTATAAATAATGATTCTCTAGTTACATATTAAAAGTAATGACTCTTCAACATAGGATAAATAACAAAAAATAAAAGCTGTTTTTTTTTTGCAGTAATCATAAATTTCTTTTAAGGATTTATTACATAAATAAATAATGTCTTAATTTATCCTATATGTGTATTAATAATTTATTTTAATACACATATAGGATCAATAACAAAATACTGTTTTTTTTTTTTTGCAGTAATCATAAATTTCTTTTTAGGATTTACTACATAATAAATAATAAATTACCTACATAGCTACCTAGATCGGCTTACTGCATTCATAATTAGTAACCGATTTTTTCGACTATAACACTATATTGAAGAGGCATTGCTTTATGAAATAAAAAGGTGACAGGAAATGGTCATTATGACACTTGCAAATGTGCGAAGGCTGCGTACAGACTAGACCAGCAAGAGGATTAAATTAGATGACTTTCTTGTAACCCTCACTATAAGTCTGAACGCAGCCTTAGCAAAAACATAATCTGACCATTCCTTAAGGTGGGCATTCACGTTGCAACGGTCGCAAGAACTGTCGAACGGATTGTCGCAACGACAGTTCAAGCTGAATACTTCAACGGACTTGCGACATGACCTTGGTAGCACAGTCCACCTTAGGAGCAAGCCATTCACGATCGAACTTGTCGCATGCGACCGTAGTTCGTGCGACAGTCCGTGCGACCGTCGTAACGTGAATGCCCACCATTAAATATATAGTTGTTTTGGTAGCTGTCATAGTGAACCTCAAATGAGGGTTTTAAGACGTTAGTTCTTCATGACCGACAAATACACTAAAATATAATAAATAAAATTATATCATAGCATGTATTTTTTATGATATAAATAAGATATAATAGGTTTTAAGCGATCGTACTAATAATTAATAAGAAAATTGTTTATTATTTAAAAGTACTGAAAGGAATACTGAGCGTATAAAATTGAAATACATATGTATTTAAGTACTTCATAATGACAGATCTATACACAAGTGCAAACCGATGCCGGAAACGAATCTTAATGTATCTAATTAAATTTATACCAAGTACTCAAGTACTCATACATCAAAACATTTATATTTTATGGTACTTTGAATGAAAAAAATTCGCTTATATGATTTAAATATTTGAAGCTACTTTTAATGCCGTGGTCTTCCATCAAACTAATTAAGATGCGACGATTTTGCTTATGGTAAAAAAGGACACACAAGAATAATACATCCATTTATTAATTGAGCACTCTAAGAAACTTCCCAATGCGAAAAACATTTTGTTATTTCCTACAAGTTTTTATTAGGTGCCTTTTATTTCCACTTAGCAGAATGTCGAGATTATAAAAAAGATTCTAAATAAAATACTGACTATTAAATACTTCTCACCGTTTATTGGTAAGGAATACTTTTAAGATCGTGTACAGTCCTTATTTAAAATAATAATAATAATAAACATAAATATATTTGTAAGTATAATCGATCGCTTATAAAGTCCTATTTTATATAATATAAATAAAAAATAAAATAGAATAGAACAGAATAAAAAAAATAGTGTGTATACTATGTATAAGTCATCGGTCACAATCGGTCATGAAGAACATTGGCTTCAAATGGCATCCTAAACCTTCTCCTCATTGAGCGGCTGGACCTCCTGCTTCTCGGCGACGGGCGCAGTGGGCGGCACGGCCCACGGCTGCAGCTCACCAGCCCCCAGCGTGACGAAGCAGAGCGCGCCCATGACGTACGTACCGGCGAGAATGTAGAACACTATCTGCCATTGCTCGTAGGTGTTCTGGAAGATATATTTGGTCATAGTGAGTAAATTGGCACACTTTCACATGGGGCGACCATTAAAGACCTCGGGAGGAGCAACGCACCTGTGATTGACTTCAGATGGAATCCATGTTCTGCATGAAGTTGATTATAGATGACTATGGGCGGCAGTGACCACTTACCATCAGGTGGACTGCTTGCTCGTTTGCTACTTCATTCAAATAAAAAAAAAACGTATGTATTTCGTTTATAAAGCCATGATCGTATTGGATCAATTTATGAGCTCAGGTTCATATATAGATATTTAAAAAACTTCAATAACGTCATTCAGAAGTACTAGTAGCGCCATCTCCTGGCGTGTCACGAACTGTCATCACAATTTGAGATTATTTACTGTTGTACAATATTAATGTTTATTTACCTGATGCTTAGTGAGCTCTCCCACCATGTAGGTGGACAGCCAGCCGCCGAACGAAGACAGAGTGTTGGCCATACCGAAGATGGTACCTGCACAAATATTATATTCAATATTATTACAACCGTTCGTTATTTGCTTTTCAGGAATATATTTCCATGAACTTGACAATTTGCACTGTTTTTGAACTGTTTTTTAGACGTAACGAGGAATTAAAATGTAAAGTTAGATAAGTAATGAATTTTATTGTTACAAAAAACGTGTTTTTTTTTCTGCAGTAGTGATTGTTAATTCTGCATCTAGGGTAGATGCAGAATAAATGCATTTAAACTAAGTTAAATAAGTGTAATGATTGTAATAACTCTCATAAAATATAGCTTTGAAAACGGAAAGAAACATTTTCAATGAAAGTAAATTTGTTCAAAATATGCTATTGTCTATCTTTAAAATAAAAAAGGATGCGAGACACTCACGCCCCTTTGATATTTTCCAAACACTAATAAAAATCATCTATATTCTTCACCAACTAAAACATTTTTATTTTTTTTGTGTTTTTTTGTTTTTTTTTGTTTGTGATTTTTTTTTGTAAACTTGGTAACCAACAATATTTTTTTTATATTCACTCGTTAGTTATGATATTGTTTCGACGTATTTTCCTACATTCGATATCGAACGCATCTTGATACAAATTATAGGGGATATCCATGTAATGGGCAATCAAGTAACTAATTTACACATAAAATTACATGTTATTAAGTATAAGGCTACGGTAGACGGTTTTCCTCGTAACGATACTGACGAAAGTAGACTTTAATTAATTAATATTGTTGCATTAATGTGACTTATTAATGAAGATATTAAGGATAATAAAAAGAAATAAAAAAAAAATTAAGTCTTTTACGTTTTCATAATGGTATTGATAGCTACCATCCATCCATCCATCCATCAGCCCTTTGCTGTCCACTGCTGGATATAGGCCTCCCCTAAGTGGCGCCACTCCAACCGGTCCTGTGCCCTCTGAATCCAGCGGTTTCCCGCTGTCTTCTTCAGGTCACCGGTCCACCTGGTGGGGGGGCGACCTGTACTCCTTTTGCCTAAACGTGGTCGCCACTCGAGGACCTTTCTTCCCCATCGGTTATCGGTCCTTCCAACGATGTGGCCGGCCCACTGCCACTTCAGCTTGCTCATTTTGAGAGCTATGTCGGTAATCTTCGTTCGTCTACGGATTTCATCGTTGCGAATCAAGTCTCGTAGCGAAATTGATAGCTTAACTTTCTTAATATTATTGAATCTTGGATTGATTTATTGAACTTAAAACTTAAGATAATTGGACATGATGATGATGAACCGATTGTTTTCAATCACCTTTTTTTACCACTTGTCGTAATTTTTCAAGCCAGGGTTGACTGGTCGATAATGTCATCGTTTTATAGAGGTTCAATAAATCTTATCGATGATAATAATGATAATTATATATTACTTATAATAACTACAGAATTATATAAGTACATAAATTAATATTTTTTGAATACTTAATATTGTAGGATTATTTTAACAATTAGTTTATACTTATTTTCCTTCACCAATTCGCATTTGGCCAGCGCCGTGGACTATGGCCTAAACTCTCTCATTCTGAGAGAAGACCCATGCCCAACAGTGGGACAATAATGGGTTGACGACTTATTTTTCTATATACCTATTTTTTATATCGCTATCGCCCAGGGTTGACTGGCAGAGTATGCCATTAGGCATTAAGTTTACCCTTGTAACCCTTAGCTTAAGGTGTTTCAAAAATTAAATAAATAAATAATGGAATTGATTACATTCAATTTGGGTAACATTGAACAGCGGTGTAACTTTGAACAAAGTTGTGAAAAAAATATATTAATTTATTACACGGGAACTTCTTGTTGTTTCAATATCGTACCTGCGTAAAATGGTTTGCCAAAATGTTGTAATAGCAATGAAAGCAAAAAAAGGTACCTGTCAATGTCATAATTTTAAAAAATACCGCCTTTTCCGTAGTGAAGTTGTTGCAAGTGTTTGATGCTCCGTTTTGAAATAGCAATTATAATATAAAACTTACCGTAAACAGGTATGTTTTGGTGTTTAATCTTTAAAATGTATATTGTATATTATTATTTTGAAACTGTACTATCCGTATCCCATGTTGAATATTGCGTAAAACTGTTAAACTTTTGACGACGTCGAAATTGGATGTAATACGGGTAACTTTGAACGGTTCAAAGTTACCTGTATCATAAAAAAATATTTTTTTCGGAGGCTCAGGGTCGCTCAGCGTGCTATGGAGAGGGTTATGCTCGGAATTTCGCTACGAGACATGATTCGCAACGATGAAATCCGTAGACGAACGAAGCTTACCGACATAGCTCTCAAAATTAGCAGGCTGAAGTGGCAATGGGCCGCCACATCGCTCGTAGGACCGATAACCGATGGGGAAGAAAGGTCCTCGAGTGGCGACCATGTTTAGGCAAAAGGAGTACCGGTCGCCCCCCTACCAGATGGACCGGTGACCTGAAGAAGACAGCGGGAAACCGTTGGATTCAGAGGACACAGGACCGGTTGGAGTGGCGCCATTTAGGGGAGGCCTATGTTATGTCCATGTTCCGTCCATCCTTTTTTTTTTTGTTTTCGAGGGGGAAACCTTCCAAAGGTACCCGATGTTCCGTCCATCCTATGGATGGATGGAATAAATAATCAAAAAAAAACTAGTATCTTATTATACCACCAAATTGATCGACCTTGATTCATATGGCAAGACCAAGTTGTCTATTGTATTTATATATCAAAATAAATGTATTTTTTATAGATTTGGTTTTAATTAACAAAAATATGTTAATTAATTTTACTCAGACCTTAAAATATTCGATTAATGACGGATTTTATATCCTCAAAAAATTATATTCAAAGTTACCCAAAACTAAGGATAACTTTGAATTTGAGTTTTAGGGGTAATTGTGGATAGTTTAATTGTTTTCTCCGTAAATTTATTGTGTTAGATTAATAAACCAGCTAAAAGGGACACTATTCATTTAATAAAAACAAGGTGCAATAAATATAAAACAGATTTTAATATCACAAATATTGTAAAAAATGTTCAAAGTTACCCAAATCGAGTTTACTTTGATAGTGATAATATCCATGTTTAAATTGATGATTCACTTACCACTGAACTTAGGTGCGATGTCCAACCCGTTGCCGAGGTATCCGGCGGTGACGGCGCCGTTGATGGTCAGCGCGAGAGTGAAGATGGCGATCGACCACACGCGGTCGTGCCCGTGGTACGCCTGGATTATCATCAGGATACCTGACAACAAACGATTATTAGTCGAAGCATATTGTTTACCATCAATTAATACTAGTACAAGATGAGAATAATAATAATAAAAACTTTTTTTTATCTTATTATAGGCCAACGTTTGGCCGCGATCTTACCTGATGTTAAGTAAGATGCAGCCTAGGATGTTACACGTTTGCCTAGATAAAGCCTACTCACCCTCGCCTTGAAAACTTCTAGATTATAAGTGTCGGGGAACAACGAAAGCGAAAGTGAGTTCCACTCCTTGGCAGTTAGCAGCAAGAATTCAATCATAGTTGCGTTATGCTCATATAAAAGTGAATTGTGACCACCCCCACCTTTCCACCTCAGACAAGATTTGTTTTACGTTAAAAAAGATGTGGTTGTGGTACCTCTCTGTTTTTTTTTTATTATCAAGTACGACTCCGTAGACGGATCGTCCGTGCCCTTTTTTAGCTTATTTTTATTATTCTTGTCTTTACATCATTGTTACAGCTCCACTATGAGCCTTGGCCGTCGACATCGGCCTGAACTAGGTAGCAGTGTAAGCTGGGTCCCAGTTGTGTGCGGTGGCGGCAGGGGAGGTACCCTATTCGAACTACAGTGGCTCTACCAGCAGGTAAATGACGTCATACCTGGCAGCCCCACAGCGAAGCCGGTGAAGAGTTTCCTCGCGGTGGTGGTGGACAGCTTGCCGCTGCGGCGCAGCGAGTCCGCGAGCACCGACGACGCCAGCGCGCACAGGTACTTGCCCAGGTACGGCAGGGAGGAGAGCAGACCGTTCTGTAGGAAAACATATATTCTAAGTTTTTTTTTTTAACTGACTAAAGTAGCAAACGAGCATGCAGTCCACCTGATGGTAAGTGACCACTGCCGCCCTGCGACATCTGTAATCAACTTCATACAGAACATGGGTTCCATCTGAAGTCAATCACAGATGCGTTGCTGCTCCCGAGGACTATGATGAAACGATGATGTGAAAGTGTGCGGTGAATTAAGTTATTTTATCGACAATTCACAGACACTTATTTGGAATAATAATCGCTTCGTCAAAACATTAATGTCCCACTGCTGAGCACGGGTCTTCTCTTAAATTGAGAGAATTGAGGCCGTAATCCACCTCGCTAGCCAAGTGCGAATTGGTAGAAAATATTGTTGGTGGAAAACATAACTATTCAAATGTTTATGTATGTTACGTATTGTTAGATAGACGTAACAATTATGTGTTCCTATTTTGTCACATCTTAAAACTATTTAAAAATATCATTTAAGTCTTTTAGTCAATTTGGAAATTAAGTAGGTACTCAATATCTGTAGACAATTTTGGTTAAATATCTACTTACTACACCACTCACGCTCACATCAAAACGTAACCAACTTTAATAATTCAACAAAATAGTAACCTTAGTGACCATCTATACCTTTGTACTTGACAATTCCGCAAAAGCCTACCACAGGCATGCTAATTTGTGACCCTTCATTGTCACGTGGCGAATTTGTTTTCCGCATCAAAGATGGCCTTGTAAAGAGGAATTAATGTCCCCAAGATAAGGTTAGCGCCTCGGAATTTGGCGAGTGTTTAGTGAATTTTAATTATTTAACAACATTCGACTTGAGTCAAAGACATTCAACTAATAGGAATTGATCGGACACGATGAGGAAAACTATATCCCTTGCCTATTACCAATTCATGATAATAATATTGGACATATATTTCGCTAATTAAATCGGAGAAAGCCACAACTAAAAAAACCGTTTCGGTGTCAACCCATTTTTTTATTGCTGGGCAGCGGTTTTTAAGCCATCGCCTACCACGCTACCTGATTGTGAATTATGAGACAAAACAGATATCGTTTATTTCATACAAATTGTCGGTAATGCTAACAGAAACAAATGTGTAAAAATAGGCCAAGTTCGCGATAAAAAGACATTTAAAATTGTTGCCGATAAAGCATTCTACATTACAGATGCATTTAGACATTAAGAGATACAGATTACAATTTCATAAAAGTTTCATAAATCAAGAGGGTACAATATTGATTTAAAAAAATATGGCTTTCTATTTGAATAATTTGAACAACTGCAATTATTTCAGTTAGCACCAAATTAGGTATTTTCTTCTTAAACATAACTCATAATAATATATCCATTTTGATACGGTTTTTATTATTGGTTCAGTAACACCAGAATATCTAAAAAAATGGAAATTATCTTAGCAAAAATTCAAAGATGCTGACTTTAAAATCGATGATATGACAAAATAACATCAAATTACACAAGATGTCGAAAATATATTTACTTTTCACTTGGTACAACAACTGAAGTGTTAATAAGAAAACTAACACTGGTTCACGCCGCGGCTAACTTAGGCATTTTTCATTTCGGAGGATAGATTTGGTTATTTTTTTACATAGATGTCTTGAAAAACCAATATTCAGAATCCGGTTTATTAAGTGTTAATGAGACTTTATTATCGTAATTCGTTAGCGTATGATATCTATGCAATCTACATTCTGAGGCGTGAGATACGTAGTTGGTGTACTAATAATATTAACACGAAAATGATTACAGATGTTGGAAATATTTATATAAAGGGTACAACTTTTCGACTCAATGATTTTAGGATGAACTATAAACTATAAGAGACAATATTTTCCATTCTTTTTATCGTATGTTGTAGTGTAAACATCTTTAAGCTATAAATAATAATGTTGCTTCATTACAGTAAGTACGGCTAAGAGAAATAATATTATGCTATTCTCTTCATTATAATTATTAAGTCTCGTCATCCCATTATTGTCCCACTGCTGGGCACGGGTCTTCTCTCAGAATGAGAGAGTTTAGGCCATAGTCCACCGCGCTGGCCAAGTGCGAATTGGTGAACAGTTAAGTAGTCAAGTTTAAAGTGTTTTTAAACTGAAAACTAACATAATTTAATTCCATTACGAGTAATCAGTAGATTTATTATACCAGTAATAGTTAGAAATCCGCCGATCAACCGTAGGACCAAAAATTATGTGTGTGTTACAATAAATAATTATCTATTCCGAAGGGTGGTGGAAAACATTGTGACCAAACCTACACACCTGAAAGTTATCGAAAAAAATCTCAAAGGTATGTTACCAATACCAATTCCACGAGACCTAAACATTCTTTCTGTGAGGATACTCCCAGCAATGAATTAATAATGGGTTGACGACGAATAAGTACCTACATTCATACACATATGACGGTACCGCACGATTAAGCGAACTCAAACGTTTAACAAAGACCTAATCGTTTTACGAGGATTGTAAAATAATTCATGATAATCTCTCAAGAATAGGCTTATGATACTGCGGATATGGCTAGGTACATCATTGGTCTACAGTTCCGACCTTGCTAAATGTCCTCAAACTATAGTTACCGATTTAAATAAAAATATCCAAGTTTATGTAGGTAATTAAAAAAAAAATCTTAGTCATCACCAGTCACCAAGGCAGAAAATATATTTTACTTGCAAAACTTGAAACAGCTTTATCCTGTCACATATATATCACATATATAAAATTGTACTCAAATAAGCTTTTACAATATATCATAAGTTCCTAAGATGACGTCTAACTTATATGATAACAAAAAATGATATAGAAATCACATGTCACCAATGATAAATATAAATTTTACAAGACAACTACCACTAAGCTAAATGTATAAACCTGATTCCTAGACATTCGTATGAAATACATGCAAAATTCTATTGCTGACCGTTGTTGCTCTACTCTCACTAACGTCGCTGCATTCGGACCAAATTCCTTTTCCATGAATTTTTAATAATATATTTTTTAATAAACTATTATTGTTTTTTTTCTATTTAGGTTAGCGCTTAAAATAAGAACACTAAACTCAATCTCTCCGACACACTATAATTGCTATATATATTATTACCTACATAAAACAACCAAACAAGCTACTATTACTATGATTTCTCCACTACTCCTGCCCTAAATCATTTATCCGCAGTCATTGGACACATAAATGAAATGAAATGTCTTTATTTAATATAGGCCTCCAGGGGAACTTACAAATTGTCTGTTACACTTTTTTTTACACTACCAACGTACATACCACTACATAATGGAAACCAAAGTCCTACGTAAACATACTACGTCGCCTAACCAAAATCACAATGCCTACCTTAACGCCCTTTGCATACACTATGCCGTCCAGCGCCTAATTTATATTTTCCTTGTATTTATTACCATGCAATTAGAAGCCCCGACGACTCATTAGCCATTTAAACCGGCGTCACCCTCATGATTCCTGGCGCCACCGTCGCCGGTAACTATTTTAATTGGTAGGTGATCACACTTTTACTTTGCGATGTTGGAGTGTGATTACGTATATAATATAGCCAATTAACCTTATCATGGTTGTAAATAAAATTGTGAAAAATTCAAGTTATTTAATTACTTGTTACGTTTTTTTTATCTTTATGTTATAACCAGCAAAGGTTTTCAAGATTATTCGAATCATTAGAAAGAAATAATGTTAATAGAATTTTGGATTAAAGCAAACGTCAATTTTGAACTCAGCTAAACTATCATTTTTGTAACAGATACGATCAGGCCACTCAATAGTTAAGTGGTCATTACCGCCCATAGACCACTTATTATTGTACGTAGTTACTACCTAAATTAGGACCACAGTCCTACCTAAGAACGATACTCAATACCTTTGAGAACATTTGGAATACTTTGCAATGGCTAATGTACTTTACAACAATTTCATACAAGAACACAAAAAGTTCAAGCTATTATAAACCAGAAATAGCTGTAGGACCCCGCCGCAATGAAACCACTTAACATTCTTCTACATTTTATTTACCTCTTCGTTTTATTTATAGTTATAACAAAACTCCATTCTGTGCACAAGTTAACCTCTCTACGGGCATTATCCTAGTGGCCATATGATTCATCGCCTTTGGAGGTACAGACGAGGAATACTAATCAGGAGTCATCAGACTCGTGTGACGGACAGACGGGTTTTACGAGCTAGTTCAGTAATACCTGTTGATAACAGTTTCTTTTTTTTATATTCTTCGGATTGAATATACGCAGTTTATTTAAATTTACATTTTTTAACTTACAGATGATTTCAAAGATACTTTGTATGAACAACGTTGTTGACTTATTATATTTACAGCAAGATTAGTCCAGGGGGTTTTCTTAAGCTTCGGTCCTATAGGTAAGGTAGCTGTGTTAATTTAAGCCATAAACAATGTATGTGACTAATTTTAGGGACATTCGACCAGTTGCTTTGCGTGAAACAGTAATAAACACACATACATCCTCATAAACTTTCGCATTTATAATACTAACAACATTACATAACCTAACTTAAAGATATTGTAATCAAATAACACCAAATCGCACTTGGTCCATTAATTCGCACTTGTCCAGCGCGGTGGACTATCGTCTAAACTCTCTTACTCTGAGAGAAGACTCAGACTGACGTGCCAAATAGTGAGAGAATAATGGGTTGACGAGAGTCAAATAAAAATATTAAAATATAATGAGATCCATGAATCCTTAATTGCAATCTCTTTTATAAACCCCACATTTTTAGAGAGTCGCCGGCCCTTTTTTCCGACCATTAACCGCACATCACGCCTATCATGTCATCAATCTGGTAGCAATTTGCGCAGGCGTCTAGGCGTCATCTTTCTGCCGCAAACCGCACTAGGCGCCACCAGCATACGTATAAATAGTAGCGGGCGTTATCCCCGCGTCCGTATGATTCATGGACAAATGCCTGTAATTACTGGTTAAACCAGTAGTCATCACCGGTTGACTGGCTGTCCACCTACGAGGTGATTAGCCTATAAATATCTGTAATCTAATTATAACTGTGCATTTTTTAAATTGTATAGTGTTTACTTTAATTAAAAAGTATTTGATGAGCCAAAACTACTATTAATGCATATTTTACTAATTATATCTGCAACAAAAATGACCGAACTATTTATAATTAAATTATCTCACCGTATTTAGATAGCAGCAAAATGCATTTTCATACTAATCGTCATTCAAACTGAGATAAATAAACGCGTAAAGTAATTAAAGATCAGTGGACACTTAAAAAATAAATTCGCTAAAACCGTAGCGCCGGTTCTAGAGGTGAACGCTCGGTCATTAACGAGAACACCATGGCCGGCGTTTGCGCAACAAAAAGTAGTAAAACTGAATATTATCCGAAGAACTAGTCGCATAACACGCCAAGCCAATACGTTGAGCTATTCTTGGCTCCTGACTGATAGGGTTGTTGAGTGGATGCATCGTAGAATTTAAATAATCGATTTTTACTATGCAACAATGCATCTATAAATGACTAGATATAGAAACTTTTCAATAATATACCTATGAAGCTGCAGAGATTTTGCAACGAGGTACTTTTAACCGTGGAGGTATCATCGCTACACCACAACAGTGTTGTCGGCTCGCTTTTTATAGGGCGGCCATCTTCGCCCTCGGAAGTAGCAACGCATCTGTGATTGACTTTAGGTAGGTAGGTAGAATCTCTACGGTATGGTATGGAGAATATACATATATAGATAGATAATTAATTGGAATTAAATTATAATAAATGTGACATTTTATTAAATTTGAATGGAATTGTAATTAGATTAAATTAATTGGAATTAGTACATTAATTGATTGACATTGAATTGTAATCAAAATTGATCGGAGAGAAAATTTAATTGAAACTATGTCCAATTTTTAAAAATGATAAATTTATCAAGGGTATTGATTGCACTCAAATTTAAATTTATTAATATACAGAGTTATTTGTAAGAATGTATTTACTGTAAATGGCGGCGGACACTACGACTCCCCCATAACATCTTAGGGCAAGGATGTGGCTGAAAAACAGCGCAGCATGGAGTACAGATTCCGTGTTGGCAAACGCTGAGCCACCTCCTTTTGTCTCTACAATCCTATGTGCCTATTTTTACTATGTACATAAATATTAAGTTTAATATGTAAATGCACCCTTATAACTGTAACCTGTGTGTTTGAGGCAATAAAATCATTATTATTATTATTATTATTAATAGGTCTTTATGAAGTTGCTTACAGATGTCAATGGGCGGTAGTTGCGACTTACCATCAGATGGATTGCATACTCGTTTGCTACTTCAATCTTTTAAGAAAAAACCCCAATAGTCAATTTAGAGGATATGACAGAATAATGCTAACAAAGATAGGATAAGATTTTTTAAAGTTTTACATCCACATATTTTATTTATTTCAAAGCTTTATATTTTACACATCTTAGGAACGAAATCTCAAATTTGAAGCACATTTTCGCACTAGATATTTTTCGTAGCTTATTCACACATAACATAATATATACGAAAAACAATAGAACATTAATGTTGTCATAACAAGTTGAAAACGGTAAAACCCACCACACATCCGTAAATCTTACGCAAATGCAACATAGAATAACGAAAACATCGACACGTCCCACCCCTAACGTCCACAGTATATTTTTAGCTTCAATCCACTGGCTATAATTGGATACTATTTTAATTACTGTGAACTTTTCTATGCTTAGATCCGAGAGATTCTGTGTGATTAGATGTCTGGAGCCAAACCTGTTAATTAAAGCTTTTAAGATCTTATCCGAGACATTTCAATGTTATTGTGAGAAATTCCTAACATTTCCAACATTCTAGATTTGGTTTCCCAGGAATTAACTGTTAATTTATTAATCACTTAAGCTTCTCAAAGTAGCGATAAAGAAACCGTGGGCGCTGGTGGACTACGGAGCGGTGAATGGCCCAGACAAATTCGGGGGCGTTAACCAGTTTATGCGGGGATATGTACTTTAATCAATTTAGTTTACAATATTAGTATTGATTGTAAAGATAAACAAGAGACGGAAAGAATGGCAAGGAAAACTTACAGTATCCTTTAAATTGTCCCGCTTTTTCATCAAAACTTAATGTTCCCGCTTTTCGGGACGGACCGGACTTTTGCAAAAAAAGGTCATCAATTGCGAATATAAGTGGAACTTAAGTTTGTCGACCAAAAAAGAAAGGTCGCCAAACCTATACAATTTAAGTCGCTCTGCAGTTTGTCAGAAAAAAAGAAAAATGGCCAAATCCTCCGGCCTTCTTACAGGAAGAGAGGCGCAGGCCCCTTTGTAGCGCGAACACTGCTGTTCTCAAAAAGTTATTTACTTATTAAAAAAAAATGGCAACGCTGGCTAGCAGTCTTTTTTGGTACTAATTTTGATGATTGGAGCAAAATAACAATATAAAGCAATAAAATAAAGCTCTTCAAATTAAAATGACGTCAAGTGTTAGTCAGTTTTATTATGCAAGGTTTTTGTCATATTTAAGAAACACGTTTTCAAGGAATATTTCTTGCAAGGTTGTAGCAAGGTTTGAAGATTTACCGACGTTAATCTAAACCGCCAATTATCTAAAACTAAGTTTTTCTCGTGATTTCGCTTCGGTCACTACTATCTTAGTAATGACTGTACTATGTGTTTATCCCTGTCATACATTTTATGTGGCTTTCAGCGAAATCAGACCGATAGTTCTTTGCGTGAAAGAGTGACAAAAACACATACATCCTCACTAACTTTGATTATTAATGCGATTGGGTACAACCCATTATTGTCGCTGCTGGGTCTTCTCTCAGAATAAGAAAGTTTTAGGCCATAGGCCACCGCGTTGGCCAAGTGCGAATTGGTGGACCTCACACACCTCCGAATATTTTTTTAAACGACTCTCGAGTGTGTAGGTTTCCTCACGTTTTCCTCCACCGAGCAGCAGTGATAATTAATTTCTAATATGCAAATAAATCAGTGGTGCGTGCCTGGGTTTGAACCTCGGACCTCCCGATTGAGAGGGCAAGTTTCAACCTTTAAGCTATCACTGCTCAGATTAATATGATTATTTAACTGGAACCCTAGCAATTAGGCTCACTCCTGCGGTCGCCTTGTCATCGGCCAGATTTGATTTAACACGTCTACTATTACAACCACGCTAACAATGCCATATGCTTTTAATATCACGTTATGACAAATTAATTTAACATTTTTGCAATAACAGTGTTTGAGTCATCTATCTGATGTCATTAACTCATTACATTTCCTAGAAACAATACTTATAATTTTGTAACACATATAAAGTTACAGTACTATGGCTTACAATATAAAAAATGGGATGTATTATTTTGTGTAGGTCTAACTCATGTATAGGCGTAAGCAAAAAATTGCTAGTTACTTTTTTGTACACTACGATCGGATCGAAACACGACTTCCAATGATGAAGATCAATGCAGAAATCCGCTAAGAAACTCAGCTGGTTTGTCTTCTTGTCTGTATAAAATTTACCAATACCCAATATATTTTTCGAAAACTAAAATGGTAAAAATCTCGATATCTATAGTTCGGATTTATGCGGGAGTGGTGTCTAAAGAAACTTCTCGTCAAGACGCACCTACTAAAATAATGAAACAGACTGAGGGTGCCGGGAGCACGAAACTATAAAGGGGCAAAATTTGGGAAAAAAAAAATGTATAAAAAAAACTGAAAATATTTAATTAAATTTGAGGGGGCTAGAAGGATCTAAATGAGACGCATATATGGCGAAAGAATTATATGAATTGACCGAAAGATCAATTCATACAAGATAATTGGTTTTTATTTATTTATTTATATATTTATTGCACCTTTAAAAAGTTACAATAGGGCAAACTTCATGCTTGATGGCATTCTCTGCCAGTCAACCCTGGGGGCTGGAAAATTTGTGGCAGGTGTTTTAAACACAAAGAATATAGATATTTAATATGTTATAAATACATCATATACATATTATATCATTAAAATATATATTATACATACATATAACTAGCTTTTGTTTTTGGTTGTACCAATCATATATTTTTCTTTTTTATACCATCTTGTTTTTACATGATTAAAACTTGCTTTTATCTTTTGTCTTATCTTACTAAGCAATAGACTTCTTTGGCAAGGAATGAGGAAGACCTTCCTATCAATTATTCCATTTGTCGTCAACCCATTATTGTCCCACTGCTGGGCACGGGTCTTCTCTCAGTATGAGAGAGCTATAGGCCATAGTCCACCGCGCTGGCCAAGTGCGAATTGGTGGAATGAAATTATTCCATTTAGTCGTGGAGAATACTAAGAATTTTACGGCTACCAGTCCCCACATCGATTCTATTGTGTCAAATACCACGAAAGGGTTCGGCAATGAGTTCAATTGTGCCCATTGGCCCAAGTTGCTGCATCCTGCGACCTGATTCCCTTTATGAGATGTTTCCTTCGGCCGCACGCACAAGGTATTGGTAGTTTTAACCAGTAAAAAGAAGTTTGAAAATCGGCAACAATGTACATATTTCATTCTTTGTACTTGGAGAAACATTTTTTTCAAAAAGGTACCAACCAATTCTCAATCTCACTGTCACAGAAGACCTGTGCCCAGCAGGTTGACGACGGAAATAACAAAATATTGTTCCCATTTAGGCAAGTTTCTTAAAATGCGCAGATGTTAAAGGGAGGTTACATGTATTAACCAACTTCCCGTAGGAAAGAGGTTATCTTTTTTATTTTATTTTTTATCTGACTGAAGTAGCAAACGAGCATGCAGTCCACCTGATGGTAAGTGGGCACTGCCGTTCATGGACATCTGCAATCAACTTCATACATAACATGGGTTCCATCTGAAGTCAATCACATGCGTTGCTACTCCCGTGGACTATGATGGTCGCCTCATATAAAGTGTGCCGACAACCACACCCTTCCATCGAAACGCAAGAAATGCTTGACGCTAGAAATAGGTGTGGCGGTGGTACTTTCCTGGTCGGACTACACTGGTTCTACCACCTGTAATCTATTCGTCACGTACATGTTTTTTGTTTAACCTATTATAAAAAGAAATCATCACTTTTTATTCGTTAGACAATAGACTACGTTGCTACACTAGTATTAACTAATTAACTTAATTTACCGAAATTATACCCCGTCACTGCGATATGTTAAACACAAGCATCCAAAAGGTATATGTTAAAACTATAAAAAATAAGACAAGAAACTAGCAACAAGTTAGAAACAAAAAAATGTTTTATATGCATGGAACGTAGCGATAATATTGTTAACTTACGTAAACCGGCTGGTTTTTATCAAAACCACAAACCGGAGGCGTCTGCCCATGTTTTGTTGTCTGCATTGTTTCGTGTTAATTGAATGCCTAAATGTAGCTTTTCATAATAATTAGTTTGTTAGGTTATAAGAAAATATTATTCGAAGTAGGTACCTTTATTCTGAGGTTGCTATACATCTATTTGCCAGTTCATAATTTACAAACAAAATGCTTATTTACCCAAAGCTTTAGTAAATCACGGTGCAATAAGGACGGTAATAATTACAATGAATTTTCATTATAATTATTACTGTCTCTATGCAATGCACCATGTTTTGCGAAAGCTTTTTTTGTTCGTAGCCGTGTTTTGCTAAGGATTTTTACATTCATTTGAATGTAAAAAATCCATATATTTATTATGTTTCACAAACAAAAACCGATGAATATAGTTAAAACAAGGCTGAGTATCGAATGGCAAAGCTTAAGCTATTTTTTTACCTCTAAGACAAAATAGTAACTTAACCTATCAATAGGCAAAAAGTGCATTTTTTTAACAAACATGCCCGTGCGTTTTACAAAGGTCCGAAGCTAAATAAAACCCGGCTTATCTACGAAAAGGAGACGCATAAACTTACAATGATTGCAATAGATAACCGTCTCACACAAGCAGATATTATTAAAGCTCCAAGATTAGATTCTGCAGACAGCCTCAATGACGTTGGCCATATGAATTTACGTCTGTATCATAAAAACTTTATTGGGGTCGTCTAGGACAGCGACAACCTACCAAGTACTAATAATAATGTTAACTGAGTCGTTTTGTGACGTCATTTATTTATAGCAAAACTTACTAAGGGTTGGAGAGTTTTTTTTATAAGATTGAAGGAGCTAACGAGCATGCATTCAGTTTGCGGTATGTTGTCAAAGCCGCCTATGGACCTTAGTAGGTAAACCATTTCATATAGAAAAGAGGCTTTAGTAAACCATTTCATATATAACAGAGGTGCTATGTAAAATTAACGATAAATTGCTTCTCCTGCGGACTAAGATGACCGCCTATGAAAGTGTTTCAAGGTCAATAATTGTTTGGGTTTCCATACAAATATGAAGGAAAACATCGTGAGGAAACCTACACACCCGAGAGTTCTTTAAAAAAAGTTCTCGGAGGTGTGTAAAGTTTACTAATTCGCACTTGGCCAGCGCGGTGGACTATGGCCCAAACTCTTTCATTCTGAGAGACGACCCGTGCCCAGCAGTGGGACAGTAATGGGTTGACGAGAAGAAACGATTTTAAAATGTCATGTAACATATTATACGTAATATACCCTTTTGTTAAACTCCAGAAATCATTCAGAATTGAGGTTCATTGAATAGCTTCAGTATTGAATGATTTAAGCGAGATAAAACAAATTTAAATTGTATTTGCAAAAAACGTATACCTACGAGTAATGACAAAGAGAGGCGTAGGTAGGGTGACCATGAAAATATGCTTGCTATTCAATTATAATTAAATCTAGCTCCTGTAGTTATAAAAGATAGATTAAATGTATAAACATATTTTATAGTAATATGTATAGTGGACATCCAATAATTATGTGAGACATTTAGAGGGAGCGCGTATCCTAATCTCATTAAATGTTACTTTTGGAGAAAGGGACTCGGCTTAATATTACGTATTTTTTCCGTAAGAAACTGAGTGATATTACGAGAAAATAATATATAAATAACATGACTAGCACAGGGGTAAGTCGAGGAATAGTAGTCGAGACATATAGTCTTTGCATTTATAAAATGAATTGTTTGTTTTCCAAATAAATAAATAAAAAAAAAAATAAAAAAAATTCACTATCTCTCACCAATGTCGAGAAATCGTCAAATTATTTTCACGTAATTAATTGACGTCACGTTATATTATCGTTATTGTAACTAAATTAAATGTTGACATTTATTCGAAGCCACTAATAAATCAAGTGTTTACTTTTTATTTATTATAAGTTAAAATGACAATGCATATAATAAGTTAAAATAACATACCATATTATGTTATATTTTAACTAAAATATGTTGCCATTTTTTACAATATTAAATAAATCACAGAAATGACGGGTAATTTATACAATGAATTATAGTCCAAGTCTAAAGTCCATACATAAATATCAGTCTTTTCCTAGACCAAGCAATTCTCGAATAGCGAAGGAAAAACAAATCGTAAATATTATAATTTCCGGCAGATATATGATTATATCGTGTAGATCTTTATCGGGTAACGATTTTTACGTGTTTGCAATAATTTGGCGGCGCTACCTGCGCAACTAATGAAAGCTGACCCGAGCTGATGCAATAGCCCGGTCTTCTTGCATGCTTGTTTTGATCGCGATTAAGAAAAAAAAACTTGATAAGCCAGTAGTGGATACATATATAATATTTTATTGATGTCAAATTCCTAATTAAATAAGATATCGTTTTTTTTTACAAAATAAATATGAAGGTGGTAGAACCAGTGTAGTTCGACCGGGGAAGTACCACCGCCACATATATTTATAGCGTGAAACATTTCTTGCGTTTCGATAGAAGGGTGTGGTTGCCGCCACACTTTCACGAGGCGACTATCATAGTCCTCGGGAACGCAACGCATCTGTGATTGACTTCAGATGGAACCCTTGTTCTGTATGACGTTGATTACAGATGTCCATGGGCGGCAGTGGCCACTTATCATCAGGTGGACTGCATGCTCGTTTGCTACTTCAATCAGATAAAAAAATAAAGATAAAAAATATGTGTATGTTTTTACTATGTTGAAATAAAACGCCTGACATTAGGGTTAGACAGTTTGGTCAAATAACCTTCAACGTTGTATATTTAATTTATTATTTTTTGTATAAAGCTAACAGCAAATTAAGGCAGGTAACTCCTACCTTGTTGGTAAAATTACATACAAGTAACAACTTCAACTTTCAACTAACTAAAGCAGTTTTCTTTGATTTTCCAAAGAAATTCGGGGTTATGCTTGAATGACCTATAGCTGTTATCAAATTTTGAGGGAAATTACAATATGATATCATACATATGAATCATTACTAACATTTACAAACGCGATCGGTTTAAACTTGATTATGTTTTTGTATTTTTTTCATAAACTTTGTATATGTCGGCGGGACACCGCATATTTATGAAAAACACGTCGCCGAAAATAATTATTTTAGTTAGTTTAAAGATCGAAAATCGTTTGTTTATTAAATTAGCAATATTTAGTGATTTTTAGAATTGTAATTTAGTTTACCCTCCATAAATTTGTTATTGTCACCTCACCAAACATTGTTATAGAAAGGCGGCCGGTAGAAAAAGATTCTTGTGTAACCGTCGAAGCGATCGGACCTCCTCAAGTGTGAATAAATCGATCAAGTTAACTCCTGTGTTTTACTTGAAATCTTCAAGACTGGACAGTAATGAAGACCTCGACCATCCTGATATCACTCGTTCACTTCGTTATATATTATATGCAACCGGATTAACTACATTTTGTTCTTTTATTGAAGTGAAACTTCTTTATCGGGGTTGGAAAAAAAATAGTGTAACATTTTTTCGTTACGCGCCATATTTTTCTGTTACGCGCCATCTTTTTCTTATCCCTACCACGCGTGATATTAGTGGATTATTATAGATTAGATTATTAGATAAAATTTAATAAAAGCCTTTTATTAAACTTTATCTAATTTAACTTTATTTAACCAATTTCTGTAAAGTTGCATAAAGTAAATTATTTTTTGAAAAATAACGTCATAAAGAAGTTTCACTTCTTACGAGTGTACGCTAGTACACGCACACATTTTTTTTTCTAGTACATTGTAAAGTATATTAACCATTCGCAAGAAAATCCTTTGTATTTTATTTTATGACTGAATGCATAGAAAAACAGTATAAATCTTGTTGAACAACTTTTTGTATGGCTAACGATCTAATAAAATGTAAATATTATTCCTAGTCGCGACCGTTGTGCGGCACGTGTCGGAGGTTACATAACTCATGTAAAAACAATACTAAGTTAATCATTACTTTTAATTATTTTATGCAATGCATGAGTCGGTTTCGTCTTAGAAATCAATGATAAATCAATAGTATTTGTCATTTAAATTAGTATTAGCTGGTATAAGTTATTGTCATAAGATTGAGCATGCAGTACCTACCATTGAATTTATATTCCTATTATAAGAGTTTATTATGTAGACTAAAAAAAATAATTGTTTATGTTTTACCCATCACTTTAATGTAATATGTAATATGGCTAACGTGCAAGCCAAAAATGAAAGAGTAAGCTCGCAATTTATTAACGAAAAACAATGATGTTTTTGTGGAAACGTAATAATTACTCATACCGAGAGCTATCTATCAGATTATCATAAACTAGTTGACCAGGCGAACATCGTTCCGCCTAAAAGTCAAAAATCTAAAACTATCAGTGTATCTCCACTACATTATACATGTATTATACATAAAAACCTTCCCGTTGAATCACTTTACCTATTAAAAAAACTACATTAAAATCCGTAGTATCGTTTTAAAGGTCCAAGCATACATAGGGACAGACATAGCGACTATGTTTTATACTATGTAGTGATGTGTTAGCAACTCTAGATTGTTGCTCATGAATAAATATTAATTCAGCGAGACGGACTAAATGTAGACCCATCATTCCAAGAATTGTGATAGAATTTTTGTTTACAACTTTTTTGTCAAATTCTATTATTAGTGAACATTATTATCTAATCTTTGCCAAAATAAGATAGTATTATATATATTTTTTTTATCTAAACTACATTGCTAATTTTATGATTTTGCCATTCATTTGTTTACATTTCACATGAAAGTCCTATTTTTTCGACAGCCTGGTCACCTCACAAAACAATACACAGCATGAGTTATGTCAGTCTACTTTACTGCTGTGAAATATTGCTACGTATGACACAAAAGTATAAGAAAAACTTAAAAATCATAAAAAACTATAAAAAGGTACGAACAAATTGAGGGTTTCCTATAAATTGGGCGAAGTCATTTGGACAACGACTAGTGGACTATGAACTTTGTGGTTTTTACATTAATGACTTACCCACGAAAATTGGCGTCATAGCACCGAACGATTAGTAACAGTTGCTCAACTGCGTGAGAAAAAGCTGTAGGTATAGGTGTTTAATGTTTTTGCTTTTGTCATTAATTCTTTGAATTGACTTTATGCATTTTTTATATTTGAAACTAATTGACCCGGCGAACCTCGTTCCGCCTAAAAGTCAAAAATCTAAAATTATCAGTGTTCCTCCAATTTATTATGCATGTATTATACATAAAAACTATCCTCTTGAATTATTTTATCCAAAAAAACTGCATTCAAACCGGTAGCGTAGTTTAAAAGATCTAAGCGTACATAGAGACAGCGGGAAGCGACTTTTTTTCATACTATGTAGTGATGCTAAATGAGCATGCATTCCATCTGATGGTAAGTGATCACTGCCGAACGGACAACAATTAACTTCATGTTCTACGAAGGTTCTATATAAGTCAACAGAAGGGTTGCTTCTTCTGAAGACTCATGTAATGAGCCGGCAAACACTAATCTTTTTCTCCCTCCGAATCGAGAGAATTGCTTCACAGAAAAAGGGTGTGGCGAAGGTACCTCCCCGATCGAACCAAACTCGTTCTCCAGTCTTGCAACTGACGCACTTTTTACAAAATTAAAGATATTCTCAACCAGACATGTCCTTTATTCTGACGTCAATGGTCAAAGCAGCCATTAGAGAAAAAATCCCGCTCAGAATTCTGCTAAATCAACTTTTGAAATTTCGCACGAAATCGCCTAAACCGGATTCTACGTTTTACTGCAATCTTGACAGTGTTAGAATAGTTCTAACGCTTTCTTTTTAAATTCCTCGCAAAAATATGTATTTAACAGTTTCCTGCATTTTAACAAGAATTTTGTCAGTCAGAAATTTATAATGTTATCCGCAACTCATCGAATTATTATATATTATTACATAGACGCGTTAAAGTTGTTTATAATGAATATGATGTTAAAGGAGTTTTTAAAGTATTAAGCCATTATTTTCACATATTCTATGTAAACATTATATAAAATATCTAACGTCGTCAACCCATTATTGTCCTATTGCTGAGTGTAATTAATATGGCAATGTTTATTTTTTTGTAGTCTATGGTTTTGTTCATATCCTATTCCTTTTAAAAATGTATTAACATTCTATGCAGTGTAACTCAAATGAGATAAGATTATAATAAACTCAAAAGTTATAAAAGATACTCTGTTTTTCAATTCTAACAACAACACTGAGCCCCACACAAGAAGTTTTCTAGGGTTTTCTATTAGATTAAGGGTTTAAGACCTTCGTCCACCGCGCTGCCTAAATAAGAATTGGTAAAAAAATGTGTATGTCTTACAAACATTTGAGATCTTTTGTTTAGAGATCAGTCTGGTGTGTAAAGTCATCGAAACCAGATATAGTTAATTTTGATTGCGCACTTCATTTCACAAAAATCTGTAGTGCATTCCTGAGATTCCAGCGTCGGACTCACAATTGAGTGGCCAATTTTCAACCATTAAGCTATCTCTAACAAACTCTTATTTACAAAAAAGTTAAGTAAAGTAACGTGATATAGAACAGCTATACTCTGTGTTCCGCGGAACACTAGGGTTCCGTGATACCTCTATCGGGGTTCCGCAAGAATTTAGAAAAAATAAAACATGCGTGCGTACAAAGTACACGTGTCAGAAGTGAAACTTCTTTGGCGAACTAATTTATAAATCTTGTTTATATTTATACAAATCTAAAACTTTAAATTTCCAAGATTAAGAGGAAGGGAAAAAGGCGTGATACGACGTTCGCTCTGTCTCACTTTTTCTCCCAATCTTTCTCACTCGCTTGCTCCTTACTCTCACTCCACGGCTAGTTGCTCATGCTACGTTCGCCCTGTCTTACTCTCTCTCAATCGGTCTCGATCACGCTCTCTCTCTTTTCCGACACTTCCGTTGCATACCGGCGTGACGTTTCATCTGTAAAATTTTTACCCTCATGCGCCTAAAGAAGTTTCACTTCAAAAAGTTTCATACCTCCCACTAGTTTGATTTTTTCTTTTTTCATGTTTTTTATTATTGTCCTTGCCAAGGTGAAGTAAATAATAATTTGTAACTGTTACATTGTACTTTTATTATGCTGATTAATAAAAATACACTTAAAAAAACAATTGTTTTATTTTAGGGTTCCATCAAGTATTTTGCTTCCCAAAAGGGTTCCGTCATTCAAAAAGTTTGAGAACCACTGATATAGAATATGTACATTAAGCGCAAATATGACAGTCATTACGTTGAACGAGACAAACAACGTATCGACCACTTTTATATGTTCGTAATTTGCATACATTTCAATACAAAGCAGACTAGACATTACTTTTGAGCGTTTACATTGTGACAAGAATCCTTTTACTGAATAGTGAAGCGCGTCAAGAAACGTGACAACTATTATTACATTCATAACTCGAGCACAGATTTGCAATAAAACAGGAAAACTGTGTTCTAATGTGTTAACAATGTGGATACGTCTATGTATAACTAATTATATCATTGCTTGTGGAAATTACTTACTGATAACCTTCGCTTGATATGTAATTTGGAAATACTCTCCAACGAATTAAGAATATTCGATAATTGGAGGACATTTTTTCATCGCCCATAATATTAAAAATATTCGATAATTTTGGGAAATTTCCTTATCTGATGATGGTTGGATGTTTTCACGCAAAAATTATCGATTAAATTTAACTAGTCACCGGTCGTAACGGTCGAAATTCGACAGTAATTAAAAATAAAAAACTAAACTTCATATTGTCCAAAGTAGCTGAATATTTCTCTAATTTAAATAAATTGTAATAATTTTCAAGTTATTTTGAACGCATGCGTTCAAGGTAAAAAGAGGTTTGTGAACTAAGCTGCATTTAAAAGCAAAAGACATCTGACATTTTTGACGATACGTGTTTTCATAGTAAAACATTGATTATTCTATTTCGTTTAATATGTAGGTATGTGTTTGTATCAAATGCAAGGTAGTGTGTGTAATGTGTTTTTAGTTGATTTTATGTATGTTTTATGCATTATTTAAAAAAAAAAATATTAACATTGCGCAATCCTTCTCTACATAAACTATAACCGTGTGTAATGTCATTCTCCTCTGCCTGCGGCCAGTATCTTGAAAACGAATCACAAGCTTTTGCTTCACGTATTAATATATAGATATAATTTGATATTGTTGGTACTTAAAAAAGTACTATCAATATATCGGGAAAAACTAGGACTCCTATATTTTCTTCTGTCATTTTAGTAGAGACAGAGAGTTTAAGATATATTTTACATGGTATTACCATGGTAGATATGAACCAAACGGGATGACCCGCGGGAAAAAGCTATTGCTTGTACATTTACTTCTATCGCCTAGCTGTTTTGTATTAAAAAATGTTACTCACGTGTTTAATGCTGTAGTGCAGGATGCTCTCGATGTAGGTGGGCAGCTGGTTGACCACGGTGAAGTAGCCGAACACGGAGGCGCCGTGGGTCACGATGATGGCCCACACCGGCGGGGAGAGCAGCATCGCCTTCCACGGTACTGGCATGTGCTGCGAGATTACATTATGTTATTATTAGTTTTATGTAACCATATGCAAAGGGTTCATTGTCAATATAGACAGGGTAATCAAATATTGAACTTGAGAATACTGATTACAATTTAAAATTAGTAGTGTTTCGTTAAAAACCATTGAGCGTCGAGCCGATTGACCGAACAGATCACCAGCTGATTCAACGATCGAGACACCAGTCCATTGAACGAACGACTGACCGACCGGCAGAACGATAAATCGACCGGCTAACAAATTGACCGTCCGTCCAACAAACGGCCGAATGAACGGTCGAGTCACTAGTTGATGGAACGAATGACTAACCAGTCGACCGACCGATCGAACGAACGATCAAGTCATCAATTGTCCGAACGCATGACTAATCTGTCGACCGATGGAATGATCGATCAAGTCACCGGTTGACCGAACGGACGAACGACCGATGGACCCGCTGCCCGATCGATCGAATCAGTAATCAGTATTTTATTGCATAAATACAGGTACATTGAGATGGTATTTACAAATATTGTTTCAACTGTACCCTACCGACTAGAATATCCAACCGACTGACAAATTACTGTCCGGCCGATCGAACAACCTAATCGAATGAGCGATTGCCCAACCAATCAAGCAACGAAAGGTCCAACTCACCCCGTTCCCGTTGCCGTCCTGCGGCAGCGCCTTGAGCAGGAAGTTCCGCTCGGCGTCGGAGATGCGCGGGTGCTGCGCCGGCGAGTCGTACACCACCGCGAACCACGCCACCGCCCACATCACACCGATTATACCTGGATTTATGTACTTGTTATTGACTGTTAACTTAAGAAATGAATTAACTTGACAGGTGGAAGAACCAGGTAATAATAATAATAAACCAAACCTAATAAAAATAATAATAAACCAAAAAAAGACGTGGTAGAACAAGTGTAGTTCGACCCGAGAAGTCCCACCGCCACACCTAAAGGCCACATGCGAAGAACTTCTTGCCTTTTGAATTTTTGATAGAATGTTGTGGTTGCCGGCACACTTTTACATGAGACGGCCATAATAGTCCTCGGGAGTAGCAACACACCTGTGATTGTCTTCTCATAGAACCCATATACTATTTGAAGTTGCTTACACATGTCCATGGGCGCTAGTGATCACTTACTCTCAGATGGAATACATGCTCTTTTGGCTACTTCAAACAAATAAAAATAACTGTTTGTTTTGTCAGAAGATACCGATTAATTTGATTTAGTAGTTTGCGTTGTATTGATTTTAAGTATGGAGGTCTGGTCTTGATATGGTGGTAGGGTCTGAACATCAGGGGGATTTCAATTTACATACAAATATTCTTTTTGCTTCTAGTTTATATTTTTGTTTCACTTTTTGTTTAGTTGACGTCTGTTAATTAAGTGACATTTTAAGGGGGCAGCGATGAATCGATTTAAGATCAAGCAGGAGAAGGAGATCTCATGCTGATATCACGTATACTTTTTACTGATAGAAACTATGTAAAATTGCACAAAAATTGGCTTAACAGAAATAAATCATGCTTCTCTCTTAATATTGGACAATCAATTTAAAGGCAATTAGAGGCATAACTCACCAGTGAAGTAGAACGCTGATTCCCAGCCAAAGTGAGCAATGAGGAAGCCGCAAATTGGCATAGTCAGCGCGGCACCCAGGGACGATGCTGAAAGTAAACGTTCTATTACAAATCTTGATTATGGAAAGTAAAATGGGAATTTGCTGTCCTTAAAGACTATGCTTAAGGTTACGTAAGTACCTACACCCTTGAAGTCGGCATCGCTTAATATTACAATTATACAGTGCAAATCTACCCATAATGCCTCTTCGTTCGACTTCCGAAAGTCCCTTCCTCCTTACAATAATACGTTTAGTTTATTTCGTCTCATAATCGGTATTAACCGCTTCTAGTTGCGAACATAGGGAAGGCAATACGATCCGTCGGGACCGCGGACGAATGCTACTAGCGTACCGGCAGTCCCGGCAAAGGGCGTACAGAGGAACACCGTGGGGTTTTAGCCGGTAGGAGTCCGGCATATCTTAGCTGCCCCCGCGCAAAGAGGAACCTACGGAGGGTTTCCCCACGTAAAAAATGCAGGGCATTACGATAACATTAAGTGTGGTTTTGAAACATCAAAAAACATATGCTTACATGGGAAGTAATGCATTTCTAATTAACTTACATCAGAAGACATAAGTAGAATTGTCATGTGCTAGTTTTTCCTGTTTGAAAGCAAATTCTCATTGATATCCCTATAGTGACGTTAATGGGAAACAATTGTTTTGTTGTGCCCATTAGACGAGGAAAAAACACGTATAGGTACTCGTAATTTATAGACTGCGGAACGCCCCAACGTGTTTATTGAAAATTATCTTATTTTTAAATACATTTACATCGATCATTGATTTGTTTTGATTGATTCAAACCGATAAGCCGATTTTCATTTTTACAAAATTCCAATTTGTTACTGAACTGTAATTTGTAACCAATTCTTTTGAGAATGATGAATGATCTTTAACCACATATTGTATATATCAAATTGATAATTTGTTTCATACTATACTAAAATATAATTTCTAGCAAAAAAATAACCAACAATAAACCACCCATAATTTAAAGGTTCCAGCACATACACTAAAGATATTCCAGCAATATGGCATTCAAATTGTATTAATGTATCGTCAATATTTCAGGAGTGTATCAATGGCGCATATAAGCCCCCTCCTTAGCATAGTTTCAGAAAAATAGACTTGCCTATCACTATTATTGTTAAGCCCGCTCGTCACTGCTATTGCCAACTTAGCTATAGCTTCAACCATGCATCCTAAGTTGTTATGTTCAATCATGAGTGTTAGGCCTCTTGTAGACACGTCCCTGTAGCCTCGGGGTCAGTATAGGGCTACGGTATCCCCTGCCTGTCGTAAAAGGCGACTAAAAGGGGCTTCCGGGGTTGCAGACGGCTAGAGTGGGAGCTCGAACCGTTCGGTCAGGCAACCTCCTTTTTAGCGCCGAGGACGGCCACCGGGGGAGTTTTGGTGCGGAAAAAATCCCACATAACCCTGCGTCGCTCCCACGGCGTCGGGTACCTTTGGAAGGTTTCCCCCTCGAAAACAAAAAAAAAATCTACGGTTAATTCGCCATGTGTAGGCTATAGGCACGGTTGTCAGTGTTGTATGGATCACTACCGTGCACTGATCTTTGTCGTGCCATGTACATGCTAGCACGTTTTTTTCACGGTAAGGTAAAGACGCCGTTCGGCTCAAAAAACGTGCCATGTACAACAGGCCTTATACTCGTAATGCGCGACAAAACTCTCCCAGCAGTGGCATAAGGATCGTATCCGGCAATGTAAAAACGTGTTGTAGATTAGCGTCTGCATTGAAAAGCAGCGATTTAAGCTAGTTAATACATATTTTTAATTCATTCATCAATTCCGAATGCGGGTCCAAGTTCCTTCGAGCGCTTGTAATGCAAATATCGATAAATGTCAAGGAAATGAGGTAGCAATAAAATTTTAATGGCCGTCAGATGTTTTCCTCGAGTGTACCTAGACCCAGTTGCGTGAGGATACTTCGGAGGACGGTCACTGCTAAATTAATTATTCAGAGTACCTAGAAATCTGTAGGGCGCCTCGCGGAGTTACTACTTTCAGCTTACTTAGAGATCGATCGATTTGTCGATCGTTCTTCTTGTTTTATATGGACAATTAAAAACTTAAAAAAAAAAACTTATAACACTTTCTACGTAGGATTTTCTGTGTCTCTGTGTGTGGATGCCATGGACACGCACAAAGACGAATACACAAATAACCAGACCCAGAACAGAATCTGAACTCATCATTCAGATACTTGCGGAAAAACAGTTACATGCATGTAAACCAATATTTTTTTCATGAAAAATATTTAGTGGACCCTTATGTCTGGTTGTATTTTCATATGTTCTATACAACCACAAAATATGATTAGTCATTTTGTTGCAATCCAAGATGTAAGTATACAGTAGAACAATATTTAACGCCACATAAAATATCACCTAGCTAATAACGCTAGACAATTTAAGTGGAAAATCGTGTATCGTTTAGCGTTCAAATATTTCTATTACAATAGTTACTATGTAAATAACAAAAAGCTAAATGTCACTAAACACATTCTATATTCATACTTCCCTATGTATGTAGGTGTGGAAAGGGTGACAATACCTTCCACAACGTTCCAATATAGTCCTGAGGGGGAGATAAATAGAGGTAGATGAGGGGTAAATGAGGGGTAGATAGATACGTAAGACTCTGTCTGAATCAGGTAGACTACATGCTAGCTTTGCTACTTGAATATTATAAAAAGGTACTTGAAGTAAAGTCACAGTTTTACTGCCGGATACCTAATTACTAAAACGTAAAGTTTGTGAATGTTAATTATGTTTGTTAAAAATCTATAAGTCCAATAATCAGTATATAAAATGCATACGATTGTTTGCTTTTGCCTAGAAATTGACCTTGAATAAGCTATTCTATCAAATGTAACTTAAAATTAAATAACCCATCCTATTAAATCAAACTACATATTAACATTTTGTAAATTTAAAATATGGACTTATATTAGTCTGAAATAATATTAAGCATAGATTGTATTATGTCATAAGTACAAGCATAACTTACTTACCTACGTAATGTCTTATTCTGAAGAGGCTTTGGTTATATGTTAATGATTTTCCTGCAGGTTTGTCGGTACGATTATACTGGCAGTTCCACGAATCGATAAGAGATATCGGATGAATCCGATATGATTCATCTTGCCCAATTAGCTTTACAAATGATACTCCCGCGAGCCAGGATTATTGATATATAAATTATTTTATTCTGGTGAGTAGGTTATTGCGGTATTAAATAAACGTCTAAATTTCGATAAAATAAAACTAAAATCTGTGTAGCTTTTTATAAATAAAGAAAGATTTCAAAAATGTCTGTTTATTAGCCTGAACATACATTTTAAGAAAAAAAACAACAATAATCACGTATATCTACGACGTCTACGACGAGCACGAAAAGCATGAAATCGTCCATAACCACCAAACAGTTTAGTCTACGCACATACAGTAAACTAGTCGAAACCGATTTATTGAAATAGTCGCGAATAGACTGTTTAGTTGAGATAATACACACTAAAGTTCACGCTCCTGTTGTTTAAATTGTTTGCTAAGCAACTATTCAGTCTTGTGAGAATCTACAATTCCGTATACTTTACCTTAAAACTAAACAGTCGTTCAACTAACGTATAAATACACTAGGCCTAAAAATAAACTTGTTTTATTTCAATTATTACGCAGATTTCATAATCTTTACATAACAAATAACTGTTTAAGGAAGATTAATGGACTCATTTTATTAAAACCTTTGGCCTCCGCTTACATGAATCACTGACGTTATATACGCTACACGCATCTCCAATCATTTACGCAAATGGCAAATGAATAATAAATCAATCGTCATCGATAACTGATATAAGGCAGTTTTGTTTGTGAATAAAGACCGCTATTATTGTATTACGAAACATACATTATAACTGATGGTCATGATTAAACATTACTGGTGATTTAATAGACCGCAGAGGTACGCTATGGGTTAATCCTACCAAACAATGAAGTCTTTTTTGTGCTCATAACTCCATGTGTGTGGGTGTCATAAAACAAAGAAGTACATACAAACAACCAGACTTAGAAGTACTCTAAATTCATAATTGAAGTGTCTGGCTGTATGTACGTATTTCATAAAAAAAATGTATACCTACATTATTTATTTATTTTTTGATCACCTTCATAGTTTACACCAATTATGATATAAAAAGAACAATAGTCTACAATAAGGAAAAGCTAAGTGCAACTACATTTATAGGCGAAGAAGACTGCTTGCAATAAGGAACGAGTAACACATAAGTCAAATGATGACAACAATAATAATAAAGAAAAGAAACTTTTTTTCTGGAATAAAATTAAAATTAAATTAAGTTAGAATTAAACAGATTTTATATGTCAATATTGTTTATGATAAATTTATTAAACATAAAGGTATTGAAACTTGTAAATGCTATCATTAAAAATGACAATATTTTCTTGTTTTGTGACCCGGAATTCGCAAATAATTCAGTTGAGAGGAGCATTATGACTAAGATTTGAACGAGAATGTTTATCTTCAATGATATTATTATTTAATTATTTTTTATGACATGTGGCAACCCTAGTGACGAGATAGTGCGTTGTGTCATTGTCGTCATTGTAAATCGCCTGTTATTGCTGTTTCTAATGACGTCCTCGCTTTTATTGTTATTAATTCCAAGATGCAAGTCCGAATCATTTACCAGTCATACTTGCGTGTACACTAACTTATCTTCATGGCTTTGCTTTGTATATAAGAATATATAAACATAATAAAAATGAACAGATAATAGACCGACAAAAAAAACACCAACTAGTAAAAGTCAACAAAAAAAAACTACCAACCAGTTATAATTATTCCTACTTCTTTCGTAATACTTGAATGTTTTTTCAAATAAGCAAAGCTATTTTTTAAATTATCCTTGCACATTTTTTTATCTATTTTTTATCAAAATACACAACTAACCTTACTTTGATAACCTGATGTATTTTAATTTAATAAATTACATTTATATGTTGACTAGCTGAACCCCGCAGCTTCGCCCGCGTTAATAAAATCGATGTATCGATTGTCCCGTGGGAAGAAGATATTTTCCCACAGTAAAAAGTAGCCTATAGGTATTATAATCCAGAGTGTCAGCTAACTCCCTAACAAATTTTATGAAAATCGGTCCAGCCGTCTTGACGTGAAGAAGTAACAAACATACACACTCACAAACTTTTGCCTTTATAATATTAGTATGTAATATGAAGTATGTGTATTACCGTTATAAATAAGTTCTTTAAGTCCTTAATTAAATGGACATTCAAATTAATTCACAGCAAAATATTAGTTTCAATAATGACATTATGCTAAGTCCACACCTCACAAGTAACGCCGAACCGTTAACGAATTCAGCATACATTAAACCGGTCCGCGAATTTCCGCACCCAAATGTCACACTAATTATTATTATCTGTACGAAATGGCGTAGTTAGTCATTCTAATTTTGGAACCTGTTTTCGTAAATAATAATTTTGTAAGTTGTTCTTGTAAATAATACCTTTGAATTGACAACTTGAATTATTATTTTACTCGTTTTTTTGTTGATTTATTGTTAACTAGACATGCGCCGCGGTTTTATCCGTGTCACATAATTTTAAATGCAATAACTTTTGACGGAGTTGATAAATGGATCATAGTTAAAAAGACGGACGATGCATACATTTTCAACCCATTTAACTCTAGTTTTAGTTTGATACGATTCCACTCACGCGGACAAACGGACAAAATAAATTCCAAAAAATATATCGAAATTTTTATTATTACTTTTCATGACATTCAAATTATTTTTTATTAAATTTATACGGTTACGCGCATTTTTTTGCAATATGTATCAAATTGATAAATTAAACCCACTTTCATATAAAAAGTTTTAAGTTTTATAGTCTTTGTTGGGATTTATATTATTATATGAATAATATATATAATTACTATGATATTATAGTTGCTGTGTCCCATATATCAGCTAGGGCTGTCACAGACTAAATATCGACGGTAAGACAAAAACTTCAAAAATTACGGAAACTTATATTTTTTTTTTTTCAGCGTATGGACAGATTTTTTACAACTTTATACCTGACTAAATAATTGCTATAGTTGGGACAAACTAAATTCATGCCCACTACAGATGCTAAGTTCTAACTAGGTCAAAGTGGGGAATGCCTATTGTCAGGAAAAAACATTATAAATATAAGGAAAAAACTGGGTTATACATGCCCAACCATATCACAGCCCGTACGATTAATTTTAAAGAAGAATAATAAGAAAACCAGCCGATCGAGGTGTAAAAAGAGGCCAAATAAATTATGCTTAAAACAGACCAATTAACCTCAATACCTTTCATTTCTTAAATGCCACTCCAAAGCAAAAAAAGAAGTTTGCAAAATTTTGTGCGTTTTAATGCATCACAAACAGAGCCAGATGTTTTCTTTTTTACTCGACTACGTCAGAAGGAGGGTTACGTTTTTCGAAATTATGTATGTATGTTTGTGTGTCATTTATTATTCTTCTTACAATTACAAAAGTAATGGATACGTCTACAATACGATTGAAACTCTAGAATTAATTGTGACTTCACCACGCATTGGAAGTGATGTTCGTGTAGAACGTTTGCATTTTAATAAAAACGGCTACTTTGGCCTACAATTTTAATTCTACGGTTTTACCCCTTTTCCCATATTACTTTTCCAATCCACCTTAACTGTCCAGAATTTTACGTAAGTCCCTTATATCTTTAGTTGCTGCACACATTTTATGTTTATGGGGGCCATGTTTAGGACTTTGGCAGGTATGGGTCCCAAAAAGGATTAGGTTTCGGCATTTCCACGTAACCTTGCGGACAACCGCAATCGGTTAGTCAGTACCACGTGACTGCATACGAAAATAACACCAGCCGCATTTCTCGGAACCGGTCGCCGGCTGCGCATGGCAACGTTGCGCAAGGTTAGCCGCGGTCGCGACGGGCCAATCAGCGCGCGGCTCGGCCGTGACGTCAGCCACCACGCCTGCGCGCGCCTCCGTCCGCCATGTTGGATCCATGTTCGCGCGTCGAATGATAACGTTTTACACTCGCGTTCGTAATACTAGGGTTGGCAATTGTTTTTCAACGTTCCAATTTTAAAAATTGACCATAATAAAAATAAACTTCATGTAATATGAACCCCATTTTATATTTATTTTATTAGAAATCAAATAAAGAAATCAAGTAACGTCGATTACAAATTTTAAAGTGTTAATTTCAGCTAAACATCATTCCGTAATGCCGTTTTGTGACATTGTAAATAAACAAAACATGATGATTAAAGAGCAAAGGTTATATGAGAACCCTATCTAATGTTCTTGCCATAATTGTAAGAGGCAATGAAAAATAATCTGCGGTCAAGGCAATTTTATTAATGTTACTGCGCGTTATTCGATCGTTTAATTAAACATTCGTTTGAGCGACACCCCGTGTTTACTATCATGAGTTCCTTAAATATTTTGCGTCTACCAATCTTTATTTATGTTTAGCAAGGCCGTGTCATGCTTTAAATAGAAATGATGCTGAATACCCATTTGTTTATATTGAAACAGAATTCAGTCATTGATCTTTGAATAAACGGTAATATACATTAACCTTTACTAACCACAATCAACTCTTGTCGCCTAATTATTATTTTACGTGGCCTTAATTTTCTAAAGCAAGGTAACTGCTTAACGAGTTATAAGTATTTCTTTTATAATAAAGGACACTCTAAATTGTAATTTAGAAATTGTTACCAAAATGTACTTACTTACTTCCTACGGCGCTACAACCCTTTGCGGGTCTTGGCCTCCTCAACAATCTCCCTCCATTTTGCTCTATTCACTGCAACCCTCCTCCAAGCTGTTTTTCTTCCCATCGTCTTAAGGTCTTCCTCTACACAGTCCTTCCAGCGTTTTCTGGGTCTTCCTTTTGGTCTTTTTTGTTGCGGGGTCCAGTCACTTATGGTCTTGACCGCTCTACTGCTATCCAATCTCTCTACGTGGCCCGCCCAACGTAGTCTCTGCGATTTGCAGAACCTGACAATTGTCTGCTTTTCAATTAAGGCATCTAGCTCGTGGTTCATTCTCGTACGGAATGTCCCGTCGTTCTCTTTTTTTGGGCCAAAGATCTTTCTGAGCACTTTTCTCTCGAAAAGTAATAGTTTGAGCTCGTCTTTTTGAGTCAAAGCCCATGTTTCACACGCATACGTTACAACTGGCCGAATTATTGTTTTATAAATTATTAGTTTTGTGCTATGTGTCAGTAGCTTGCTGCTTAGCATGCTCTTACATGCGTGGAAACATCTGTTACCGGCCGTTATCCGGGCTTTAATCTCCTCTTCGATCTGGTTCTGCGAGTTCAGTATTGAACCTAGGTACTGAAATGATGTTACACCCTCAATCGATTCACCTCCCACAGCCACACTCTCAGCCGGAGCTACGTTACGGCTACTAGCCATGTATTTTGTTTTAGTAGCATTAACCTTCAGCCCAAACTTATCCGAGTCCGAGGATAGTGTTCCTCCAAGATTGATCATACTCTGTTTGGATCGACTAGATATAACAATGTCGTCTGCGTAAGCAGCCAGCTGGGATGTGTTGTAGTTAATGAGACCCTTAAGATTGAGTTTTCGCGTAACAGCTTCCAAGACCAGGTTAAAGACGATCGTTGATAACGAGTCTCCCTGTTTCACGCCCGTGTCAATAGAGAACGGTTCAGAGCGATCGTTCTGGATGGCTACTATAGCCTTAGAGTTGTGCATTGTCATATTTACAAGGCGCACAATCTTGCTTGGTACTCCCAGTATCAACATGGCGTGGAGTATGCGGGTGCGGTTGACACTGTCGAACGCTTGTTGATAGTCGATGAACAAATGATGCAGGTTGATATCAAATTCATAGGTTTTCTCTAGAGTTTGCCGCATCAGGTAGATTTGGTCCGCAGTTGAGCGGTTTGGCCTAAAACCACACTGATAATCGCCTAAGATTCGCTCAGCATATTCCAAAAGCCTCAAATAAAGAACTCCTGAAAAGATCTTGTATGCTGCAGATAGGATGGTGATGCCTCGATAATTGGAGCAGATCGTTTTGTCTCCTTTTTTAAAAATTGGGACTATGATACCCAATCGCCATTCCTGAGGCATATCTTCTGTTTTCCATATCTCTTTAACGAGCATACCAAAATGTACTTAGATAATAAAAATCATTATCAAAATATTATTAACAATGGTTATTTACTTATTCGTTCTGACGCAAGATATAAGAGAGAGAGTAAAACTTTTTAATATCAAAATTAATAAAAAATAAACTAAAAAAAGGTTATTTACTTTTTTCCATTCAATTAAAATAAATCGAATAAAATGGTTATTATTTTTTTCTTCTCATTGATTGCTATATCTCCAAATAAGTAAACTTACCCATCATATTGGACATGAACTTGGATCTGTCCATCGGCGGGATCCACTTGGAGGCCATGGGCAGGATGGCAGGCCACGTGGCTCCCAGCAGGAAGCCGAGCACGACCCGCAGCGCCACCACCCAGCCGAACCCTGCCGCGGCCGCTCCAGGAGTTAGCAGCGTGAGGATACTGGCCAGAAGAGTGCTGTAGCCGAACACTCGTCTGAAAATTAATATATTTTCTAAATTTCGTCATAGATTCCACATCACATGACTAGTTTACCAGATAATGTATAAAATTACACTATGCTACCATAATATTAAAATAAGACCAAGTTATTATTATTTTCAATTACACAACATATGGAAAAGTATCGTAAGAAAAACCCACAACAGATTTTTTTACACTTCATACGATTGAAAACACAATTTTAACGTTGGACGTAGCAGTTGTAAACAAAGATGCAAAAGGGCGAAAAAGGGTAGGTAAAAAATACAACAATTACAAACGAATAGAATAGTCCATCAGCCTTAGATAGTCCGCAGCTGGAGATAGGCCTCCTAACTTGCGCCACTCCGGTAGGTCAGAAGCTATCGAAATGCAGCGATTATCCGGAGTCTTTTTTAGGCCTACTCCCAGAGTGCTAGTTGCTCAGACGTTATGACAGTGGTCTCAATTCGAAAACTCTTTTCTCCCACCAGGAGTTATCTATCCTACGAATGAGTAGACTGCCCATTGGCACTTTAGTTTGCTAATTCTGAAACCTATGTAGCGCTATGGGTAAATGCTTAAGTGAGTGCTTAGACATAACTCGAATATACAAATACCAGTTGCAAATAACAAATATCACGTCAAGCAGGAACGTTAATAGCTCGTATCGTTAATTGCCACCCACATGGTCTCATGTGAAACGATCATGAAACATTTCACGTACCAACGCACAATAGTCAATAGCAATCGTATTTTTTCGTAAGCCTGCCCGCATTTACAATTGGAATGTTCCATATGACTTGAGATGAGTCACTAGCATACCTTACTGAGATGAACAGGAATGACGAAGCAATAACGCTATAAAATGCCTACTTTAAGTAATAATAATGATAAATGTGTAATCATAGGATGTTTATTGCAATTTTGACAAATAATAAATGTTTTTCCACAAATAATACTAGTCAGAATTCTAATACACCCATATCTTTCCGTTTAACATTTCGTCAGGATAAAAAGTACCTACTATTCTGTTCGTGTAAATTTTCATCTTTTATGTCAATGCATCCCTCAAACCCTTCGAGATTTACTGCTGCTAGTTACAGTTGCTGCTTGTTACTGCTACATATGTGGCTCCCCTACAACATTAACGGTAAGAAAGGGAGGGATGCCATTTAAGACCGAAACGACAGAGAAAGCCAAAACAATAAGTTATATGAGTTAGCTATTTTTCTATATATTTTAATAGATTGACTTTTCCTGTCAGCATTTTTATTGAGAGTGCGTACATTTTAAATCGCGAGCAAACACCTGCAAAGTTAAGAGTACTACAGCATAAAATACAATCGCTGCTGATTCAAAAAGGATATAATAGTGGAATAAACGCATGGTTTACTTTATCAGCTGGTGCATCGTGTCGTGGTGTCGCATTTCAGACGCGATCCAACCGGTTTATGAATAATCGGGTGAGTAAGCCGGTATCTGGGACGGAATCCACTTCGAACCCTACTTGGATTGATCAAGGAGTTTTTTGGATAGTTAAAAAAACGTCTTGGAGTCTATAAGCGCACCTATCTGTATTTTACCACTTTTTTGCCCATTTCGTTACTTTGTTCCTTTTGAAAATTATATTATTTTTAATTTTTCTTTATTTTTGATGTACCTACAATATTTTCTCTTTTGTATTTCGTCTTAATTAACATAGTGTTTGTCAATACTTAAGAGAAAAAGATATAACTAATTTAGCATTAATTTGATTAATTTTAGTACAGTAAAACGAGCAAAGAGCCATTCTTAGCGAGACGGATTTCACGGCAATTTCCGACACATGTTTTCATGCATTTTGTTACGCTTATTACGATTCGCTTTTCCTCTTTATACGCTATCGCTACCTACTTCATGGACCACAAAGTTATCTCATGACACAGATTTTTCATGGATATTCTTCGTTATCGTTTTTGCATTCAATCCGCTCATTGGCACTTGAATATGCGAAAACACACAAAAAACTAGTACAGACGATTTTAAGGCGTTAGATAGATACAATAGATTGCAGACTAGAGGTTGTTCATTGATTTGAACATAAATTAAAAAAAAAACGCCTGCAGATGATTCTAAGGTGTTGGCTGTCTAAATATTTTTTACTTATATTTCATGTTCCTCAAACAAAAATCCTTTAACAAATTAATATTGAAAGATAATTAACAAAAAAAATTTAAACGTATTTATTGCAGCCCTAAATACACTAAAACAAATTAATTCATTTTACAAGTTGAAATCTTTAATTTAATAATGCTTTGAAGTATATTTTTGCAGCCCTAGAAAAACATGACCTCATTCCCCGTTACATCATAGGCCGAGTGTGTCAGGCAACAAGTGACGCTATGTAATTGCGATTTAAAACGATGGCAAGGACCAAAAGCAGTCCTCGTTGACTTCAACGACCCTTCCATTAACGGATTCTAGAAAGTTCACCGCTCAAATTGTTTCGAATGAAACGTCAGCCAATCACGGTATATTATTGTTAGTACATAATGCATAACGTGACCATACGTTCCGTTGTGAACGAGACCGACCCATTTTTAGGGATCCGTACCCTAAGAGTAAAAACGTGACCCTAATATTAAGTCCTCTTACGCACTAGCGGTTAACCGCGGGCGAGTTTACCCGCTTCTAGCCGCTTTTCCATTTTAATATGAAACCGCCCAAAAATGTTAAACCGCCGCGCCCGCGGTTAACCGCTAGTGCGTAAGAGGGCTAAGACTCCGCTATCCGCCTGTCTGTCACCAGGCTGTATCTCAAAAACCGTGATAGCTAGGCGATTTCAACTAGGGAGTTGAAATTTTCACAGATGATGTATTTCTGTTGCCGTTATAACTACAAATACTAATAAAAGTTTTTAAAAACAGAATAAAATAAATATTTAATAGGGACTCCCATACAAAAAAAATCCTTTTTTTGACGTTTTGTGTTTGATGGAACCTGATTGTGCTGACTGACTCGAGTAAAAGGTAGGGGTAAATTAAAAAAACCGTTTTTAACAGACAAATTTCATAAACTATTCATCGCTTAGAAATCTTAATAATTGTTTAGTAATAGACATAAGTCGGTGTCCTATTTTGAGTAAAACAATATAAATGGTCACTTTATACCTACACATGTAAGATCTTAAACGAATTGTACATGTCGATTCAATTGTTCATAATTATCATGTAGTCGTGTAGACTTGGAACATAATACATAGCACTATTTCCTCTTCCTGTGGATGTCCTCGGCGACTAAGAGATTAAATCAAAGTAATGGACACTAACGTCTGAGAAGATTTAATTTAATCTATAATAAGTTTCCCGGGAAATACATTCTTGTAGGGGATAATGGCTGATGCTCAGCTGAGGGCTTCGGCAATACTTTGAGGAAGGGCTGATATTCAGAGGGCCTTTAAATGGTTTATAGACTGATGGAATATTAAAAGCTATAAATATTGATTTATTCTTGATTTCATTGTGATCTTGACGACCCGCGTGGCGGACCGCGGTTATCGTATCTAATTGAAGTGAGATTGAGTTCAGGGTTCGATTCCCGGCCAGATACCTGTATCTGAACGATGAATTAAGAGTCTTGTTCTAGGTATGATATCTTTGTGTGTCGATGGCGTCCACGCCACGCAAGAAAATCCTAGTGGCTATGAGTTTAGAAATCGGTTATTTATTAAAAAAAGAGTCATAAATACGTGTCCTGTCATCGACACGGCGTCGGTAACGGTTGTGCGATTTCACGGCGCGGCGCCGGCGCGGTGCATGTAATTGGCGAACGAGCGGGGCGGCACCGGTGCGGTAGGCGGATGAATAATCGAGCACACAATTATATCGATACCACGGTATCGGTAAGATCGTAAGTTCCGTGTCGGAAATTGATTGAAGATTTAAAATGTTAAATACACTTTCGCAAATAATTAAAGCTATTACATATTTCACAGAAAATATTTTTTTCGACTTTATCAATCATTTATTTTGTCAAAAAGAATTAAAAGAGTTTATTTTACAAAAGGTGGTTGAACCAATATGCATTACAGAGTTGACCTCTGTCTAAGCTAATTCTTTATAACAGTAACCATTGCGTACAAAATGACGGGTCTTAGATATAAAACTCAAGAATTAAGATCAATTGCAAATTTTTAAATGATACTAATATTTTAAAGGCGAAAGTTTGTGAGTATGTATATTTGTTACATCTTCACGTCTAAACGGCTGGAGCGATTTTCTTAAAATTTGGTAGGGAGTTAACTGAAACTCTGAATTAACATATAGGCTACGTTTTACTGCGGGAAAATATCTTACTCCCACAGGACAATCGATACATTGATTTTTTTAAGGCAGGCGAAGCTGCGGCGTTCAGCCAGTAAACTCATAAAACCAAACGATACAAACAAAAAATTAAGACGAATTTGCAAGCTGCTTCCGTAAAAACGAATACAAAGAAATATTCCAGTTACATTTTTACAATAACCGCGGGTTCAGCGCCCGACGAGACTTGCGAGCCCTCAATTCATTTAATCTCCAGATCTCATCCTGACAGATGCAATATGCCCAGCTGTCATAACTCACATGCATTCCGTTACCCACGCCCTTATTCAATGAAATGCTGGTGTGAAAGGAATCCCTTAATATTACATGATTCAATTAACATGAACACCTTGAGATTGGAACGGATAAGAAAATCGTAACGAAATTTTACTACATTTTTTATTAGCGATTCGAACTAAAATGCAATGTGTGTGTCACATGAGATGTGTACACACACAAAACACACATTTAAACATCAAGAGTACAGTCTAACAGTTACATTATTGGTTTTTATCGTTAAATATTTTACTTTATTTACCATTTATTGCTTAAGAAATTTTAATTATCAAATTGGTACATAAAAAGTTACAAAATTAAACTAGAATTAAACACGCTTGCGTGCATACACACACAAAAACATATGTGTATGAGTGTGTAATAAAAATATTATAAATATTTTATGCACTGTGAGGCATGTTTCTCAAAACACTTGCATTACCTAACTATAAGGAATCACTTAACTGTTAGTTAGGTAAAAGGTCAAGGACAGCATTCTATTCCTATAAACGTCAGATCATCCCACGGGAAAATTATTTTAAAAATAAACGCGACCACACAGACGAACATAACAACTGCAACATTGCAGTAATCGAGCGCATAGCAACCGGAATGAATGCATATCAACAAAATGCCTATTGTGAACCGCAGAGGCATTATTGTAGACCGAATATACTGGATGACGCAGTTTAACGTATTATTTGCAAATTGCGGTACATTGAACAGAACAAATAAGGTTTTAACAATACCACCGATAGGTTATGTGTCTATATTTATATAACAGCGTTTAGCTTAAATATATTCAATTTAGTTAACAAATATGAAACTTAAATTGTTATTTTTTTATCTGATTGAAGTAGCAAACGTGCAAGCAGTCCACCTAATGGTAAATGGTCACTGCCGCTCATGGACATCTGTAAGCAACTCCAAACAGAACACGCGTTCTATCTGAAGTCATCACAGATGCGTTGCTATTTCCGAGGACTATAATGGTCATCTCATATAAAAGTGTGCCGGCAACCACACCCTTACATCGAAACGCAAAAAAATGCTTCACGCTAGAATTAGGTGCAGCGGTGGTACTTCCCCGGTCGAACTGCACTGGTTCTACCACCTGCAAAATGTTATATGTGTATGTATGGAAAACTTGTCTAAATTGTATATTCTGTTATTAGATTTATCCGTTATGGCATTACATATACGCATTACATCGAAACTGATTTTACAAATTCTATTTTGCTTAAATATCGATAACTTCTTGAGGTATCCTCGTGCTAAAAACCTGTTCAAATTGAATATTTAGCTTCATTTATCTGTTCTCCCGTTATCTTATTAATTTCAATTTTCAAAAATCCTATTTTAGTGCTCATCTAAATGCTAATATCATAGCAGACATAATCGCGTAATCTGAGCTTTGAATGGTTTACAAGTCTCTGGAGAGCTTTTATGAGTCAAATGGGATTTCTAACACTAAAATAACAAAACAACTGAGTGTTTTTTCACTCGAGACTTTTTAAACTGAAAAGACTAAGTTCCTTTCATAACAAAGGCTTGCTTGACGAATCATCAGAGCCCGCTGTAGAACGCGTTTCAGTTAAAAAACCTGATAACAATAAAATAAAATCTATAACAAACAAACATCAGATAGTCTCACCTCGCACCGATGACTTCAGCTAAGCGGCCACCAGGCAGCTCTGTGAGCACGTACCCCCAGAAGAAGCAGCCCAGCAGAAGATTCTTCTGCTTCGTGTCCCAGTGGTACCGCGTCTGTTCTATGTGTTCTGGATGCTGCATACAATAACATTAATTACAATCATGGACAAAGAAGAGAAACTATCAAACGTTGCAATATTCCTAAAATATTTCTGAGGCGACCATCTTAGTGAGATGACCATCTTAGTTGAGGCGACCGTCTTATTTTGAGGTAACTCACATATTCCTCAAGATTTTCAACTTATTACAATAAGATTGTCTTCAAATTTAATCCTTGTTCTATAAGTTCATGGGCGGCAGTGACCTCTTACCATCAGATCTGATCTGTTATCTGGTCATCCTTTTTTTTTTTAAGTTTGAAGTAGCAAATGAGCACGTTCGCTTGTTCCATCTTAAAAAATACTGTAACTAGGGCCCGTAAATCCTCCTCCTACCACAGTTTTTTTATAAGGACACCTATCAAATCGGCTGAACAATATCGGAGATTAACATGTACAAATACAATGGCACGTGACTTAAAATGAGTAATACAAGTATTTTGACTTAACATACACTATATATAATAAAATGGATAATCTTAAACTTTTTTCTCAGATTGAAGTAGCAAACGATCAGTCAACCTGATGGTAAATGGTCACTGCCGCCCATGTACATAAACAACTTCATATAGAACACGGATTCTATCTGAAGTTAATTACTGAGGTGCTGCTGGGACTAAGATGACCATCTTAGCTCACCTTAGCCTCAAATAATCGTGTGCCGGAAACCACGATTTAAAATAGAATATAAACATGAAAGCCACTTTTGAAATGTCTCTTTCTACACATAATGTGTATGAACTACAATACAGAAATTCTCTAATCAGGTTAAACAAAGTGCTGCATGCGGGTAATTATAATATTAACACGATTTAGTCACGAGATAGAGCTATGAGTCATTTTCATTCATATTATACATATATGAGTAAAACAACTTTCTTCATGACTAATGGAAACTACATTTCAGTTAATTGACATTAAGCAACGTAATTTAGTGCTATATATTATCGATGATATTTTAAATCTATGTATAAATCCCAGTATTAAGTGTAGCTTTCTTTAATTTGTTAAGTTTTATCGTTTGCGTCTTAAAATGTTACATCTGCGTGTCTGTAAATCTAAATATTCCAAAAAAAAATTGAAGGACCTAGAATCAGTAACAATACAAACTTCTATAATTCTTAGAATTTTGGTCTGACTCTTTCTATTTTAAATTTCTCCCCAACAAAAATACAGATTTTAATTTAATGGATTTGTAATTTATTTATTTATAGTCCTTAAGTTTATATTTTATTAAAATCTATGTACTCAACCTGGGGTTATTATAAATTACGTTAATGCTTTAAAAAACGTGTGAAATCGCGGGGCACAGCTAGTAAAAGACGTGTAACATCCGTAACAGCAAGTTTCTCGGAACTCACTCGTCACACATTTGCATAAAGCCATAACTTGACTCTTAAGACAACAGGAAACCTTGAAGAAACTACGTTGAAGAAATGACTACGGAATGGCAATGAAAATCCAGAAGCGTATAATGATAAATACTTAGTATTACAAACTAATCTATACTATTACTACATAGTATAAAACAAAGTCGCTACCCGATATCTGTCGCTATGTATGCTTACATCTTTAAAACTACGCTACGGATTTTAATGCAGTTTTTTTAATAGATGGAGTGATTCAAGAGGAAGGTTTTTATGTATAATACATGCATAAAATCGTGGAAGGAACACTGATAATTTTAGATTTTTTACTTTTAGGCGAAACGAAGTTCGCCGGGTAAGCTAATATATAAAATTGAGATGCTGTGTGTGTCTGTTTGTTAATCAATCACGCAAGAATCAGAGGTCCGATTTACCTAAAATTTTGCATGGAAGTAGCTTATTTAACTGGTCCGTCTATAGGCTAATTTTAGTTTCGATATTTTGCACTATTCAGAGATTATATTAAAATATAGACGACTATTTTAGTGACATTTGTGTCCCGTAGCAAAGCATGGGTAGTTCAGCTAGTAATTCAATAAAAGACTGATATTAAGAATTCCCTATTTTAATTAATAGCATCGAGGATCTCAAAAATACTCCAAATTCTTACACTCCTGGTCATGATTATAATCTACTATACTTCTCTATTAATAACAATCTACTCGTCTGCAAAATACCTGCGTAACATTCATAGATCCACTGACATTGGCAAGGGTTGTGGCGTTATCTTTGGCGTCGTAGATCATCTCGACGATGGCGATGGTGAAGTTGACTCGCAGCGCGTAGTTCAGCATGAAGCCCAACAGCACCATGATGTTCAGCACTTGGACGCATGTTAGACATCCTGGAAAAAGGGGTTTAGTTAGAGTCTGTCCAAATACATAAGTATAAAAGTAAAATAATCTTATTGTAATTTTATAAATGTGAAAATTTTATGAATGTTCCTGTGTTTGTCTTTCACGCAAAAACTATCGCTCGATTTTCGCAGATCATTTATTTACGCACATAGGTTATGACCTTTTTTTTGGGGAGAAAACCGAAAGTACGCCAAAGCCTTGGGAGAAACTCCGGGTTATGTGGGATTTTTACCTACTAAAACCTCCTCGGTGGCTTCCTCAGCGCTTGTAGTAGGGGACTCGGAAACTCCAACGAAACGAACCGGTTGTTAGACGGTTCGAGCTCCCACTCTAGCCGTCCGCAACCCCAGAGGCCTGTTAGTCGCCTCTTACGACACTCAGGGGATACCGTTGCCGTATTCTACTCCCCGACTACAGGGTGACATAGTTTATAACCTAGGATTACATATAATCAGTATCGTGGCAGACATGAACGACGCAGACGAAGCCGTGGAAATAACATAGTAAAATTATAAATTTGATCACATAGTACACGATCACATTAGCACTAACAAAGATCAACTAAAATAATCTAGCCCCGTTTAATTTTATAGGAGCTGTCGACGCCAGTGGCCTACATAATTGTGAATCTCATAAAATTAAATGTAATTTGAATTTAGGGATACATAAAGTGCAGCATTATTAATCTAATTGTTCAACGAAATGTAAATTTTCATTAAATGCAATTAGTGGAAGATAAAAAGGAGAAAACTAGGAATCTGATGACGGCATTTCACTACATAGTATAAAACAAAATCGCTTCCTAGCTTAGCTATCTGTCCTTATGTGTGCTAAGATGAGATGTATGATAAGGGATTCAAGAGGAAGTTTTTATGTATAATATATAGGCAATCATATAGTGGAGAAATATTGATAATTTTAGATTTTTTACTTTTAGGCGGAACAAAGTGCGCCGGGTCAGCTAGTATATATGTAAAGCACAGTATGCAATGTTAAAACTATCTTAAAACGAACTTAATCCTCCAGTACTACAGACATACTGATGACATCATCAAAAAAACAATTGTAACAAGTAGTAAATCTTCGAAAACAGAAGGATGTTGTGCTCAATGACAAGAAGTCAGTGTTCTGTGATACGTAAACGACAGCTGCTTGCGTGTTCGTCGGGGCTTCCGTTGTACTACTGTATCGTGTTTCTGTGGCTAGTATACACTTCTGTTATTCTGTTCCAGTTAAACACATGACTGACTTGCTATCCAATTCAGATTCTAACAAAGATTTATGTTTTTTTCTATATTATCACGTCCTTTTACCATTTCGTTCAAATTAAATGAAATTTGATTAAATGAATTTATTTTGTATAAGCCTATTACAAATTGTCAGCTCAATACATATTCTTACAATACGACCGAAGTGGAACCCGATCCTAAGAAGATCCGACAAAAAACTCAGCAGGTTGGTTTTTTCTATAGCGAAAAAATTTTTGTTTCATCATATTTTATGATAAAACAGAACAAGTTCTCAACAAGTATAAGGTACACTTGATAGATAATGGTAATTATAAAGTACCTAATCAGTATCCCTTTTTTAATAATGTCAATGACAAAGCGTTTATTAAGACCATTTCTAAAAAGCTTTTTTTGGAAATTAGTCTACATAATACGGTACCTTTATCGGAACAGTGTATAATTAGATTGATACCAGCACGTGCACATTACACGTGAATATCTTTCAAAAACATGTATGCACCAACTTGCCAACAATTCTGCCAACAATTTCGCACGTTAGCGCTTCTCGTAAACATCGACGGGTTCCGTTTCTCACGATGATTTTCCTGTTTTAAATCGACGTTGGTGTTGGTTTTCTACTAGGATTGGGTAACTTAGTACTATGTTACTCAATCCTAGTAGAAAAGCAGAAAAGAGAAATACTTTGATACTAGTCCAAAGAGACATTCTAAGCATCCTATCATACACCTTAGACTGCACTGAACTTGCTATCACCGACATTGCGGTCAAACCTAAACTTATAAATACTTTAAAAATGATAATGATAAAGAAAATACAAACAATAAATACTATAGAAAACTAAATGAAATTACATAAAGAACTATCAATATTGCATTTATACTAACTAGGAATATAACAAAAAAGAACAATACCTAATTTATGCAAAGAGAATGCGATGCATTTCTGAAATAAGTAAGCAAAATGAAAATGATAAGTGGATGATAACGCTAACATTATATTTTCATTATTGACAACATTTATTCGGTTCGCCTTGATCTAATTTTGTAAGGTAAATTTAAAAATTACCAAGTCGAAAGAACTTGAAGTGACGTGAAATCAAACATCGCAACACTAATAATTCAGATGATAAACTCTGTATATAAGAAGGTTGGTACACTTAATAAACACAAAATTAATTTAACAAATAACATAACCCACACCGATCAACAAAATAAAGACATATATATCCATGGCGCAATAAGAGACGCGAATAACGCAATATCGAAAAGTGTGAGCACTATTTTTATTCGTGACATGTAAAAAATTGGTCCAGCGATTTTTTCGCGTGAATCTGTGGGAACTTTTGATGCAATGGCGAATGTATATACCGGTCCGGATCCGAAGGCAATTATCATATATTCATGAATTATTGTTGTTGTTACGCAAGTAGACCGGTCCCGTGAACGATAACGCATTTCATTATGAATGTGATACAAGGACAGAAATGTAGAAGGCGCCGTTTCTTTAAAACGAGAACGCAAACCACAAGTTCCCATATTGAATTATAATAAAAAGAAATATAATAACTGGAAGAAAAGAAAGAATCAATAAAAAATGGAGAGATTAAAAAACATATTTAATATGATCACTTTTCAGGATAATGTCATCAAATTAAATGCTTGAAATGGATTACTACTACTAATAAAAATGATAACTTCGCATGCATAAGTACATATATCAGACACGATAAACAAACTCTCCCATATTCCAGAAACCCGACTCCGAATAATAAATCAGCAAAGCTATTTCAATTTTAGATTTACCCGCTGTCAAGGTTATGCTAGAAAACAACATCTTACGTTTTCGTCTGAAAAAATTGGCAACGACAGCACCAACAATACTAACTTGGCATCAATCTAAAAATAACCCTAGGGGAGTGTGAAACGGTCATTGCGTAGTCGTTCGTCCTTGTCACGCCTACTCTGTTTTTAATTTTTACTAATTTATCTATGTCTAGATTTCTATACTAATCTTTTAAAAGAAATGGTGTGTTTCTGTTTGTTACTGAATCACATAAGAATTAATGAACCGATATACATGTAATTTTGCATAGATGCTTAGTTAACAAGTCCGTCTATGGCTACTTCTGATTTCGATGTTTTGTACTACTTTAAGATGGCGACTATTTTTGTGACATTTATGTCCTGTAGTGAAGCACGATTAATTCAGCTAGTTAAGAATCATAATGCATGATTTTTCAATTTGTCATCTTAAGTCAATTATTTTAGACCTGAGCCTGAAAACATAGCGAAATGTTTGTAAATATGAAAAAAAAAACTTAGGGTGTCTAGGCCCAAAAAAGTTCTTGGCAAAAGTAAAACGTAATTTTAATAAAAAAAGGACTTTTTTGTACACCGAAAGAATTAAAAAGTGAACGGGTGAAGTGTCACATTTCAGGCAGGTCTCAGGAAATCGCGCTGGGATTGTATTTACAAGGAGACCCTCAGACCCGTGAGTCGGATATTTTAATGATTTTTGGAAATGTGGTAAAGGGGCCCAAGGGTATAACAATCGCCAAATATTAGGGTCAACTGGGCTGTCGCTAAATAGATACTGAGGACCCAAGTTTCAAAAACCATTGAAATCCCCAATCCACACGTTTGGGGGTCTCCTATTTAGTTATTACCAGGAGGAAATTTCTAATCCTTACATTTGTGTGAATTACTACTGTCCCTTTACTTTACCCCCTGTTATTTTCATTAAATACGGTCAGATATGTTTACGGTTGTATTTTGTACGGTGTTGTAAATAGAAGAATTTTGTAGTATGGTTGTATGGATAAACTATTTCCAAGATAATCGATATAAACTCATTTTAACAGCAAAAAATTGCAGCCCATTAATTAGAAATAGTCTATTATAGTATGTTGACACACACGGAAATGGACGCAAGTTTTTATCTCTATTATTTCAATAACATGAAATTGAGTCATAAAGTACAGTTAATTAATACGATAAGTAATTCATTCTCTCAGCAAGCACGTGTTATTAAGGACAACGGGTCTTTATTGAGAACGAGTAAAAAATGTGAGATTATTTATGTATAGTAATTTTTATAAATAATATATATCAAGTTTGTTTCGTTACAGTAAATAACACACACATTCCTTATTGACATACTGACAAATTTTCTGTCCCAGTGCCCTTAATACAACAAGTTAACGTTACCTTAAAACTATTATTCTTTAGAGTCGTCTTAAATTACATGAGATATTATTTGCGGTTCTTATGCTCCTCCTTCCCCATTGGTGAAATGTACTAAGATTTGTCCTGAACCCTTCTGATTAATGCACGTGAGGTTGTTCCAAATTAGGAGTCAATCATGCTATGCTTAATTAAATGGAATTTTACACTAGTGTCGTCTAAAAAAATTATTTGTAAAAGGACACGCGAGGCATGTTTGGCACTGATCGTGTTAAATGAGATAACATGACACGTTACGTTTAATACATAACAATGATAACACGGAGGTGTGGCGGTGCAACCTAGCAATAAGATACAGATGACACGATGTTTGATCAGTAAACAATAAAATGTTAGTAAATAGTAAATAAAAATGTTAGTAAATTTAAATTTAGTAAGAACTGTAAGAAATTTAAAAAAACTTTGTAGTTGTAAAAGTGAATATAGTATTATTTATATCATTTTGTAATGTAACACATTAAGGCATAGGCAAATTACTAGTGCATGCTGTAATTACTTGTAATTATGAGATCAGTTAGCAATAGTCCTTATATGACATTCTGTGTTTAAAGATTGTATCTGCTGTTTCTTGCGTTAGTAATCCAATAAATAAATAAACCCGTACTTTGTTGTTCTTGTATGATTACTTCATCATATTAATGTAGTCCTTAAAAACAATAGGTTTGTTCCTAAATTATGGCGAGGGTGGCTGGAGATTAGAGGAGACTTTTGTCCAGTAGGGGACTTACAGGGGCTGATGGATTAGAAGTTACCATATCCCATATACATTTAAAAAATCATGCATTTCTGAAGCATGTTTTTACAATAATACGATATATTGTTAATATTCATATATGTAAATTTCTTGTTTAAAACATGTCATAATTGTAGTAGGTACTTGTTTTGGACTTATCAGTTAATTATATTTGAGCAGTCGGTTGTTTAATTCATTGTAATTTATTTAATATAACGTTTTTAGGAGCATATGTTACATTAGAGTTAGAGTTACATAAAACTGATATAAAATAATAGAAAATAATAGTCCCTTTTTCTATCTGCATGCGTTAGAATGAAGAATATTTAATACATATTCATATTACAAACATATACATGTACATAATAATAGTAGAATCTCTATGATACTCGTATTTGACAATTGTGACTAATGTTATTTTCTATGTAGATAAATATTAGCCTCTATTTTCGTCTTTGTAATGTGTTTCGAGATTTTATGTAACGGAACTGCAATTAAAAAATTACTCGTCTCTCATCACATTAAAACTAAAATTAAATTTTCAGTTGAAAATTCGTAGTATTGATAAACAGTTGTTTATCAACAGTTTATCAATATGATATTCCGGTTTTGTCGCAATTTAAACTGTCGTAGTTAATTCTAAACTTTGATAATTACGCTAGACACCGTCATAATCGTAACAGCGGTATCAGGACGTCACAGTGATGGACTCGTACAGTGATGTATCACAGTATGGAAGATTACGTGCGTGGAAAGTTACGTTGATATTTGAACTGCGAGTGCGGGTCATAACCAACGTGACCATTCATCACGTCAGGGCGGGATACTTGAAAATAGTAGTAGAAAAAACTCATATTTAGTCGATTCTTAGTACCTATATATTTTTTTGCTTTTATTGAACATCAGCCTTAACTATTTAATTAATGACATTGATTATTTGTAATTTAATTTAACGATATTTTTATGTATTTTTTTATTAATAATTATCGTGTATTTTTTTCATTAAATGTATTTTTTTTAGTTAGTAATGTAATTTATCTTATATAAATTCTTGATCATAATTATTGTTTTATTACTGGATATTTTTTCCTTATTATAGCGTGAATGAGGTTTGTACCTATAATTGAGGTAACACTCATCAAAATTGTTATTGGATTCAATTAAATCTAATCGTGTTTACTATGGTTACAAAAAAATAATTACAAAAGTTATATGCCAACAACCTAACTTTTGTCACCGCATTATTATTCGGGCATCTGGAAAAAAATGCAATGCAGGTGGAACACTTTGACTCATCTGGAGACAACTTAAAAAATTAAACCAAACAGTCCCATCGATATCTAAACATATGGTTACTTAATACTAAGGAAGTTACTAAGGAAGAAAATAGTCAGAATTAGTATTAACAGGTTTTTTTAAAATTATATTACAATAACTTGACATTTTGAATAATAATTATTTTAAATACTGTATACTGATATTTGCATGCCATATTGTAAATGGCTAATTGTGAGATATGCTGATATGACATATTTAATCTAAGACCTTATTGTAAATCGCAACTATAGCAAATAAATCACTCATAATAAAGATACCTTATAAAGCCACATAGTTTTGACCGGCACCTCATAGGTACCTCATATTTTTTTTATAGTAAGACCTAACGATAAGGCTGACGGGCCACCTGATGGAAAGCAGTCACCGTCGCCTATAAACATTTGCAACACCAGAAGAGTCGCCAATGCATCGCCAGCTTTGGAGGAGAGCTCTTTTTACACCTTTCTTGAAGAACCCCATGTCGTAGCGCCCCGGGAATACCTAAATACCTAATATACTTTAATATTTTGCAACCCGTTCAAAATTTTACATTTATTGAAAACATTTCAACACACTTTGGTATTCAAATACTATTCCTGTAAGAATAAAATTGTAAATCATGTAATAACGTCATAAGCCGAATGTTATTATGTATATCAATTTGAACGAGTGTTCATATATGCCTTCTGGTGTTTTCTGGCAAGATAACTTTAATGATCATTTAATAAAACTTTTAAATTTAAATTTTAAGTCACTTTTTGATTCAAGTACTTTTCATACAATATAATTGTGAATTTTAATTTAATAAGAGTTATGAATACGTTTCAATGTCTACCTTAGTAATAAAATTATATATCATGCAATAATTTCGCAGGACGTTTCTAACAGAGTATTCAAACTACTTAAATTTAACTTAAAATCACATACAAATATTTACTCGATATTATTATTATTCAAGATTTTAAGAAACCGACATTTTCCAATTTTCCGGGAAAACTGCCGGAAGGTTTTCATTTTCCTCAATATGGGACTGCCTGTGAAACTAGCCGCATACAATGTCGTATAAATCGTGTCGGTAGATAAACGATTTCTGGCCATTTCGCCTGAACATACATAAAAAAAAAAATATATATACGTGACGAATAGATAACCTCTTTCCTTTGGGAAGTCGGTTAAAAATTAAAAATAAAGGAAGCGAGAGTAGAGCACTATTACAAAGGTGCGCTTTAGAGATATGAAATAAAATATTCCATAGTTATATACTCTCATTATACATATCAGATTTCAAAGATACTGGAGCCAACTTTCATTATCATGTAAAAAAGATGATTGTAATATTTAAAAAAAAAAATAGATATAATTAACAAAAAAAGATAAACCCGCTGAGTTGCTCTGGTAAGAAACTCAGCTGTTTATCTCTTCTCAGTTGAGGTCGTGTTCCGATCCGGTGGTAGTGTAAGAAAAAAATGTAACTGACAATTTGTAAGTGCCCCCGTAGGCCTATACAAAAAAGACATTTCAATTCATTCCAAAGAAAGAAAAAACTTAGTATATCTTTTCAAGAAACTTACAAAGATAATGTCCAGATGTAGATTGCTAGATCAATAAAATTAAGAACTTATACCAGTACATTGAACTTGGATATAAATGGGTGGTGACAGTTGACGTCACGTCTCTCCTATTTCTGAACGGGGACACTGCGTCTTCTCCGGAAATTCTTATATAGCTGTTTCGCTAAGGATACGGTGAAAGTACTGTTAAGAAACAGTTGGTTGTCTTTGACAATTTAAGCGAATTAATCAAAAATGATAAACATTGCCACAAGTACATCGCTTTAAAGGCTTTAATATATTGTTTTCATAATAATTATATATTCAATCTCTATTGCTTTTCAGCAAGTAATTTAATACATAAATTAACATTTAATTATATTGTTAGGTAAGTATTTCATTTATTTAAAATGTATGATAAAACAATTCTAACTTTATAAAGGTAAACTAGAAAAAGCAAATTAGGAAAAAAATCTATGGATACTTCAATTCTTTCAACAGGTAACTAAAATATAATAATGTGGTAATATAAGGTGATTAAGAAGTCTTTGTGGTAGTCACTTAGTGACTTCTTCTATCAAAATTGATAGAAAAAATATCTCTTGATAGATCTGAGTTATTCTTAACGTTTTTTAAAACAAAGTCTATTAACAACCAGTGTGTTAGAAAAAACTGAGACCCATCGAAACCATCGAAAGACTAAAGTTGATAGAACTCAATTTCGTAAAAATCGGACTTATACCTGTTTTTACTAGGAAACAGCACATCTATAAAGACTTCGATAAATTTATTTATTATTAAGTCAATGTCAATGCCCTCCTTCAAACCTAAACAACTGTGCCTAACTATAAACTCACCAGCGCAACACTATTGCCATATGGCAGATGTGGCAATGCCACCGTCACGAACGAATGTCACAGTTCCACAATTGTTCAATTGACCAAATATCAAATAAACTTAGCACTTGACGAATAAGCACGAAAGGAAACTACTTTAATTTGAAGTGTAAAGTAAACTCGCAATGCGCACCTGGTCGAGAGTGCTTCACGTCTAAAATTGTAAAACATCATTATCATTATTTATAATAATTATTTAAAGTTATAGCAGACAGTTTATTATTATTTTTTTTAATCTTTATTTTTTTTTTCGGGGCTTGGGTACAAAATGTACATGTCAACCCCATTGTACCTTATAAAATCTAATTAACTACACAGTCATACTTAGATCTATTCTTAATTTCTATCTTTGAGAGATGCATTGATAAATGTATAAATGCACTTTGCCTGTTCGGAACGTGGGTCTGATAAGATGGTCTGAAATAAACCAACATCTAATTGGTTTACTTTTAATTTTTCCATCAACGCATCTCTCTCCATTCGATTTCGGACACATTCCAGCAAGAGATGTTGAGCATCTTCATGTCTATCACATATAGAGCAATTTAGTGACAACACTTTTTTCATAAGATACGCAAAACCATTCAGTGGAAGATGTCCAGAACGAAGCCTTACTGCTATTGTGATCAGTTGCCTGCCAAGCCAGACAGTTTATGACATAGAAATAATTATGTATGTTTTCCGGATATTAGAACCTGTGTACTTCGGAAGGTACTACTGCCACACTAATTTCTAGCGTGAAGCAGTTCCTCCCTTTCGGTGGATGTGTTGTCACCGAAACACTTTTGTATGAAGCGACGATCATTAGTGCTCGGAAGTAGCCACGCACTGTGATTAATTTCAGATAGAACCCTTAGGGCCGCAGTGACCACCTAAGATCAGGTGGAGAGCAAACTCATTTGAAAGAAAGATTTATTTATTGCATATGGCACTACAACTAAAACAATGTATAAAGTAAAACAAAACAACAAAAAAAAATATTAGATGAAAAAACAATATAGCATATTCAAAAATTATTGTAATGCCACTTAAATACAAAAAGTCGCACTCAGCATAATATCAACGGCGAGCCGCGACCACTTGGTTTCAGTGCGACATTTGCTACTGAAACAGTGCACATTCTATCTAATGTTGTCGCTTAAAAATATTTTGATGTTGATTTACATTTGGTTGTCTCTTTTCAAACTTTTAAATCATTATGTGACTTGGACGGTAGTGTCTAAATAATAACCATGCAATGTTAAACTAACAAAGTTTTACATACCAAGGTGGTAGAACCAGTGTAGTTCGACCGGGGAAGTACAACCGCCACACCTATTTCTAACGGGAAGCATTTCTTGCGTTTCGATAGAAGGGTGTGGTTGCCAGCACACTTTCACACGAGGCGGCCATCATAGTCCTCGGGAATAGCAACGCATCTGTGATTGACTTCAGATGGAACCCATGTTCTGTATGTAGTTGATTACAGACGTCCATGGGCGGCAGTGACTGCTTATCATCAGGTGGACTGCATGCTCGTTTACTACTTCAGTCAGATAAAAAAAGCAACTGTTGCAATTATTGCTTGAAACTACTTTTTACCACAAAATGTGTGATAAAATCATTTTTTATTACATTCACGTGGCAAGTTTAGAGATCGCGGAAGTCACGACATTGTAGAAGTTGCAGGAACAGATTATACATGCGTGGTTATAACTCATGTTCGATCTAGACTCAATGTTATAGCCTTGCACTTGCTTACCAACGCAACGCATGTATAATCGAATTATGTTCACGTATTACATTGTTACACCTCCTTATCGTGTCATTTGAAAGTAGCTAGTATTTATTTATTCTTTACTAGTCTTCTCTCGCGGCTTCGTCCGCTTCTGACACGTCTACCATGGAATTTAACAACCTCTCGTCAACCCATTATTGTCCCACTGCTGGGCACGGGTCTTCTCTCAGAATGAGAGAGTGTAGGCCGTAGTCCCCGCGCTGCCCAAGTGCGAATTGGTGGACTATTTAACCTATTATCTGTTAAATAATATTTTAGTTCCTACAATAAACTGATTTAGCTCACTTTTGTATTAGGCGACCATGACATAGAACCGCTGTTCAACGTGAAGTGGTATACCGACAAACAGAGACGAACTATCGGGTGGACAGTATGTTTGCATGCTACCTCAATTTCGTTAAAAAGAAAAAATAGACAAACAAAGGACTCCAGACTTTAAAAATGAGAGAGATAAAATATACTTTTAGGAAACTAAAGGATAAGTACGCTAATTCTTATAATCATCTAAAAACGGCATTTTGTATAGATCCTGCATACCAAAAACTACCTGATACGCGCAAAGAAGTTTCACTTAAAAAAGTATTCAGTGATGAATCTTACATTTACATTAAATAGTATATTTATATGCGTATATATTTTGGTATTTATATTCCTTATATTTCGAACGTGACGAAAACCCCGAAGAAAAAACAAATTTTATCAATTCCGGAAAATCTGTCAGTCGGCACGCTCGTTCACCGATTTAATGACTTGTGTCCCAATTAGCGTATCTAAATCATTAGGCCCGTTCATAGTTAAACCTTGACCTAGAGTTACATTTTATCTATTAGTAAAACCATTTAGGTATTTTACACAGGAAAACGTATCAGCAAATAATTCACACGAGTGTTGACATTGTAAACGTTAATAAAACACAATATTTTACAAGACTAGCTTAGTGCCGTGGCTCTGCTCGCTTCGGTCACGTTCGTCGGGATAATGATCCCATGTGTTAAACCAGGTCTAATTTATTAATGTGTGTACTTTTCAGCGATCGTATTTGAGGGGATCTATGTTTCATCCAGCAAACAGTATCAAATAGCAGTTTGCTGGAATGCAATATTCCCATGGACATCACAGCTTTATCTTTTATAATCTCAAAATAAACTTCAAAATATGTGAACAACTAGAACACATCTTCGCAGACATTTATAACACTTATACAATAAACTAGTTGACCCGACTAATTTCGTTCCGCCTAAAAGTCAAAAATCTTAAATTATCAGTGTTTCTCCGCTATATTATACATATATTATATCTAAAAAACTACCTCTTGAATCACTCTATCTATTAAAAAAAAAAACTTCAATAAAATCCGTAGCGTACTTTTAAAGATCTAAGCGTACATAGGGATCGACAGCTAGGAGCTACTTTGTTTTATTCTATGTGACAATGCGAGTCACCCGTCGCAACAAAAAGTCAATAGAATTGTATTAATATTCAAGTTATATTAAATACACTCGACTAAAAAGAGGTTTAATTAACTAGCCTACATTTAAAAGCAATAACGGGTAGGCATATTGACAACGTCCCTGTAGTTTCGGGATCAGAATAGGGCTACGGCATCCCCTGGCTGTCGTAAGAGGCGACTAAAAGGGGCTTCCGGGGTTGCAGGCGGCTAGAGTGGGAGCTCGAACCGTTCGGTTAGGCGATCCCGGGAAGGACGGCGGTATATGTGGTCGCATACCGTCGTAAAGATTAGACGGAGCGGTGGGCCCAGCCGCCTATCTGGGAGAAGCCCGATGGGGCAACGCGTTCAGAGGATTCCGGTTGCGGTCGGACCGAGTTCCCGGAGTCCTCTTTTTAGCGCCGAGGACGGCCACCGGGGGGGTTTTAGTGCGATAAAAATCCCACATAACCCTGCGTCGCTGCCACGGCGTCGGGTAACTTTTGAAGGTTTCCCCCTCGAAAACAAAAAAAAAAGGCATATTGACAAAGACATCTGACATTTTTGACGTTACATGTTTTCATAGAAGACATTAATGTTTTTGACGTTACATGTTTTCATAGAAGATATTAATGTCTATTTCGTTTATTATATGTGTGTTAAATATACGGTAGAGTGTGTAATGCGTTTTAAGTTGATTTTATGTATGTTCTATGAATAATTTGAAAAAAATATTAGCATTGCGTGCTCCTTCTCTTCATAAACTATAACCCTGCAAAATTTTATACTCCTCCGTCCATCCCAAGTTTCTTAAAAATGGAACCCAAAATTTCGCTTCACTTTTAATATCTAGATTTATTGTACAAAGGAATGTTCTTTATTATTATACTTTCAGGAGTACTTATTTGGGTATATCTTGGGAAACTATACGAATGTACCTACTGATAAATATTCTGAAGGAGTTAAAAATAAAGTTAAGAATAATAATAAATAGGTAATTACTTTAAAAGTACAAATTATGCTTATGTTTTACTCATTATATTATACTTTTCTACAAATTATAATTCAGTAAAAATATCTAGTGCACAAAATGTTTTATCCGGAAGGAAGTGAGTGATAATTTAGAGGTTATTTCCATACGCTAAGTTATGAGTAATTGGCAAAGTTGTGTTATGAGCACACATGTCACATTGACACAATTATACAGCTCGCCATGAACTGAGAGCATTTCCTCATTTTACTTTTCATGCTCCAAGCCTATAAGGTTTCTTTATAGAATACCTCTCCGTCAATGGTAACAATGCTATTCTATTTCTATAATTAATATGTGAAGTGTGATATGTGAAGAGCAGTGATAGCCTAATGGTTGAAACTTGCCCTCTCGATCGGGTGGTCCGAGGTTCAAACCCAGGCACCATTGTTTTTCTAAAATTATGTGCGTATTAAACATTAATTATCAATGCTTTTCGGTGAAGGAAAACATTGTGATGAAACCTACATACCCGAAAGTTCTTAAAAAAAGTTCTCGGAGGTATGTGAAGTACACCAATTCGCACTTGGCCAGCGCGGTGGACTATGGCCTATACTCTCTCACTCTGAGAGAAGACCCGTGCCCAGCAGTGGGACAGTAATGGCTTGACGGCAATATGTGAAGAGAAAACTTCCGGTCACTTTACGAAACGGCGCATGGAGGTGTGCGAGAGTTGATACAGTTTATGTAAAGGAGGGTGGAAGATAATAGTTATCACGACATAGTATAAAACCAAGTCGTTTCCCGCTGTCTGTCCCTATGTATGCTAACATCTTTAAAACCACGCTATGGATGTTAATGCAGTTTTCTAATAGATCTCTATCTTGGATTGATGATTCAAGAGGAAGGTTTTTGTATAATACATGTATAATATAGTAGATAAACACTATTAATTTTGAATTTTTGACTTTTAGGCGGAACGAAGTTCGCCGGGTCAACTAGTGTATAATAAATCATAAAGTTAACAAAATAAGCAATTGATGATTTACATAAATAACAATGTAAAACCTGTAATGTCAAATGTCAATAAATCTTAATTTTCTGCTTTTCAAGTACCTGGATTTTTTATTATTACTGTCGAAAATCGACCACTGCGATGGACAATTAGTCGCTTTGATTACAAAATGATAAATTTTGTCATCTAGGTATTTAATTGTAAGCAATATTTAAGTGTAGTATATTTACAGCAAAACCTATCTAAGTCAAAATAAAATATTTCCTATTGCAACCAAATATTATTTACCTTGTTTTTTCCCCTCAATTGGAGAAAACCTGAAACGTATGTTAACGTGGTGAACGCTTGACCACGTTAACGTACACCACGTGAACAATTTAATTAAGCATCATATCAATCGCATTGCCTTTACTAAACGGTTTGGATGATTTCATATCACAAACTTGCAAAACAAAAAAAAACAGTTACAGACGACAATATGTATCATTCCTGCCGCCATTATTGTCCATTCCACACAGTAACGGATGCGAACGTGTTACAAAAACTCATTTAACATTACAAGCACGCAGTTTTATTGAATCGTCTATTAAAGTTGTCTCAAAGCTTCGCCATTCAAACCACGTACTCTTGTCAAGATCAAAAATAATAATCGCTTTTTGCTCGGTTTAAACGTTCTGTTTGTGAACTGAGGATCCATTCTATTCTTGATTGTAATAAAAACTTTTCGACTTCCATCAATGGAAACGTGCAATTCTGTGCTAGTGTAAACCGGTGTAAGTCTGACTATTACAATTGGCAAAATCAGACTATAATGAAATGGTATAAGACTAATTTTTGAAAGGAGCTAAACGTAGACTTACACCCGTTTTCTACAGGGGCACGAAATTTGCAACGTGCAACATTAATGGCATTTGATGAATGAAAGTTTGGATCATAAAATAACAATTGAAATGCTTTATTCCAATATATTATTTTGACAACAATGCTACTTCAAAATTCACTAGGTTTTGTGTAATAAGTACTCAGAAAAACGGTATGAAAAATAGTGGTTTTTCACTATTTTTCATAACTTACCTAATGATAATCTAGGCGGTCTATATTCATAGAAAGTATTCACTGTACCCTATGGACATTTGCTACATTTGGCTATTTTCTGATCAGCTGGTATCCAGGATATGGTTATTGGTTTACTTTTCTACGAGTAATTTAGTCTTACAGTGAAATCATTTCGAAAAACTGTAAAATCTAGAAATAGTATGGCGTAAATCCTTATGATATTTAAGTCAATCAGATGACATCTTCCAATCACAGTAAATACCTATAACCAATTAGTCTGACTTTAACAAAATAACAAACGATCAATAGTTAAAAGTCTATAATTAATCACACCTTATAATAGCTATGTTTCACAAGCAAAGGCTACCTTATTAGTCAGCTACACAAGCGTACCATACCCTACACAAGCGTACCATACCGTTAAGCTTAACACGCGGCAATGCAATTAACTGCAGTCATTAGCATGCACTTTACTCGACTCGTATGACGGTACAGTACACTGACATGGGAACCTTTGTTTGTTACGACGACGACTGACGATTTGAGAAACTTAACGACAAATAGTGTCGTATTCTCACTTTTTATAATATAGAGACAAGAGATGCTTTATTTTCCTTGAATAATAAATTGAAACGCTTCGGATTACTAAGTCTTTACACCCTTTACACCAGAACGTAGCAGCGCTCAGTACAGCTATTATTAGGCAGAAATAGATCATGCGATAGTACCTCTTGAGTCAACCCTAATATATTCTTACCACCTTCAATGAAATAGTAGTAGAAGTAGTAAATGGTCACTGTAGTCTAACATGTGTAAAATCGCCCAAATCGGAGGGAAGCATTACCAACAGTTGGCCACAAAAGCGTTTATTCTCTTGTACTACCCTCCTAAATATAACAGTAATGCTTAAGTGTCGAAAGACCGAAATAGGCGTAACTGTAGCCTTTGGCTTTCACGTAGTCCCTTCACATATTGCGATCTTTCACTACTATTATATACCTATCTTCATAAATCATTATACGTACGCGGCAAAAACTATACCTAATTAGGTATATAAACTCTGCTTAGTTTTATCGTACGTACGCGGCAAAAATTATACTTAATTCTTTATATAAACTCTGCTTAGTTTTATCGTAGTCGTCGATTGTAAATTTCCTTTAACGGTCAGCGTTTGAACCAATACTACAACGTGTTTACTGTTTACTCGTCAAATGAAGGGTTTTTACTACTTTACCACTTATTACATGTCGGATCCAGTTTGGAACGGTTGTTTAATTAGTAATTTGTCATTCATATTCCGAGAGCCATTGATTGGTATTTGGACTCGACAGCTACTTCACCCGATAGAACCTTTTCTTTTGTGACTGGGAGAAAACCTTCAAAAGGTACACCAAAGCATTAGGAGAGACTCCTGGTTATGTGGGATTATTATCCACTCCTCGGTGGCCTTCCTCAGCGCTTGCACTGAGGACCCCGGGATCTCCAATGGAACGCACCGGTGCAAAAAATTGTGGAACCCTTCACGATTTTGCGTGTCATCCTTGCGCAGGGGCCATGCTGATCTTCTCTGTATCGTTCCATTTTTAGTATATGTACTGCCGAAGGAACTACACCCGAAAGTACCTAGTCACCCGAAATAACCTATTTCATTTAATATAACATGCAATTTCAAAATAACTGTAAATGTCATTCGTCAACCATTTATCTGAGTGGTTACAATCAAATGTCATTAAAATAAAATCGATTTGTAAGCAACAATCCTACAAAATTTATTAGACTAGTGACAATGATACCGCGATATGGTAAACGGGGTGTCTCGAACCGACAACCAGTTTATGTAAAGACTGCGATTTCTATCAAAACTTTCTCTCTGGCTTGAGCCTTAGCGAATAATGGTAGCGGCGCAGTAAAGCCTGCTTGTGTAGGATTTGCACGGAATCATTGGACAAGCGTGGGTGGAAATGTAAGTGTGCTTTATGATAGCCTCAGTTAAAACGGCATTTCAATCGAAGGTCCGAAGTACGAATCTCAGGCACGATCCCACCATCACTGGTTTTTCTAAAACGCTGTGCATATATGCGAAAACAATTAAATGGTGTTTTGTTATATTACAATGTAAGAAAATTTAGATATAAAACACTGTATGTTTTCCTAATAAAATAAAATAAAAAAAATATTAGAGAATAAATTTACGAAGACGGTATCAATCGTTAGAAACCAACTCCTTAGAGTTCTTAAAAAAATCAAAGATATTTTAAGTGTATCAATTCACACTTCGCCAGTGCGGTGGTCTGTCTGACTCTCTGAGACTGAAAAGAGATCTGGACTCAGCAGTAGTACAATTCGTTCTTCATAATTCTCTCATAAATTCACGATAAATAGTGGCGACTTCCACTACGTATTAGAGTAATCTTGCTTTGAGGATATGCGAGCTCTAGATATCGTCAAATTTGAGATACATCTCCATTAGCATTCCGCGTTGGCATTTTCATTGCGCTATCTTATCCCCGTATAACTCTGATTTGCTTTGGTATGTTCCTATGTATAATTATATCTTTAAAACTACGCTACGGGTTTTAATGCAGTTTATTTAATAGATAGAGTGATTCAAGAGGAAGATTTTTATGTGTAATACATGTATAATATAGGAGAGGAACATTGGTGATTTTAGATTTTTGACTATTAGGCGCAATGAAGTTCGCCGGGTCACCTAGTAATATTATAATAAACGCATTGGTGGCAACCCATTATTGTCCCACAGCTGGGCACGGGTCTTCTCTTCTAAGAGAGTGAGTAATGAGTTTGAGGCCATAACCACCGCGCTGGCAAATGCGAATCGGTGGACTTTAAAATTTTAATTAGCAAATCCAATCGTCAGACTTTTTTGCAAGATAACAATTATGATAATTAAAATCTGTTTATTTAGCTTAAAATCGCAATTTTTGAAGTATATTCATACTCCTACGATTTACATTTGATACCAATTTCTTACCACTGAATCCACATAAAGCACTGTGCAAATTTACTCTGGGTGGACACAATAGGCTATATGTACCTACTGTACACCTTGTGTGCAAACAAATATCGTTTACTTGTGACGTATGGCCTTGTGGGGTTGTACTCTTAAAATATTATATGATATTTGACTCCCTACCTACTAGTGATAACGAATATTAGCTTTCGCATTATTTAGAAGTTCGCATTTGCAAGAATTGTGCGAATACTTTGCGAATGTTGATTGCAATTGCTTTTTAAAAACAAAGGTCGCCAAATCTAGATTCCCGCTACACCAAAAACGTGCGGCATTCGGGGATGGCCGCGAATTATCAACTTCTGCAATTATATTTATTTATTTATGGAGTATTTTTTCTTTGATGTTAATTCAAGTTTTTTTCTTTAATACTATAAACATTCTCACAAACAACTGCTTACATATTCGTCCGATTTCCGAGCTGCTCGGCTCGATCCGCGCGAGCTTCGTACTGTCGTACCGTATACCTACATACACGTTAAGCGAGCGCTCGGCCGCACTACACGGTAGGCGGAGTGTTAGGTTTTTTCGTTACGGAATTTCTTGATTCGGTCGCCGCGCTCAAAGCCCGCGATAAAAGCTATACAATAGCTTAAAAATCAACATGCGTAACATAACTACTCGAAGATAGTAAAACTCGGTGGTTCGTCTCTGTTCACTGACACCCCTATTTCTGCCTAATAACATGTGTTATGCGCTACTGTATCTGGTCTGATGGGTATGGAAAAGGAGACATACTTATCCTAGCTGTTTTATCTAATGGGGTAGCAACTCATTTGTCGTTAATCTCATGGCTAAAGCCCTGATCGTATCTGAGATCTTAGTTAGTCTTACTATCACATGGACTCCATGCTTGTTTGTTACTTCCATATTAAAATAACTGTGCCATATTTGAATTGTGTGGTTATTTGTAACATTAGACAGCATATACTTTCAAATAGGTATATACCAATTTGAAATTTTACATAAAAAAAAAAACAATATAAAAAGATTAAATTCCACATTTTAGCTACGTGTGCAAAACATGATATGAAAATACGTTTAAGTTTCAACAACCCTACACCAAAGCTAACAAATTAATATGAATTGCGTAGAACGAAGTGGTACCATGTTTCAACATGGTTACTATGTGCCCAACTCCACTCTGTCCCGTTACAGCTAGGATTGCCAACCGGAATATTATAAAATGTATATTATGTTATATTAGGCGATCTCATCTTTAGATTGGAGATTAGTCTTTTTTTTATTTATCTGACTGAAGTAACAAACGAGTAAGTGGCCACTGCCGCCCGACATCCGTAATCAACCACAAACAGAACACGATTTCCATCTGAAGTCAATCACAGATACGTTGCTACTCCCGAGGACTATGATGGTCGCCTCATGTGAAAGTGTGCCGGCAACCACACCCTTCCGTCGAAACGCAAAAAAAGCTTCACGAAATAGGTGTGTGGTATGTAGTTGATTACAGATGTCCATGGGCGGCATTGACCACTTACCATCAGGTGGACAGCATACTCGTTTGCTACTTCAGTCAATAAAAAAAAACATTTCCGTTTACATTTAGAGGTTGGGAACCCTAGCCACATCGCTTATCGCATGGCCCACTGAACGTAGACCTTTCATTGCCACACCATGTAACTAAGCGTACTATTAGTTAACTTCAACGCCTATTGTTAATGCAACCTTGCAACAACTTTGGCCAACACAGCCCTTTATCAAATGCTACCAGGCAATTAGCACCCGGCCGATACTTGCATAGGCTACGTGTCTATTCTATTATTGTTTACTATCTTGTCCCTTAGTAATGAATAGTAAACTGTTCGACGCTTGTTTCATTCCAAAAAAATTACAGCTGTCGATCATATATTTTATCGATCATGATAACTGCTGATAAGGTAGTGCTTAATGCGACTGAGGTTAGGTAAGGTAAGCGAAAGAGATTAGGTAGAGCTAATGGGTAAATCACTCTGTGTGGTGCCAGTATTGAATGGCACTACTCCCTCTCTTGCCGTGATGTTTTAATTTACACACCCACTTCAAACATGCAAACCGCCATTACTATAAAAAGCGTCATAAAAAAGCCCATAGGGTGATGCAGTGGTCCTCAAAAGGATAATAGATAGATTTAAACTCTAAATCTATCAGTTGCATATGCGATGATCTTCAGTGAGTTTAATCAAGATAACCTGATGTGACTTTGAAACGCCTACCCGCCCTGTGGCGCCAAAATACTTCAATATTAAACTATGTTAGGATAGGATATTTGGAGTTGTAATATATGTAGATCGAATGTTTTGTAAAACAAACCTTAGTAAAAAGAGCAAAAACCGCAGTGATCACTTACCTATTAGACTTTGATTTGTTACACACTTACAAAAACTAACATCGAAGATTAAAATTCACTGAGCCATGCGACAGTGGACTAAATAAATTTCTATAAAAAACTGTTACCTACTTGAAATCGGTTAGTAAAGACATGACATTTACATACAATAAAAAAATCTAACCCAATTTCTACAAAAAAACACGCCTTGAACATTTGATCGAATCGTCATTAGCGGTAATTTGACTAATTTTGTGGTCGTCTGCACATTTATTTTGGAGTGACATCTGTCATTCATGATCTAATTCTTTTTCAATCAAAAAAATGATTGGTCTAATTGGACCGTAATTACAAACAAAAACATGAGGCAACAAATATATTTCGAAGTGAGAAGCTTTTATGTCTTCTCAATTGATAAAAAATAATATGATGAAATAAATAAAAACCAATGACTCAATGTGGTGCCACCGAATATCATCCATTTTCATCTGTAAACAAAATTTCTTTAAAATCATAAGTACACGTTTTATTTTCGATAGATGACGAAATCCAAGAATTTGTGATATGATAAGACACATTTTTCTGTACGTAAAAAAAAATATTGCCTTATATCTAATAGCGAAATATATTTTTAAAGTAGAAAAACGCTTTATCATTGCAAATAGGTGACGATTTTTCAGAAATACGTAGGTGGGCGTGATCTACGCATAATTTATCGATATTTTACGTCAAGATAACAAATCGGCAGTGAATGATGACAAAACATCCGCGAAAGATAATGTATTATTGATAGACGTGGACAGACAGAAAGGAATGTCACGGTTACAAAATAGGAGCCTACATTAACAATGGACGTATGAACAATAATATTTTACTATAAACTATATTATGATATTTTACTTTATTAAGTTGACGCGTACAATAAACAAAATTAATTAGGTATGCTGCTTTGCACAAATAACCCCAAAAACTCATCAATTTAAGTTAAAGGTACAGTTACATCTAAAAATAGGCCTAGAATTGAAATTTGGTGGTATAGCTAGGAGTATAGGTCGCCCCATACTGAGGTGGACCCATGACCTGAAGAAGAAGCGAAAAACCGTTGGATTAGAGGGCACAGGACCGGTTGGAGTGGCGCCATTTACGGGAGGCCTATGTCCAGCAGATCAAAGGGCGGATGGATGGATGGATGGTATAGCTACACTAAGGTCGATAGCCTTTTTTAATTATTATTTTAACTAAATAAGACACATAAAAATTAATAAGATAGAGAAAAAAATAATAAGATTGAACCAAAATCATTGTTTAATTCTTACTTGGATCTACAAATTGCGGTTTTATGTTGTGTTATTATTCAATCCAGCGCTATAGAATGTAGCATAACATGATATGGAGAAACATTGGCTAAAGAGAAAAAAATATTTCAGATACTATTTCATTGAAAGTTTATATTTCAAATGCTTCATGTAATTCGTAATGTGATAATTGCGGTGTGCGTTTCATTATGTAAATTGCTATACATTTTACACTTACATAACCCTAAACTCAATTCACAGACTTCCAATAAAATCATATGTCAAAACAAAATGCAACACATCTAAAAACTTAGGTCTTCAATCTTCTATGTTACAATAATTTGTAAACATAATTTAAGTCACTATCATTTTGATACGGATACGCTTTCCATTTATTAAATAAATAAAAGCTACTGAACAATGAAACACAAAAAAATGTGTAAATATAATTAATGCATGCTAAGAAAAAAAAGTTAGCTGAATTACTGTAAAAAATATTAATTACAAAGGACGTTCCAATATAATTGCGATGCCTGCTAAAGTTCCGTCGCAGATTTTTTCTCACACGGACAAAACGCGTGCACTTAATAAACATGTTCACATGACACTAAGGTTTTTGGGAGAGACATTACTAATAAAAGTATAGCAATCATCCCTAAAATCTTGTATTCATAACGCAGTGGAGCAAGTATCCGGCATCTACCCTAATGGCTGCGATAAGACAATTTTCTATTCCCGTACCATGTTTACGCAGGGCAAGTGACAAAGCGTTGATACAATCTGGCCTTCGTTAGCGTTTATCTGCCGATCGGATCCTAGACCTTAGTTATCTGTGGCGTGACACCTGTCAAACGCGGCGGGAAATACTACGGCCTTTTGAAACCCCGCTACTACGTAGTCTAAGGGCCTGTTTAACAATTTGCGAGGGGTCTATTAAAATGTTTAGTTTGGAAACACTACGGACGTTAGGAACACGGCTACATAGTCTAAGGGCCGGTCTCAGAAATTCCGAGGGGTCTATTATGATTTAAATTGAACCAGTACGACCTTTAGGACCCCAGTTACTACATAGTCTAAGGGCCTGTTTCAGAACATCCTATTGGATGCATTGGCATTTGAGAGTAAAAATAATCAAACTGTTAAATGACTTGGAAAATGTAAAACAGGCACCTTAAAATAGTACAATTACATATATTATTATCATTATTGGTCGCTTATTGTTAATCAAATAGTCAGTACAAAGCTTAACTAAAGTGCCTACTAATGATATGACTTCAAGTACTTTTTCCGTTAAATCAGAATAATTATAGCACCGTTTATCATTTATGACTTAATGATTCAAGTGATATTGTTATTGCAGCTGATAACATAATAGCGTAGGACTTTCAAATCAACTACTTAGATCATGATGAAATAATATAATCACTAATTGCCATTGTACATCAAGCTTAGAGTAGGTAGCCACCATGCAAAGAACGAATTGACTTGATAATGATTAATAGTCCAGTCATTTGGTAGTTTTACCTGGAAAGATTTCCGGGTGTTATGAAAATTGGTTATTTAATAGTATTTCAACTTTACTAGGTAGTATTTTCTCCGCTCGCGCCGCCATATTGGAAAGATGGCGCCTAATGACAGGTGTTTGCCATCTCTCTCCTTGCTATAATAGATTTTTCTAATAAAATCAAATATTTACCACATTTACAGCACTTAACAATCAAATTATCTCGGCAGCAGGTTAATAAACCAGTCAATAGCTTAATCGAAAATATGGTAGGTTTACATTGCTTAAGTTCTAACACCGCGGATCTCAAAATTAGCAACTTTTCAGGAGAGTAAATGAACTGTCTGAAATAGTTATTTTTAATTCTACAACTACCAAATAATATATTGCGTTTAAAACATTAATACACTCATATTCAAATAATATTTTTATGAAACTTTAACATGTTCCTATTTTATTTTGATATACCATTATTTCATTAACTCAAAATGGGCATTTTTTGTGTTACGCAGAGCTAGAACTTAAGCGACGTTTAGAAACTATAGTTCAAACGATAGTAGCCACAGGGTGGTCAGCTTTAGGCTAGCAAGTTGATGGACAAGCACTTACTCTGCTAATTTCATTGGCGATTAAATGAAATGAAAATCAAATATGTTGATCGCTTTCTCCAAGTAATTAAATTTCTTTAGGTCTGCCATTTGCTTTGCGAAACCGATAAATACCTGGTAAGTTTAACTAGATATTGGATATCTGTGGTTCGATCTCTCTGTACACATAATTGGTATAAATTATAACTATGCAATTATGATTATCTATCCGCATGTAACTCCGCTATTAATTATCGATTAAGGAAAACATCATGAGGAAATATTTTTTGTTAATTTTATTGAAGCCAACGATCACGTTTATTTGGTACGAAGTCACTGAACCAACTATGATCGTCAATGGGATACAACCCATTATTGTCCCACTAATGGGCACGGGTCTTCTCTCAGAATGGGAGAGTTTTAGGCCATAGACCACCGCGCTGGCCAAGTGCGAATTGGTGGACTATTGGTAATCGTCAATAAACGTTGTTAATTATTAAGAATGTTCTCCTCCATGAAGTTAGGTACTTAAGTGCCCGAAACTTCTATGTACTTTTCTCAAAGATTCGGAAAGTATCGTAACCTGCAGTTACCAGCCTTCATCACGGTGCTTTATGGCGTAAATTCTTCTTGTTCGACTACTGGTTCAACTACATATGAGATCTATGAGAACTACATATAAGATAAATGCATCTATGAGTGCAGACAGAATCCCTATTCTAGGTATATGAAGTTGTTAATAAATATTCATAAGTGGCAGTGATTATATTCCATTCCACTCACTACATGCTCTTTATTTACTTAAAATTATACAAAATAAGAGCCCAGGCGTGAAACAGTAATATCAGGTGAACTATATACTGGGTTATTACATTTAGCACGAACGCAAAAACAACAAATTAGCCAAACCTTGGCACAATTGAAAACTGGCTACACTGTGTCTGTCGATTTCGTTTGTATACAAATAAACAGCTTTAAAAATAAACATAGTTTCGATACAAGTAGATGTGCAAAACCCGGACTTTTTTCATTTTCATTTGATAATTTTTTGGCAGTCTCATCTACGGTAGTTATCATTATTTTCTTTTTGACACTCTCAAGTAACTTCAAGTTTAGAATCACACCACTTAGTTTTAACCCACGGGCTATAGAAGAACACGAAATTTTAACCCAACACAAATAATTATAAAAAAATCCATAATTTGGGAATATTGATACATTATATCAATTTGATTGTATGGCGAGAGGGCTAATGCTGAGTATGAATGTTCTCGCGAAAATATACTTGTATTTGAATGAAGTCAATAAATGAGTAGGTACTCGAAAGTATGTAGGTATTATAGCTTTCATTGACACGTATTTTTACAATTATAAGATTACTTTCATTCATAAATATTACAAAAATAGTCCAGTAAAACTTGGCAGAACCACCTGCATTTCAAGCAATCCTAATGAAAATAAAAGTAATTATGATTACTGTATAATTATAAATTTACACAAAAATAATGTTGTATTAAAAAATATACGTACTTGTTTTAGATAAGCCCATTCAGATTTATTCTTGAGTAAAATACTATAATTTTACATTATCGGACATTTTTTGCAATAAACAGCAGTAATATTCGTAACATAACAATTTAAAAAAAAGTTAAAATAATAAATTGCGCAATATAAAAAAGACAGAGATTAATATAACGCGTTTTTAATAGAATAATAATTTATTTGGAAAATGGCTATTTGCCAAATAATGACGTCATGTGCGCCGGACGCGCCTACCATAGTGTTGCCAACGTAATCGAGTTTGCGAACATTTATAGGCGAGACTTGGCGGGAACTCAACAGATAGTTATTTCCCGCAGACTGTTTTCATACCTATATTAAAAAGATGATGGATATTTATTTTTCATGGTAAGTGGCAACTTCATACAAAAAGTGTATCTGAAGTCAATCACAGATCTATGCGATGTTTCTCCAGGGGACTAAGGTAGTAGCCTCAAAAAGTGAGCCGGTAAGCACTCCTTTCCAGCGAAATGGAAGAGCAGCTTTACGCTAGAAATGGCCCCTGGTCCAATCACATAAGTTCTACCAAGTTGTAAAATTGAACATATTAACAAGTTAAACGCAAAAGTTTAAAATGACTAAGCCACTTAAATAGAAACGTTTAAGGATTTACCTGAAGATCAATACAAGTGAAGTGCCGTTTTATAGTCGTATATTGTCTAACATCATAACTACGCAGTATTATCTAAATGACATAAACCCTTACCTGTAAAGTTTCTTGCAAAAGACTTCTCTGTTTTGGCCATGGTGTTTGGTATAACTATCTGTAAAAAAAAACTCTTGTTACTCGAGTGACCAATAATCGATATTGACAGGGTACTGATAAATCGTAAAGAAATGACACCTTAACCTCAATCCATTCATATTTACTAAATGTAACTGTTTCGAGTTGACAAGTCGCTAATAGTTGTACAAATTGATAAGCTGTAAGTTTTGTTCTTTGCAAATAACTTGGCATATTGAGCGCAACGTCTCAGCCGAGTAATTACTTCACACTTCATTGAAATCATAACAAGTGAAACGTAAAAGTTTAATTTTGAATGTCTTATTTTCCGCAGTTAGTTAAGCGTAATTGATGGACGTCCCGTTTCATGAAATTTATAACGCGACTAGATTTCCCTAGCGGTACTGTATGACGTGAAAAATATAAACACGAACGTTCAGACTTATAGAGATAATGTTACAGTGACCCAGTCGCAAATCGAACCGGAAAAAAAGACATGCAAAGTTTAAGAGTTACTGTGTAAGACATTTAAGTCAATAACTGTTTACGTAATTTTTTTGAATGATTTGTGTTTGACCAGTATTTATTTTTTTATGTTTTAAAATATGAATTTTTCTGTCCATAGCCAGTTTTTTTTTCTTTTTTCTCTGTAACTAGGGCGTTCTCCTACTGCTTTTGCATCCAAACTTACAATCAGCACTAAAACAACCGTTAAGCCCACAAAACATTTCGCGACCTGGCGCCGGTAACGGGCCGCGGACCGGTGGCGGTCACTGTTGCAAGTTATTTGACATTAATTATCCACTGACCATCCTACCGTCATCCCACTAACACATGTCAATTTGTCAATCAATGCGTGATTTTTTCGCAAATCTTTTACGTGTCACAGCCTGCCCGCTTTTTCGCAATAAAAGTCTCTTGTTCACTAATGTTAAGTTTTTTTTTAGTAACCATTTTTTTTTATTTCACACACTTAGACGTGTTTATTGCAAAGTTTTACGATATTGACGTACCTAAGTATATACAAGAAAATGAACTATTTTGTTTTTTTTCCTATCTATAAAAATGTAATAAAATGTGGAAATTACAAGTAGGTACAACAAAAAGTTCAATTTTCTTTATATTAAAAACTAAATTATTAGATATTTTAATTTTTATCGTTCTTTATTTTGTTAATGTGTAATTTGAATGTAATAACAAATATTGATAATTACGACAACTTTATACGATATGTACCTTTGACCATAAAATATTATTTTGAATTTTTTTTCTATAAAAACTTAGTAAAAGTTGTGTAAATTACAGGTACTGTACAGCAAAAAATGAATTTTCATAATAGGTATATTAAAAATTAAAATATTAATGATATTTTATTTTTTTATCGTTCCTTGGTCTTTTTTTTTAATTTGTAATTTAAATATAATGTCATTTTATTGATAATTACGACAATATTATTTGAAGGTAATACACTCAAGGCAAACTAAATTTTCGATTCATCGTATTATTTTTCGTAAATTAGAGACTTATAATTTATTAAAATAATATTGTACACCAATAATAATCTACTGGTTTAAATTCGACCCCTCAACCTAGGTTCCGAAGTATGAATTCTAGACATCTGATTTATTATAAAAAAAAATATGTCTAAGTAGGTATTAGAAATTAATTATCGCTGCTTACAGTGAAGGAGAACATCGTGAGGACAGAGTAATTCTCTTTAAAAAAGTTCTCCAGGGTGTGTGGTCTACTAACTCGCACTTGGCCAGCGCCGTGGCTAATGCCTAAACGCGCTATGGCCTAAAATTCTCGTATTTTAAGAGAAGACTGGTGCCCAGGTGTTAGACAATAACGGGTTGACGACGACCTATATATTGTATATTACGTTTTATGGAATCACCTTTGGTCTTTCCTCAACCCATTATTGTCCCACTACTGGGTATATTCTCAGAATGAGACAGTTTAGGCCATAGTCCACCGCGCTGGCCAAGTGCGAATTGGTGGACTTCACACACCTCCGAGAACTTTTTTTTAAAGAACTCTCGGGTGTGTAGGTTTCCTCACGATGTTTTCCTTCACCGAAAAGCAGTGATAATTAATTTCTAATACGCACATAAATTAGTGGTGTTTGAACCTCGGACCTCAAGATCGAGAGGACAAGTTTCAACCATTAGGCTATCACTGCTCACTTTTGGTCAAACTCTAAATCAAGATTTCTCATTGCGAATGTTTTGTCCACGTGGCAGTGAAAACGAGACACAGTTTTCGCTGTTAGCACAATCTATTTGTGTGCAGCCTCAAGGTTAAAACACATACGTCAATATGTTGGCTCATCGATTCAATTAATTTGAAGAGCAAGGACCTTTTTGTAACCGTTCATGATTTTATTATCTACTTGTTAGACTGGAAGGACTAAGAATGTCTTTTGAAAAAAAGAATTATTTTTATTAAAAAAAATCAACTCCTAAACCTTTTAGATGCCCTGTCGTATTAAAGACACTCGAACCCAGATCAGGTATCTAAAATCGTTGTTTAGATGTCTGCTTAGCTGACTATCGAACCCGGAATCCTCTACGGAGATCCAGTATGGTGACCGCTGCATGCAGGTCATACAAGGTTAGATTATTGTATGTACAGTAAACATTAGAGAGACCTTATAAAGTACGTAGTCAACAATACAAAACAGTAGATCGCAGACCGTATACAATTATTTATAGATGTAACGACAAGGAAGTAGCATTAATTAAAGTAAAAAAATGTTTACAATCTGGCATGACGGTAGTGGGTGATATTGCGAAAGGTCTCGATGCAGGCGGAATAACAACGGAACTTGAGATGGATTGCAACTAAACGGCAGCTCATTGGAGCATGTAGCGAATCCGAACGATACTGGATCCATCAATTGATTTTATGCATACTACGCGGTATGAATTGAATAAATCGATCCTTTTATTATAATACGGAGCCAAAAAACCGACTGCTAACACTAATTCAGTGTTAGCAGTCGGTTTTTTGGCTCAGTCGGGTTTTGTAACGATATACCTATTTAATTTAATTCATTTTAGGAAATTATGTCAAAATAGTAACATAAGTTTTTTATTTTTAATATTTTATTTATTTAATATACATTTTTATGCAATGCTCTATTAACTCACTTTTGTTTGATACTCATATTAAGCTACAATAATTTAAAAAATCGTCCCTTTCCCCTTTAGTACAAAATAGTCCAAATCCATTCTGCAAGTTTTTTAATCTGACTGAAGTAGCAAACGAACATGCAGTCCACCTGATGGTAAGTGGTCACTGCCACTTATGGACACCTGTAATCAACTTCATACAGAACATGGGTTCTATCTGAAGTCAATCACAGATGCGTTGCTACTCCCGTTGCTATGATGGTCGCCTCATATAAAAGTGTGCCAGCAACCACACCCTTCCATAGAAACGCAAAAAAATGGTTCACGCTAGAAATAGGTGTTACGGTGGTACTTCCCCGGTCGAACTACACTAGTTCTACCACCTTCAGAAGGTAAGTCAATACCAATGATATAGCATATATCCGACGACCGACGACCCTCGTGGCGGAGCGGTTACCATACTGATCTGACGCGCAATGGGTCCTAGATTCGATTCCCGGCCAGACAGGTATCTGAATGATGAGTTTAGATTCATGTTCTGGGTCTGGGAGTTTGTGTATTCGTCTTGTGTGTGTCCATGGTACCTACGACATAGGAAAAATCCTAGTGTAGGGCTATGAGTGTAGAATGCGTATAAAGCGTGTACCTAGGTTGTAACGCGTGCCAAACAAATGAACACACAAACACATGAACATGCGCTCGAACAACATGACTCTCATTCTGATACAGTCGGGTAGAACCGACAATAAATTATTCGTTACTACTATTCATTCTAAATATTTCAATTGGTTGTATACTTAATCAATTGTGTGTTACATTTTTATGTAAACGACATGGATGTTTCTACAACATAATTTACAATTAACATTTCTTAGAATTTGTAATGTATGAATTATGTCCACGGGACATAAACAATCGTCTAGTTAGACATAAAGATCTAATCAATAACAGAATAAAGATTTATTTAGTTATTTAGTTCAAAGATTTATTTAGTTCAAAGAAATGTTTCTACTTAAGTATGTAACTATTTATGGTTATTTCTGCGTTTCCATGTAACTATTTATTGTTCTTTCTGCGTTTATGATCATTTGATGGATTGTCCTCAACGTTTAAGTGACGACACTAACAACTGTCGATGTAAGTAATAGATAACGTCTTTCCTTCGAAAAGTCTGTTAAAAATTATACAATTTACGATCCATAGCGTATTCAATAGCACCCAGATAATGGAGGTCTTGGATAATTGAGTTAAACACGATTTCGTCAGGAGGGTGGTGGTTTAATGTATCCTTCTCAAATCCTGTCCTAAATATATACTCACGTTTTGTTAATAGTTACAATTAGAAATACGCCGAATAGTGGTTTCACCAAATAACCGAATACTATTCGGTTTGCCTTTTACCGAACCGGATATTCGGCCGAATTATTATGGTTTACCATTTTTTTATTAAGAAACAACTGCGAACGTTTGTTCATAGAATAATTTAAATGTTGAATTGAGGTTTATAAATGTGTAAATATTAGAATAAGAGTTTAGAAAAAAATGCTAATTTGATTGAGGTTTCAAAAATGTTGATTTGAAGTATAATTGCTTTATATTATTGGCTTTATTCAACACATTCCGTATAGGCTTTCTTTGACTTATAACAGTTATAACATAAATAATACGTAAAAAGTTTTGTCTTTTCGCTCTATACCGTGACGTGTAGACAAGAAAATAGAAAAACTCAAACCGAATTTATTCGGCACCAAGACCGAATAATTCAGCCGAATACAAATAGTGAAACAGATGCCGAATACGCCGAAAAACGAATAACAACCGAATATTGGGCGAATCTCTAGTTACAATTTTTAATTTAAGTTTGTCATTATTTTATTTAAGTATTTCTTTTAAGTTATTCTTTTATATATATATTTAGTTATAAAATTAGTTATTTAATATATTCATATTGTCATATTTAAATTAATAAAGATAAAAGATATGTATGTAGTAAGTAATGGTGGTCCAATATTTTTCGATATAGTTTTAAAGTATACTTACAAAATAACTTATGGAATATCCATAGCTTACAACAAGCGTAGGTCACAATATACGTTACTTTTATAGAAACACGAGGCGTGGCAAAAAATCCTAATGATCGCAGGCGGCATACTTTGCGCCTTTGTCCTCAATTACTTGGAAATAGCATTGTATTGTATCTCAAGTTGGATAAAAAACAAAGCCTGATTGGTAACACTTCCTTTAGACGCCTCTTCCGTTAACACTATTGTAGTTTTTACGGCATATTTTAAGCATTGGGAATTGTACTAATTTTTCATAGAAAACGGTTTGCACGACTCGATTACATTGTCTTTAACTAATTGAGTATCTTAATAAGAAGGACAAGCATATTGAGCAGTGATAGCCTAATGGTTGAAACTTGCACTCTCGATCGGGGGGTCCGAGGTTCAAACCCAGGCACGCACCACTGATTTAAGTGCGTATTAGAAATTACTTATCACTGCTTTTCGGTGATGGAAAACATCGTGAGGAAACCTACACACCCGAGAGTTCTTAAAAAAAAGTTCTCGGAGGTGTGTGAAGCCCACCAATTCGAACTTGGCCAGCGCGGTGGACTATGGCAACTGTCTCATTCTGAGAGAAGACCCGTGCCCAGCAGTGGGCCAATAATGGGTTGATGAGAGAATAAGAAGAATTGACACATTGCTGAATTAAGTAAAGATCTAAGAACTAAATCGTAATGATTTATACATATATATACTTATTATCAACTAGCCAGTCCTCGTGTTGTTACGTTAGCGTTTAACAAAAACTAACATAACTTTAAATTGTTAAATTTAACAGGATTAAAAGGATTTAAATATAAAAAAACCCTATTGTTATTTTAACGAATGGACTTTAAGTATTTTTATTATTGTCGTAAATTAAGTATATATTTAGTAGTTATCTTTGATGCGATTTCAAACCTACAGGCAACAAAAAAACACGCAAAAAATCGAAAACAATATGGAAATTTCTAATATTAAAAAACTATTTTTTGCAAAAATGTGTGATGTACCCGCGGTACTTTCGTTTTCATTTTAAGTATGAATCATAAAAAAGTGTAAATTCTTTATTAATTTGAATATGACAAAATATTAAATAATTAAAATTAAATTAAATTTAAAAAAGTTAATTTAAAAATACATTTCAATTATTTTATCTCAATGTATTTTCAGATTGACAAGTGCCGTTATTCACAGAACCGTCAAGGCAAAAACAGAGTAACTGAGTAAATTGTTGCCAGCATTAAATCGCAATCTAGGGTACCTTATGGAGGGATTGCTCAATGTTCGTTGCGAATTTGAACAAGTGCGTGGGACTCAGAGGTCAACCGCAGATGTGTTACGCACGTAAAAGTGACCAACAAATATATTTTGTAAACCAGCTTTATACCTATAATTGTATTGTTTAAATTCGCAAATTCAACTGTTCATACAATACATTTGAACTTAATGCGTAAGTAGTTACAATCCGAGTAAAATTGAAGATAGGTTACAGATGGAATGTGTCGATCTATTGATATTAAGTGGTCACCTATTTCTAGCGTGAAGCATTTCTTGCGTGTAGATAGAAGGGTGTGGTTGCCAGCACACTTTGACATGAGGCGACCATCATAGTCCTCGGGAGTAGCAACGCATCTGTGTTTGACTTCAGATAGAACCCATGTTCTATCTGAAGTATGTCAGTATGTATCTGAAGATTACAGTTGTCCATGAGCGGCAGTGACCACTTACCATCAGGTGGACTGCATGCTCGTTTGCTACTTTAGTCAAATAAAAAAAATTAAGTGGTCACCAGTCTCCATCGAAGTAACCGATGCTATAATATGGACTTTCAAATAGCCCCTTTATCCATTACATCTATTCAAAATATACCTAGTTACAATACAATAACATTTATTTATCGATCATTAAATCACATTTCTATTTTCTTCAATCTTTACGAAAACGTGAAAGTTAGAGAAACCAACACAATTTTAAAGATTTTAATCTATTCCATTTTTATTCAATTCAATCTATTCCTCATTTTTTGATCACAAAACAAACTTTTAAATCGCGATCTTTAAATATTATTTTGGTAAGGATTACCTACTTGTATTTGGTATAATCGGTCATATCATTTAACTTTCACTATTATCAAAATAAATTCGAGAACGCATAACTTTTATTACAAAACGATTATTGTGAATAGTAAAATAGTTTTCAAGATTATCCGGTATAAATACATTAAATACACAGATTAGAATATGACGCTAACGGGAAATAACAGTTATTTCATTTTATTTAATCCTATATACAATACAATTTGTTTCTACAATGGCAATTATTGTGTTGATTATTGTTAAAATAAAGTTGTCGGAATTGGTAATGAAATCTACCAATGTATTTTCGCAAACCCCATCTAGGGGTTGCAGAAATATTTGTGTCATACACAATCAATATCTATATAGAATTTAAAGGTACCGAAAAACCTTTCGTCAACCCATTATTGTCCCACTGCTGGGCACGGGTCTTCTCTCAGAATGAGAGTTTTAGGCCATATTACACCGCGCTGGCGAAGTGCGAATTGGTGGACATTGGTGGACCGAAAAAGCTATACGGCTACTAACATAAATATTAAAAACATTTTCATAACCAGCACCTACTTCAATAGTATAAAATCTATTAAGTAGGTACCTAATAAATTACATTTAAGCGCACCCAATAAAACAGCAGCGTAATATAACATCGCATATCTAACATGAATTGAGTTCAAATGAGCCAGAATTGTTCCTGTCGTCAAGCCAGTGAATTGAATATTCTACTCGTCGCAGTCAAAGAAAGTGGCTATCAAAATCAATTCACTTGGCTTAATGTTAATCGCGTTAAGGAATGTTGACATAATATGCAAATTGTGTGTTAATTTGTGCACTCTTGTTCTGTGGACGTAACGTTCGGCCAAATAATACCTACACGAACTTACATTTAAATAACGAAAAAATACAATTTAATAAATACCTAACAAATAGAACACTGTTTTTTATCGTGATAGCAATATGTGCGTGCAATGTAAAATTGGCAATTTGGAATAATTATTAACATATTTTATAATTTTCTCGTTATGTACGGTACAAGTTGCGTACAGTTTAGTATTTATTAAGCAAATAATTCTAATTTAATGTTGAGATTTTTTTTACAACACAAACTTTAATTTTTCAGTTTATATTATTTTCAAAATATCGGATTCAGTTTTATTTCCCAGTTCCCTATTGAAACACCCTCAAATATAAGTGACGTTTAATACAAACGATTTTTAATCTTTAGCATACAATCACAATGACGAAAATAGTTCTAAACGTAAGTCAAATGTATTTTGTAGCCCCCAGCTGTTACGGGCACGGTGACATAACTATTATTATTTAACGGTCGATAGAAAAGCTTATCAGTTGAGCTTGTGCAGGACGCCACACAATTAGAGAGATAACTTTTATTTGCAGTGCCAATTTTATTGATAGGTATGTCACTTAAAAAATCAAAGGTTTACCACAACCCACGAACCTTGTATTTTTTTCGTTTTATCATAATTAGTACAACTGCTTTTATAATTAGGTAACTTAATTTAAGAGTTAAGATATTTCAAGGAGAAAAATTGCCACACAGTAAAGTTAGTTACTCACCGTCTAAATATTTAAAACACTAAAATAAATACTATACACTAAACAATAAAAATAAACGCACAACTAGATGCTTACACTCTTTTACTAAATAATCTAGACTTAAAACGCTATTTTTTATTTAACTTTAAGCAATATTAAAAATTGCTTTCACGAAACCTCGAGCCGAGAAAGACGCACACCAAACACCGGCAAGCGCAGAAACCCGACTAATGCGACCTCACGCGGTGAGCTCTCAGAATATATATATGAATGAGAATAAACGTTCCGTTCGGCGTTCGAATACTTTAATGGCTTCATCATTCGAAATTTCAAGTAACTATGTACAAACATTAGTAATCCTACAATAATTTTCTGTAAAAATATCACTTGTGTATGTAAATAAATATTATTACCGTAAATGTTATCGATTTATACAGTTTTTTTTCTTTTTAAGCACGTTGAGTATACAGAATAATTATGTTATTATCTACTTACGGCTTTATGAGGAAATTATGACCTTTTATTAGCCTTCTCTAGTTTTACAAATATATTTTATCATACTTTTTCAGTGTAAACGAAAAAATGCAAGGCAACAAAGAAAATCAAATGCAGGCAGGACTGGCGCCGTTTTGGCGGCGACATCCGGTCCACGATGGCGGGACGAGTTCTCATTGGTTAATCAGCGCCAGGCCTCTATTTTTCCTGCACTTCAGCCATGTTGACATCTATGAATGAACGAATAATTTTTTCGGTTTATAATTTTTAAAATTGTTTCAGTGGTATTTTTTAAAATATATATGAATAGAAACATAATGTTAAACATATTCTAATAATTAATGAAATATGAATTTATGCATGTGAAAATATAAAAATACCCTCAAATTTATATATTTCATTTTGTTGTAGTCGTAACTGTATTTTATTTTACTTTAGTTGGGTTTGGCACAGCCATTAGTAAAGTTCCGGTATAGTCATTTAGTATATTTTTTACTAAGATATTTTTTTTATAATTATGAACAATAGATAAATTTTATTTGTTAATACTGGATCGATTGAATCGACTATTTTGTATATTACATAATTATTTCAAAAATTGTATACCCAAGTGATAATGTCTTCAACGAACTTTTTATCCGTAAAAACTCATTTAACAGAATTTAAAGCCGGTTCAGACAAGGATACGTTAAGTGAGGTAAGTCATTAAATTATTTACATATATATTTATTAACATACGATAAAAGAAACCGTTACCTTTTATTACCTACGATCAAGGATGCCGCCATTTTGAACTATAGAAACATAACTGTAAATGTTAGAAGCTTGAATGTAAGAAAAAACTGAAACATATTAATTTAAATCATTGCAAGATTCCCCTCATTTTTGTATCGTTGATTAAACATTTTTTTAAAAAATCATAACATTTACCATAGTTCCATTATAATAATTACAGGCTTCTGAAAGTGGGACAAGCAATTCTGTGACGTCAGCAGAAGACTTACAGAAATTAGCAGTAATACTCGGGTTAAACAGCGCAGAAGATGTTTATCAGGAAAGATTTCGTGTCGATAGGCGGCGTCTGGAAGCAATGTTGGCGGGTATGTACCGAAACTGTCATTAGCCCTTGTAAGTTATTACTTTTTGTTCATATAATATTATCTTTTTTTTCAGAAAATCTGGAAGAATCTCAAACAGCCCAGGTATTTTTTCACAGAGTAAGTAGATTTTCATATTATTTTAATGAAAACATGAAGATCTCAAGCATATTCATTTAAAAGTACTAATATTAATTGAAATGCAGGTAATGGACGAGACAAATACATTAATAAATTGGCCCGCTCGTCTGAAAATTGGAGCTCGTTCAAAAAAAGGTCAGTACCAAATTGAATTACTTGTCTGAGCAATGAGTGAATGTCTTTCTGAAAGTACTTTTTAATGCGCCGAATATTTATTAAAATGATAATCAGAGAATACATTTCAGGTTTTTATTATAAAATTGGAACGCATCTCAAATATTTTGAAAGTAAACGGAAGAACTGTGAACAAAATTGACCGAATGAAATCGAATTTTTGGCGGGCTGGCGCCAAACAGGCGCATGCGGCGCCAGCCTGGCGCTCTACAATTTTATGAATTTAGTTCGATTTTTTTTCGGTATAATGCATTAACGTTTCTGTCGATAGGATTATTTTTTTTAGAAATATTTGAATGAATTTAAGATGGTTTTTACAGAAAGTGATGAATTATTATACGAAGCGATTACTAAAATACGCAACAATAATTTTGTGGAGCTTTTAAATATTTTGGGTCAGTTAAAATAGATAGAATTCAATATAAATCCTCAGAGCGGTTGTGCAGCTTTAGTGATTTGATTTGTTTATTTTAGATCCTCATGTTCGAATTGCCGGTCGACCTGATGATGTGAAGTTAGCGAGGGAGAAGATTATGCAGTTGCTGGATACTAGGGTAATTATTATCCATGTAATCACTATAATCTCAGAATTGTCGTCAGGATTAAATTATTAGAACGCTCCGTGATTAAACCGTTAGGAGTCCATGTCACAATTTTTCTGGTATGCGCCAAACTGTGGTGGTCCAAATAGGTGGAAAGACAGAGGTCTTTGATGATAGCTGATTATATGGAATTTCAGGTAGGTGTTCTGTCTTTAGGATAACAGTGAACACGACTAACAAAAATTATGGAATAACTCTAGCCGAAGTAAAATATAAACTAGCTTAAAATTAACTTATTATCGTTTAACTATTAACGTATTTTAAAGTACTAAAAGCTCTGTAAGCTCCGCGTGTAAATAGATCTACTTATGATCTATGGCATATACCTCCTTTACATACACATATGTACGTAACACGTAATGGTTGTAAATCTATTGTTGTAATTTAGTGGTATGAAGTGGCTTATTGTGATGCTAATCGTGTGTCTGCAGAGTAACCGAGTCACGATGAAGATAGACGTGAGCTACACCGACCACTCGCACATCATCGGAAAGGTAAGCTAAGGACCTTTTCGTATGTATTGTTTTTTAATAAATCTATAATTTTAGATTTATTTTAAAACGCGACTAACATCCTTATTTATTTATTTATTTATTTATTAGGTAATCCAACAGCAATACATACATAGAAAATATACACTCATACGTGTTAAGGTACTAAATTAGGACAAAACAGGATTACACAAATAGTTTTGTAAAATACACGAGACCAAATTATGTTCATGCATGCTATAAATGTGTGGGCGCATGTGTGTGTGCGTGGGTGTGAATGTGTGTTTGTTTGTGTATGTGCTTGTTATATGCCGATATTTTGACCTGGTAGGTAACATGGGATAGTTATCCGTTACGTATTAAAATTAAAACGTCTGTCCTATTTAGAAAATATACCAGTATATCGTATAAAATAAATAATACAATATTTTTCGTGACACTACGAGCGGGTTGGAACTATATATTTGTTGCTATTTTTATTATATTATATTTTTTTATTGCATCTTGTTTTAATAAGGAGATTAAAGCTATCTGCAGTATCTGGCGTTACACTTGACTAAACAAGAATCTTGTTTGGCAAGATACGTGGTACACTTTGACAATTTGACAATTAATTGACTAGCAAAATATAGATAAATAATATTGCTAAAATTAAGTTCAAAATTATTAGCCATATCCCTAATTGTTTTAAATATATCAGAACTGGAGGGTTAATTGTAAAGACATTACCGCACCTGTAATCTATGTAATTGAAAATTTAACTTCAACTCTCACGTATCTACTATACATAGAATGATATGATACATGTTGTAAAACACTGTGTTAATCGCTTAGACTCCCCTAAACAAATATCTAATTATGAAATTTACTAGTAGCCATCGACGAGATCCATTATTCACCTTGCTTCGACGTAACATAAATAAAGCGACATTCAAGGAGCGGTTGAGTTATATCTCATCCAAACTTTCGTTAGGGTCATGGCATACATAACATAGTAAAATATAAATAAGTAGTAGGTAATAGTCGCGGGGCTCGTAGCATTTGCTACTCTTGCTATATGGTTAATCCGGCACTGGTAGGTACAGTTTTACTAAAAACGGTCTTGAATTGAAAACTTTGTGTTCAATCTGCACCGCGGTTATTAGCTTTTTCGTTACTTACCTATTAGTTTATTTTCATTATGTTAACATCACCATACAAAAATCATGGAAAAATAGGCAGCAAGTTAAGACACACGATTATGAGTGATACAACATTTAATTTTGCACAAATATATGTGCTATACATATGTATTCTCTTCCAGGGAGGTCTGACCATCAAGCGCGTGATGGAGGAGACGGGGTGCCACATCCACTTTCCGGACTCGAACCGCACCAGCACCATGGAGAAGAGCAACCAGGTGTCCATCGCTGGGGACATGGAGCGCGTCGAGCGGGCCCGCGCTCGAGTCAGGGTATCACATCTTTTATCCATCAGCCCTTTGAAGTCCACTGCTGAATATAGGCCGTCCCCAAACAGTGCCATTCTAGCCTGTGCCTTGTGCGTTGTTTCCTTCTGGTAATGAAATGAAATGTAATGTCTTTATTTTGTATAGGCCTACGGGGGCACTTACAAATTGTCAGTTACATTTTTTTTTCTTACACTACCACCGAATCGGAATACGACCTCAACTGAGAAGATCCGGCAAGAAACTCAGCGGGTTTGTCTTTTTTCTTATTTACATCCATTTTTTTTTTTATATAATTACAATCATGTTTTTTTACATGGTAATGAAAGTTAGCTCCAATTTTTATGTCTGTGAATTAGGTCTCTTTTATACTTCTGTGTAAGATTTTGCATGCGTACCTTAAATATTACACAACTTCAATTACTACTCAAGCTCAGCCATTTGAAGCTAGAGTTTAAGCTTGTGTCAAAAATTTGAGTATGGTTCGGCCGGGAACCTATCACTGCCACGATTATTTCTAGCCCGAAGAAATTTGTGTTTTGATGAAAGGGCGTGGTTGTCGCCTTGTTTTCATATCGGACGTTTATCGTATCGAGAAAGGCAACGCAATGTACGATTAACTTATTATAGAACCCCTTTGTGTTACAAGAAGTCCATGGCAGCAACATTGACTTATTACTACAAAATGAAGTGCATACAGGTGTAAAGGTGTAAACTTGTAAAAAAAACTTTATCTGCATACTTTAAACTTATTACTTATTATCCTTATAATTTAATATCAGTTTATTGTCTTCTACACGACTTTCAGCGCTGACGAAGTCATCCAAATCTCGTAAAACATTACCCGAATAACGTGCTTGCATAATTACAATTAACGAAGATACGTTAGCAAAATTCGAGTAGTGAAACGCATTGCAACAGTCGCGTGCGCGTATCGTAACGTGTAGACATTAATTATGAAGGGACTTCGTACACTTGTTAGCGAATCTTCTCTAATTAAGCGGCTTGTTAGCGGGTTCGGTAATCGGTAAAATATTTAATATTTTGCTGCTATTTTTATGATCTTGATTTGGCAATTGGTCGAGCAATTCACTGGTGATAATTTTCATTTACCATCAGGCAGGACAACGTTGTAATTTGCATCATCAATCTACCTGATAGTAATCAGGTAGATTGATGATCGTTACATTGCGTTGTCTTTAGTTATATTTTAATGATGTTTGGTGTCAGGCCCTCACGCCGCTGGTGTTCTGCTTCGAGCTGCCCATCACGGCGTCCTCGCAGCCGCTGCCCGACATCAACTCGCCCTACGTGCAGCAGATACAGGACCAGTATAATGTGCAGGTACATAAAAACAATCTACATTTGGCATACATTGTTGCGTTACGTCATTAACGTTAACTAAGTCAAAAAAATTTATAGATATATTTTTAAGAAGACGTATGTTTTAAAGTAATCTAAATCCCTTTTAAGTACATTTAAGAGCTGCAAATAAAACTGATTTGAGCTTAAACTCAGCTTACCTGAAGTACTAAAAAGCACGTAATAGTTAAAGATCGCATCAATTTTAAATGAGTAACATTAAAAGAAAATACTTAAATACTTTTTATAAATTTCTTTTGCGATAGTATGACCATTTTACCAGTAGTAAAAAGATTTACAAAGCTCTGATATGAAGTGAATACTAAAGACTATCTAAATTCCCAGCGCAATATTTAAAAAATAATATACGTCCTTACAGTGTTATTAGACAAACCGTGCACAATATCAAATTTGCTATTAACTGTGTGTAGGCGACAATTCAAGAAGACAAAAAAATTTTGTTCAAAGGGGTAGCAATGCATTTGGATTGATCTCAGGTAGGATTATAGTCTTATCATCATCATCGTGATTATGGGTGTTCAAAAAACAACAACGTGTGTGCAATTCACACACAACAGAAGTAAAACTAATAATATTATTAAATTACAAGCTGTATGTACAACAACTATGTAAAATCGATAGTGTGGTTCAGAAACAGGGCCATTTAATAGCGACAATAATTCCTTTTGTAAGGCATTTATGTTGAACTGAGTTTCAAATACCCAACAACTGTAAAAAAGTATCACTTGAAAAACATAGTCACAGTAAGGAATTGAAATGTGTATATGTTGGCAGGTGATGCTCCGCAACCGTCCGAAGCTGCACGCCAACCTGCTGGTGGTGAAGGGCGTGCAGTGGGAGGTGCAGGCCGCCATGGAGGCCACCGGCCTGCTCATGACCTACATGTGCGGCCCGCTCGCTGTTAGTACACTCATTCGTTTTATGTTATGGTTTAAGATGAAGGCACCATGGAAAAGTTTGTTAAACTTATAACAACTAATGATATTGGTATAATGTTCTAACTTTTAACTTTTTAGGGATAGTTGACGATTGTTATGTAATTTAACATTTTGAAGTATAGCCTAATATAGTGTCTTACATGTTTTCGCAGAAGCAAGGTATAACAAAAAAAAACATGCGTGCGTACAAAGTACACATGTCAGAAGTGAAACTTCTTTGGCGAACTAATTTATAAATCTTGTTTATATTTATACAAATCTAAAACTTTAAATTTCCAAGATTAAGAGGAAGGGAAAAAGGCGTGATACGACGTTCGCTCTGTCTCACTTTTTCTCTCAATCTTTCTCACTCGCTTGCTCCCTACTCTCACTCCACGGCTAGTTGCTCATGCTACGTTCGCCCTGTCTTACTCTCTCTCAATCGGTCTCGATCACTCTCTCTCTCTTTTCCGACACTTCCGTTGCATACCGGCGTGACGTTTCATCTGTAAAAATTTTACCCTCATGCGCCTAAAGAAGTTTCACTTCAAAAATAAACTTAAATTTAGAGTACCTACTTGGACCAATATGTGTATTCACTCCTTATTTTAGTCAAATCAAACCTAGAATAATTTTCACTATTATATTTTTAAAACTTCTGCTATTTACATGTTGGTAGAGCGGGTATAATTTGACCGAACAAGTATTACTGCCCGTTTTCTAGCAGATCGTTACGTTACGTTTACGTTAGTGGAAGGGTGTGTTTGGTGGCTCAGTTTCATATGAGGCGACAATCGTATTAAGTCCTCAGAAGCAACAATGCATGGTTTAACTTCTTATAAAATCTCTATTCTACATAAAGTTGCATACAGGTGGCGGTGACCACTAACCATTAAATGGACTGCAAGCTCGTTTGCTATTCTAATATTATAAAAACAAAAAGTTTAACCAAATAGTTATTTTTCAAACAGTATAATTTTGCGGGTCAATTTCTTCAGGCGTTCATAATAACTTTCATTTAACCTTATTTCAGAGCCAAACCCAAGTCCAAATGACACTAGAGATCTCCCCCATGCACCACTCGGTGGTGGTAGGGCGGGGTGCGGAGCAGCTGAAGGTGATAATGAAGGGGACGGGCACGCAGATCATGTTCCCGGACGCCGATGACCCCAACATCCCCGCTATACGGAAGAGCTGCGTCACTATCACGGGCCAGATTAAGGACGTGTATACTGCGCGTCAGCAGTTGGTGGTAAGTAGACTACGTCTCGGAAATGTTTAAGGAAACTCCCGAATACGTACAGACCTGAAGACATGAAAGTGTGTTGTGGTAATTGGTGGTCTCTATCCGTGTGCCTGTTAATTTATGTTCTGTGCGATAATTTCATCATATATCGTATCCGTATATAAACCGCTATTTCCAATTGGTGGTGAATAGACTATGTAGACCACATGAAGCTAAAGCACTCAAATGCGTATCAATGATATAGAAGTCAAGGAAATAAGTAGTGCCTACTTGGTGGCCTCTATCCGAGTGCTTTTCTGTCTAATAGCAGTGTAAACGCCGCTTTTTCTGGTTAGAAAGCTGTATTAAGTGAGCCATACCTATCCCAGGCGTTCCAATTTAGTTCCCACGGGAAGTAACGCATCTCTGGACAATCTCAGATAGTATTCAAATCTACAAGTGGTTGCTGGTGACCATTTACTATCAAGTGGACTGCATTCTTATTTGGAACTTCTGACATCATAGATGTTCATTATGACTGTGACCACCTACTCAATCAAGTGGACTGTATTCTAATTTGGTACTTCTGAAAAAAAATGTCCATTAACAACTCATAACATAACAGATCACTTAACAACAGATTTGTGACTTGATTGTTATCTGATAACAGGGCAGCCTCCCACTAGTGGTGATATTCGACGTGTCGGACGAGGCGTGCCGCGTGGAGAGCGACGCCGCCACGAAGCTGATGCAGAAGCACAACGTGTACATCAGCGTGCGCAGGAAGCCCAAGCAGGGCATCGCGTCCATAGTCATCAAGGGCATCGAAAGATGCGCTGGTAAACTAATTTTTTAAAAGGGTATAAACTTCCTTTATAACTAGTTGAATCCCACAGCTTCGCCCGCGTTAACAAATATCGATTGTCCCGTGAGAATAAATATTTTCCCACAGTAAAAAGCAGCCTATATGTTAATCCAGAGTATCAGCTAACTCCGTGCCAAATTTTATGAAAATCGCTCCGACCGTTTAGACGTGAAGAAATAACACACATACACACTCACAAACTTTCGCCTTTATAATATTAGTATGAACTTAACGCAACGTAAACTTCCTTTGGAAAGAAAGTTCCTCAAAAAAAATACACATTAAATTAAATTTCTTTAACCGTCTGCTATACAGCTTCCGTTTGAAATATTTTTGAAATATTGTTTGTTTTCAAGGTGGTAGAACCAGTGTAGTTCGACTGGGGAAGTACCTACCACCGCCACACTTATTTCTAGAGTGAAGCATTTCTTGCGTTTCAATAGAAGGGTGTGGTTGCCGGCACACTTTCACATGAGGCGACCATCCTAGTCCTCGGGAGTAGCAACGCATCTGTGATTGACTTCAGATGGAACCCATGTTCTGTATGTAGTTGATTACAGATTTCCATGGGCGGCAGTGACCACTTACCATCAGGTGGACTGCCTGCTCGTTTGCCACTTCATACAACTCCTAAATAAAAAAAAATCTTACATCCCAGGCGACATCTACGAAGCTCGTCGGGAGCTACTTGGCGGGTCGGAGCCAGCGATCACGGCGGAGGTGCCCGAGTCGTACTCCATCCCATCGCTGGGCGCCGCGATGCCCAACTTCGGGTTCAACCCCTTCTCGCCCGCGCACACCGCCTCGCCCTGCTCGCCGTTCAACATGCAGATGTCGGAGCTGGCTACGTTAGTTGGTTTATTTATAATAAGGAAAAATGCTGCTATAAGATAATGATCTTGGCTGTTTATCCAAAAAAGTGTTATGAACTTTTTAAACTTTCTATTCGGTGTTTTACATTCAAATATATCAACTATGTACTTACAAGTTAGTGATTCTGCAAATAAAATTAAATAAATAATAAAAAAAAACAAAAAAAAACATTTATATGTCTGAAGTCGACGCCCTGCATACATATTTCATTGGATAACATCGATGAAACTATATCCTATATGGGGGACGAAGAGGAAATGTCTCTTAGCACTTCTTCCCTTCAGATCTGCTAGTATCTTAGTATTTACTTCCTGGATCCACTAGTGTTCCTTAGCACACCCACCCTGGATCCGTTAAAGTCCTTTAGCGTTCGCTTCCTATCCCCAAGAGAGTCCTTTACTCCTTCTCTCCTTTCGTTCCGCTAGAGTTCTTCAACACCTCTCTCGGAAGCTAGTCCCTTACTACCTCCGTATCCACAAGCACCAACCTATATCAAGTCCCTGTCCCCAGGTTCGGCGTGAGCAGCCCGCTGTACAGCGGCGCGCTGTCCCCCGCGGCGTTCCCGTGGGCCGCGTCCCCGCCGCCGCGCGCCGCGCACTTCCCCTTCCCCGCGCTGCCGCTCGTGTACAACAACCAGCCCTCGTGGACACGTGAGTGCAACGCCGTGGTGTCCAGGTCCGGGGGAGCAGCCCGCTCTCCCCGCGGCGTGCCCGTGGGCCGCGTCCCCGCCGCCGCGCGCCGCGCACTTCCCCTTCCCCGCGCTGCCGCTCGTGTACAACAACCAGCCCTCGTGGACACGTGAGTGCAACGCCGTGGTGTCCAGGTCCGGGGGAGCAGCCCGCTCTCCCCGCGGCGTGCCCGTGGGCCGCGTCCCCGCCGCCGCGCGCCGCGCACTTCCCCTTCCCCGCGCTGCCGCTCGTGTACAACAACCAGCCCTCGTGGACACGTGAGTGCAACGCCGTGGTGTCCAGGTCCGGGGGAGCAGCCCGCTCTCCCCGCGGCGTGCCCGTGGGCCGCGTCCCCGCCGCCGCGCGCCGCGCACTTCCCCTTCCCCGCGCTGCCGCTCGTGTACAACAACCAGCCCTCGTGGACACGTGAGTGCAACGCCGTGGTGTCCAGGTCCGGGGGAGCAGCCCGCTCTCCCCGCGGCGTGCCCGTGGGCCGCGTCCCCGCCGCCGCGCGCCGCGCACTTCCCCTTCCCCGCGCTGCCGCTCGTGTACAACAACCAGCCCTCGTGGACACGTGAGTGCAACGCCGTGGTGTCCAGGTCCGGGGGAGCAGCCCGCTCTCCCCGCGGCGTGCCCGTGGGCCGCGTCCCCGCCGCCGCGCGCCGCGCACTTCCCCTTCCCCGCGCTGCCGCTCGTGTACAACAACCAGCCCTCGTGGACACGTGAGTGCAACGCCGTGGTGTCCAGGTCCGGGGGAGCAGCCCGCTCTCCCCGCGGCGTGCCCGTGGGCCGCGTCCCCGCCGCCGCGCGCCGCGCACTTCCCCTTCCCCGCGCTGCCGCTCGTGTACAACAACCAGCCCTCGTGGACACGTGAGTGCAACGCCGTGGTGTCCAGGTCCGGGGGAGCAGCCCGCTCTCCCCGCGGCGTGCCCGTGGGCCGCGTCCCCGCCGCCGCGCGCCGCGCACTTCCCCTTCCCCGCGCTGCCGCTCGTGTACAACAACCAGCCCTCGTGGACACGTGAGTGCAACGCCGTGGTGTCCAGGTCCGGGGGAGCAGCCCGCTCTCCCCGCGGCGTGCCCGTGGGCCGCGTCCCCGCCGCCGCGCGCCGCGCACTTCCCCTTCCCCGCGCTGCCGCTCGTGTACAACAACCAGCCCTCGTGGACACGTGAGTGCAACGCCGTGGTGTCCAGGTCCGGGGGAGCAGCCCGCTCTCCCCGCGGCGTGCCCGTGGGCCGCGTCCCCGCCGCCGCGCGCCGCGCACTTCCCCTTCCCCGCGCTGCCGCTCGTGTACAACAACCAGCCCTCGTGGACACGTGAGTGCAACGCCGTGGTGTCCAGGTCCGGGGGAGCAGCCCGCTCTCCCCGCGGCGTGCCCGTGGGCCGCGTCCCCGCCGCCCGCATCTATCAAAACACCGCTTTTTACCACCTAATGGTGTAAGAAGCGGTGGTCACTGCCGCCCATGGAAATCTGTAAGCAATTTCACATAGAACATAGGTTCTATCTGAAGTCAATAACAAATGCGTTTGCGCCTTCCGAAGACTGAGATGGTCGCTTCATATAAAAGTATGCCGGCAACCACGACTTTCCACCGACACGCGAGAGATGCTTCACGCTAGAAATAGGTGTGAATAGGCCGCTTAACACTTTTAATTTGACGTCGTTTAAACGTCCTTTATAGGTTTGGTTAATATTTTACACGAGTACCCATAGTAAAAGCATACGCATATTTTGCATTATTGACTCTCAAAACATTTAATATTGTGAATACCAAAACTAAGTCTTTATTATTTTTATAAACATTAAAATAACTCAAAACTCTATGTATGAAACAGCGATGTCGAACAACGTGGAGATGAGCGGCATGCAGCAGTCGATGATGATGCAACCCCCGTATCTGCAGATGCCAGCTGATGGCAGGCCCGTGAGTATAACAGTTCATTTTCTTTTTCTGTTTATTAGAACTAATAAACTAATTATAACAAATTACTGTGTACTTTACGACAATTTTACTTCCGAACATTGTCTGCAGAAATAGTAAGTCATCTAGTTAAAATATCGAATCGAAGAATTTACCTACTAAGATGAATATCAAAAAGTCTTATCTACTAATTAATGATAATACCGGTTAAACACCAAACTCCATCCATCCATCTGTTAGCCTTTTGAGATCCACTGCTGGACATATGCCTACCCTAAATGGCGCTACTCCAACCGGTCCTGTGCCCTTTGAATCCCACGGTTTTTCGATGTCTTCTTCAGGTCACCGGTCCACCTGGTAAGGGGGGGGGGGGGCAACCTGACACTTAGCACACAATTTTAACGCATCTAACATTCCAGATTAGCGCGTGTCTAATATAGCAATTTAAGCATATTTCCTTGTTATTACAACAATACAGCAGTGATAGCCTAATGGTTGAAATTTGCCCTCTGGGATTTCGAGGTCCGAGGTTTAAACCCAGGCACGCACCACTGATTTATGTGCGCATTAGAAATTAATTATCACTGCTTTTCGGTAAAGGAAAACATCGTGAGGAAACCTATACACCCGAGAGTTCTATAAAAAAAAATGTGTGCGTGTACTAGCGTACACTCGTAAGAAGTGAAACTTCTTTATGACGTTATTTTTCAAAAAATAATTTACTATATGCAACTTTACAGAAATTGGTTAAATAAAGTTAAATTAGATAAAGTTTAATAAAAGCCTTTTATAATCTAATCTATAATAATCTAATATCACGCGTGGTAGGGATAAGAAAAAGATGGCGCGTAACGGAAAAAAAAGATGGCGCGTAACAGAAAAAGATGGCGCGTAACGAAAAAATGTTACACTAAATTTTTTTCCAACCCCGATAAAGAAGTTTCACTTCAAAAAAATCCCGGAGGTGTTTGAAGTCCACCAATTCGCATTTGGCCAGCGCGGTGGACTATGCCTAAAACTCATTCTGAGAGAAGACCCGTGCCCAGCAGTGGGCCAATAATAGGTTGACGAGAGAGAATACAACAATTTAAGCATATTTCCAATGACTTAAGCTCCTTAGATAAGCTAGTATAATATTATATGTATGCAGATCACGCTGAGCCAGCTGCTGAACTCCAGCTCGCAGGCGAGCAGCGGCTACCAGAGCAACTTCACCGGCAGCTCCGTCTCCCTCGACACGCAGAACATATCCGGTATATATACATTCATAATAGTCATGTAACGAACGTATTCGTTATAATATTTAACGGGTACTCACGATATGCGGTTTACGAATTCTTATACAATTCTTTTTGCCGATATTTCAGCAAAAAGAATTCTATAAGTTAAGTATTATAATGTATCCGAACGTATGTATACGAACGTATTCGCTTTTTAATAATTATCCGGTATCACTTACATACATACTAGTCGAACGAATATTCGTATTCGCTTTTAAATAATTAACGGGTACTCACGATATGTGGTTTGGGAGTTATTTAAGAATCCTTTTTGCCGATATTTCGACCCAGTTGCATGGATCGCGATCACGGCGCAACTGCGGTGGTGGTGAGAAACCGTTGACAAGCACTATTCCCTGTAGTTTGAAGGATGAAGGATCCATCCACACCAACTGGACTCGTGGCGGTCCTCCACGGTTCGGTTTGCACGCTCGTTTTTGCCACGGAGGTACAAGTTGTGGAATGAGCTTCCTCCTTAGGTATTCCCGGAGCGTTATGACATGGGCTTCTTCAAAAAAGGTGCGAAAAGAGCTCTCTTTCAAAGCCAGCGATGCATTGGCGACTCCTCTGGTGTTGCGAATGTCCATAGGCGACGGTGGCTACTTTCCATCAGGTGGCCCGTCTGCCTTATCGTATAGGTTAAAGTATACAAAAAAAGTTCTGGGACAAAAAATCCCATATATAAGTCAGCTCTATTTTATGGTTATAAGATGTAGGTTAATTTTGTATTGTTCATAGTAATTGGTTTGTCTAGGAGGCGATGGCAGTAACGTGGTATCTCCATCGGTGTCCCCTATCAGCAAAACTCACAGCCCTACACCCTCTTCAGAAAATGATCGCTCTCAACAAGGTGTGTGGTTATTTATACTACTTTTTTTCGTTCATGGAGTAAATTTAGATTAGGGTCGTACTGTAATTTAAAAATTTTGAATTACGTTTATGATTTTTATAAAACTTTCAATTGAGTTTTTTTTTATCCGAATGAAGTAACAAAAGAGCAGGCAATCCACCTGATAATAATAAATAGTTACTGCCTCCCATGGACATCTGTAAGCAACTACTTAACTAAGATAACCCCTTAAAAGTGAGCTACACACCTTTCGACCGAAACGCAAGAACTGCTTCACGCTGACTTAGTTGTAGCGATGATACTTCCCCGGTCGAACCACCTGAATAATTGTGAGGCTATCTACTAAATAAGGTTGTATAGTTAATGAAAAAATATGGATAAAAAATATATATGATTTTTTGTGTTTCAACCAGTTGATTACCTGTAATATATTATCTCCTAGATAAGTTCTTATTCACAAGTGACAAAGTCATCATCGCCACACTCATCACCTATGTAGTACAAAAGGCACAGAAGGAGTCTAAAAATAAGCAGCGCTAACTAATGTCTTTTAAAACATATTTCTATTTCTATTAATATAACACTAATATTGTTTTTTTTATCCTTCGCTACTAGAATTAGCGAATATAATCTCAGACCTGCCGATAGCGGACAGGCGCGCTGTGGGCTGCGAGAAGAAGACTCTGGAAGCGCTCGGCAAACTGTCCCCGCTCTCCGAGTATCGGAAGATGCAGGCCGAAGCCTCTAAGGTAAACGCGGTGAAAGGGCCAACGATGCATTAGTAATTTCTTGGTGTTGAAAATCTCCACAAGCTGTGGTGACTACATTTTATCAGTCAGCCTATCCGCCTTATAATTAAATTCAACATAAAAAAATATCAGTGCTCTGCGTGAATAATGGCACAATTTAAAATTCATCATGTTGAAAAATAAACTAAAAGATATAGTATTATTATTATCTTTGTTGTATTACTATCATATAATTTTCGTAAGTCATTGACTAAATTATCAGTCTGAAAAAACCTTCAAGTTTTTTTTATCCGATTGAAGTGGCAAACGAGCATGCAGTCCACCTGATGGTAAGTGGTCACTGCCGCCCATTGACATCTGTAAGAAACTTCAAATAGAACATGGGTTCTTTCTAAAGTCAATCAGATGCGTTGCCACTCCCGAGAACTATGATGGTCACCTCATATAAAAGTATGCCTCCAACCACACCCTTCCATCGAAACGCAAAAAAATGCTAGAAATAGGCGGTGGTACTTTCCCGGTCGAACTACACTGGTTCTACCACCTGCAATTCAATTATGATAAATAAGGTTTTTTCGTCTAGGCCATGCGTGAGAACGTAGGAAGCGGGTACAGGGTGCCGACTCCGAGATGGTCCGGGTACTACTTCAGCCACACTTCGCCCGGACAGATTAACTTGACGGATAAAAACGACGGGCTCACCACGGTACTTATTATGTTTTGTAGTTAGTTTTTATCATTATTGAAGTAGCAAACGAGCATGCAGTCCACCTGGCGGTAAGTGGGCACTGCCGTCCATGTACATCTGTAATCAATTTCATACAGAACATGGGTTCCATCTGCACTGGTTCCACAGGTGCGTTGCTACACCCGAGGACTATGATGGTCGCCTCATGTGAAAGTATGCCGATAACCACACCCTTCCATCGAAACACAAGAACTGCTTCGTGCTAGAAATAGGTATGGCGGTGGTACTTCCCCGGTCGAACTACACTGGGTCTACCACCTTCAAATTAAGAGTAATAGTTGAAACTTAGTCGCTCAATCTAGGGTCCAAGCTTCAAATCCCAGGAACGTACTATTGATAATTTCTAAAATTAATTCCGTATTAGATAATAATCACTACGTTACAGAGATGGCCAGTATCATAAAAAAATCAACACATTTTGGGCGTTCTTTAAGGAAACGGTTCATGAGATTGTGTAAAGTTATCAAATCGCACTTGACCAGCGCGTTAAGCTATGATCTAATACTTAATCTGTGCACAGCATTGCCACTATAAGGCATTGACGACGAATGTGTAAATTTACAAATGCCACAGGGTGGCACGACTAAACGTATGTATCTACTCAAACGCTTAACAAAGACCTAATCGTTTTACGAGACATGTAAAATAAATATTATAAGATAATGTCTCACTACACACATCACTACACGTACGACATTGCCGATATAGAATAAGGTACATCAAGAGACTTTGGTTTTCAGCTCGAAAAAGTCGGGAAGAGGTTATTGTTTTACGATGTTTGTAATAGTAGGGGAGCCCAGGATGCTAAATGTGGAGTTACTCGAGCGTCGCGGAAACTTATTAGGTTTGGTAGATTAGATGATAGGAAGGATAAGTGGTCCTATAATGTTTTCTCGTTGAGTGGTGGGATAAGCGTCTACATAGTTTCAAATTTTTAAAAAATAATCTATGATATGGAATTACTCGAATGCATCGTGTTAGGGCAAAGTGAGGTTAATTACACCTAAAGTATGTCTAATTTGCTATTCTGACGATTTAAGTGTATCCTTGGGGGGTAGGAGGTTAACAAAGTTGCATAATAAGTACGACGTCTTGACTCACCCAAGCGCGCCAGATTAGGATAAACGGAGGTGTATTAGAACCTGAGATGTGTCCAATTTGCTAATCTGACGATTTGAGCGTCACCTAAGGGGGTGGCAGGGTTACTAAGTTCCCCTGGGAGTACCCACCTATGCTAAGGCCGCATAATGGCTGGAGGTACTTATGAATATGTAAAGTATCTTACTTCATATTAATCTGCCGCGCTCGAGTATGTCCCAAAATCCCCTCTTGGGCTCCCCTACTATAAAACAATTTAAGATAATCTTTCAAGAATATTATAATTCCGTGGATTTAGCGTTAGATACATCAATCGTATTCGGTTTCCAGCCCGAGAAAGGCTGGAACAGGTCCGAGCTGGTGCGGCCGAACATCGCGGAGCCGTCCCCGCAGCCCGCCGGCAAGCCGTGCCGCTACCAGCAGCTGTACGACCTGCTGCGGGACATCGGCCTGCATAAGTACATCGGTATGCTATTCTTGTATATATTTATTTATTTATTTATTCAGTTGTACCAACAAAGTAAACACTATTACATTGAGTTGGAAGCTATACAAATACAATTTTGATAAGCGTTACCTCAATTATAGGTACAAACTACATTCGCTCTGTAATGAGGAGAATTAATCAGTAAATAAATAATTATGAACATAATTTTAAGTAAAATAAATTGCATTACTAAAATAGGAATAACGTGAGAAAAGGTATTACAGGAAAATTATTGACAAAAAAATCATTAAATTAATATACATTACATAAAATCTGAAGGAAAATTGGAAATAAATAATTTGTGAAATTAAGTATAAAACGGTTTTTTATGCTTCATTTCAAAGAAAGTTAATATTCATAAAATTCAAATAAAATGACAACAAAAATAAAAATCCAAAGAACAAAGAAAAAGATGAATGATTAAATAATCTTATTATGTACCAAAACGATATATCATTATTATTTAAAAAAAAAAGTATATGTATATCATGTTCTAAGTGCTTTCCATATGTTCTTTTTAAAGGTGTAAAGACTATTAGAGTAAACATCTATTTGGCACTCTATTGCAGGTTTCCCTGATTTGCAAAAATTGTTGTTAGGCACAGCAATACTCACATTGTGAAAAACATTATAATTACTGCATATTCTATTAAGAGGAGAGTGATGCCCTAAATTGGAATAAGATTTATTCTGTGCAAATGGAAGGTATTTAAGCGGTCTAGGCAATCTATTCGGTACCGATATACGTAACTTTGATACTAAGTTGAATACTGTCAATATGATTATTCATTACCTTATACAAAAACATGGTGTCCAGGAATTTTCTTCGACAGAAAAGTGAATCAAGATGGAAGTGACGCAAACGATCTTACTTAATAGACTTTTAGCAAGATTAGAGGCGAATGTCAAATGCCATAAAAACTTCTTTTGCACACTTTCTAAGCGTTTGATATATTTATCATAATGCGGATTCCACGCAACGCTGCAGTACTCGAGAACACTACGTACTCTACGTTACTCAATTATATTATTTATTTTATCTAACTCAACTAGCAAACGAGTATGCAGTCCACCTGATGGTAAGTGGTCAATGCCGCCCATGAACATCTGTAATCAACTACATACAGAACATGAGTTCCATCTGAAGTCAATCACAAATGCGTTGCTACTCCAGAGGGCTATGATGGTAGCCTCATGTTAAAGTGTGCTGGCAACCACACCCGTCTATCGAAACGCAAGAAATGCTTCACGTTAGAAATATGTGGCAGTGGTATTTCCTCGGTCGAACTACACTGGTTCTACCATCTTAAAATTATTATTTATTTTATAACAGGTTATTCCTGTAAATTAGACTGCATCGGTCACGTCTATCACGGATTGCCGCGGTATACGTAACGTGGCCGAAGATGACTTGAGATGACGATGAATGTGTGATAACGATAAAACGCTTTCTTCACTCATAGCCCCACACTAGGATCTTTTCCTGTGTAGTGGGTATCATGCACACATGCAAGACGAATACACACACACCCAGACCCGGAACACGAATCTAAACTCATCATTCAGATACCTGTCTGGCCGGGAATCGAACCCGGGACCCATTGCGCGACAGACCGGTATGGTAACCGCTCCGCCACGGGGGTCTAATGATAAATTAGGTATTAATCAGAAACTATGTTTGTGGCAAATTTCAGCGAAATGCGGCTGCTAGTTTTAGTGTAATATAGAATATAGAATAGCGTAATATAGTATAGAAAGAGTAATAAACATACAAATGTACATGAGGATGTACTTATGTGTGATATTACACATACATGCAAAAGACTGTGACGACCGACTTTTGAGTTTATAATATTAATAGTGAATAAGACCCATTCATCAATCTGTTTTTTGAAGTGAAACTTCTTTATCGGGGGTTGGTTGAAGTGATACTTCTTTATCGGGGTTGGAGAAAAATTTAGTGTAACATTTTTTCGTTACGCGCCATCTTTTTCTGTTACGGGCCATCTTTTTCTTATCCCTACCACGCGTGATATTAGATAGATTATTATAGATTAGATTATTGGATAAAGTTTAATAAAAACCTTTTATTAAACTTTATCTAATTTAACTTTATTTAACCAATTTCTGTAAAGTTGCATATAGTTAATTATTTTTTGAAAAATAACGTCATAAAGAAGTTTCACTTCTTACGAGTGTACGCTAGTACACGCACACATTTTTTTATAAAACACTTGTCATGGTTTGCAGATCTATTCAAGAAGCACGAGCTAGACATGTCGACGTTCGCCTCGCTGAACGAGGCTGACTTGAGCGAGATCGGGGTCGCAGCCTTCGGCGCTCGCAGAAAGATGTTGCTCGTCATCGCGGGTGAGATATCAGCGGGTGCAATCAACTGCTGGTCATAGCTCCATAGGCTCCATGGCCATAGGTCTCTCAGAATAAGAGTGAATTGGCGGACTTCACACACCTCAGAGAACTTTTTTTTAACTCTCGGGTGTGTGTCCTCGCGACATTTTCCTTCACAAAAAACAGTGATAGTTAATTAATACGCACATAAATCAGTGGTGCATGCCTGGGTTCAACGACAACAAAGCCTAATAGACACCGCATCTAAGGCGAACACTTTCGGGCAACACATCAGTTTAATAGCACTGATATAATAAACCGAGCGCGAGCTACACTTCAGTACTGACCACTTATGTGACCTGTGAACATCGTATTACGAGACTATATATGGCGTGAAATAAATTCTTTAAAAAATAAAAAAAGTGAAGCAAAATGACTTCCGTATCATTAAGATGGTGTAAAAATGTAGCAAAACATCTAATTTCAAAAAAGACGGCATAACATTTCACAAGTAAACTATTTTCACAATTATAATTTCAGGAATCAAATTATTTTGGAGCTCAACTTACACTGGTCTTAACAGCGCCCGTTGATGTCTTCTTACAGTGCATCCCTTTCCTTTTCATTAAATTAAATATTTCTATCCTTTTCGTCCATTTTCCAGTTCAGTTCCTCCAGTTCTGGAGAAAATGAGGGGAACTCCTTAACCGATGGGACTAATTGAATTGTGTGTGAAGATATTTGATGTAGGTTCTAATGAAATTGCAAAGCCAATTTATCATTGACTATTTAAGGGTCTGATAATGTGGCTCGGAGACAAAACGTGTAACTCCTCAACCGATGGGAATAATTGAGTTGTGTTTCAAGATATTTGGTGTAGGTTCTAATGGAATTGCAAAAACAGTTCATCTTTGACTATTTGAGGGTCTATCAGACCCTGTTCGTCAGTCTCGGTGACAAAATACATTGACTATTTAAGGGTCTGATAATGTGGCTCGGAGACAAAATATGTAACTCCTCAACCGATGGGAATAATTGAGTTGTGTTTCAAGATATTTGGTGTAAGTTCTAATGATATTGCAAAGCCAGTTCATCTTTGACTATTTAAGTGTCTGATAATTTGGCTCGGAGACAAAATATGTAACTCCTCAACCGATGGGAATAATTGAGTTGTGTTTCAAGATATTTGGTGTAAGTTCTAATGATATTGCAAAGCCAGTTCATCTTTGACTATTTAAGTGTCTGATAATTTGGCTCGGAGACAAAATATGTAACTCCTCAACCGATGGGAATAATTGAGTTGTGTTTCAAGATATTTGGTGTAAGTTCTAATGATATTGCAAAGCCAGTTCATCTTTGACTATTTAAGTGTCTGATAATTTGGCTCGGAGACAAAATATGTAACTCCTCAACCGATGGGAATAATTGAGTTGTGTTTCAAGATATTTGGTGTAAGTTCTAATGATATTGCAAAGCCAGTTCATCTTTGACTATTTAAGTGTCTGATAATGTGGCTCGGAGACAAAATATGTAACTCCTCAACCGATGGGAATAATTGAGTTGTGTTTCAAGATATTTGGTGTAAGTTCTAATGATATTGCAAAGCCAGTTCATCTTTGACTATTTAAGTGTCTGATAATTTGGCTCGGAGACAAAATATGTAACTCCTCAACCGATGGGAATAATTGAGTTGTGTTTCAAGATATTTGGTGTAAGTTCTAATGATATTGCAAAGCCAGTTCATCTTTGACTATTTAAGTGTCTGATAATGTGGCTCGGAGACAAAATATGTAACTTCCAACCGATGGGAATAATTGAGTTGTGTTTCAAGATATTTGGTGTAAGTTCTAATGATATTGCAAAGCCAGTTCATCTTTGACTATTTAAGTGTCTGATAATTTGGCTCGGAGACAAAATATGTAACTCCTCAACCGATGGGAATAATTGAGTTGTGTTTCAAGATATTTGGTGTAGGTTCTAATGGAATTGCAAAAACAGTTCATCTTTGACTATTTGAGGGTCTATCAGACCCTGTTCGTCAGTCTCGGTGACAAAATAAGTAACTCCTCAGCCGATAGGAATAATTGAGATGTGTTTGAAGACATTTGGTGTAGGTACTAATGAAATTGAATTGCGTTATGTTGTGTATTAATGGTTTAGATTGTTAAATGATGTTTTCATTATTTTTCTCAATACTTCAATATGACTACTACTATACCTACCTTCTATGAGCTATTTAGTAATCGTCATAATCAATTATAATTATTTTATTATTTCTAATCAATATCCCATTACAAAAACGTTCCCATCACTAATTGTAATTTATGATCTATTGCGACCTTGAATCGACCAATTGCAATGCTTTCTTTTACCGCTCCCCCGCCCCGCATACCTCAGTGCTTTGACTGAAATGTTTCTTAGTAGAAATGAAGACATGAGGTGTCTATTAGGCTATGTTGTCGCTGCCTGGGTTTGATCCTCGGACCTCCCGATTGAGAAGGCAAACTTCAACCTTTAGGCTATCATAGCTCCCTAACCTCCCTTAAACTCTCAGACGCCACTCTAGCCGAACCTTTGTTGTCTGAATCCAGAGGTTTTTCGCTGTCTTGTCTGTCTTGTCTGTCTGTTATATCTTTCTTTCCATCATTCTTTCTCCCCTATCAGATATCAGCCCTTCGAGCGACGTTGTTGGCCCATAGCTCATATGTATCTTCATTCTATTTTTTTGTATCCGATTGAAATAGAAAACGTGCACGCAGTTCACCTGCTGATAAGTGGTCACTACACGTCTGTAAGAAAACCTTTGAGAAACAGGGCTTCTTTGTTAAGTCAATCACAAATGTGTCGCTATTTGTGAGGACTAAGGTGGTGCCTTCATATGAATTTGAGCAGGCAATCATTTTAATAAACTTATAAGATTGTAGAAGCCTTCATGATCAGAAAGCACCCCCGCTCTACCTGTTTCTGTCTTATAACAGCAGTTGTAAGCGGTGTTGTATTTTGGTTACGCGATATTAAATAAAAATATACGACCTTAAAACAAAATGGATAGACTTATTATAATCTTATTTCAGAGCTCCAAAAACAAGCGAGCGCATATAAAGGAGCTGGCACTCCGACCGACCGCAAGATAATGAACTCTCCGCCGCAGTACAACACGGCGGCGCTCTCGCAGGACAAATGGTAGATGCCACGATACCACCACATATTTATAATCCACACTTGAAACGACCAAACATATCCTAACTAACTACATTTTTTAATTCACTTAACTCAATGGATAGACCATCTTGGAAGCCTTTACAATGATTTAATGTCGATAAATCTGTTTGGTTAAAGGTTTCAATTAAAAAATATTACGATAAATTTGTGCTTTGAAATAAAATTGTAAAACAATTGCGTACTTTTAGAATTCTAGAAGTTAATTTTAGAATGTAGTCTGCTAAATATGTTTGCCAATTTTAGATTCTTGTGAGATAATAAAATGTGAACATGTTTTTGATTATTTTCATTTAACTTCAAACGAAATTATCGTCTTAATGTCTAAACGTCTGCTGAATACGATATTTTTTTACTTCATAAGAATCTAATTTTTAATCGTTAATATCGTTAACACATCAATATCTTTATGAAGAAATTTTCGTTAACTTAACTGTCAAAATATTCGATACTATTATTGGTGATATAGTTTGATTGTTTTCTTATCAGCACGATTTTGATAGTTATTTTAAAGAAAGTTTCCACAAAACTATATAATAATTGCTCGACTCTGCAAACTCAAAGAGTTTACACGGAGGAATGAAATACATGATCTCTTCTCTATAAAAGACTGATGTAAGGTAAAAGTTACTGGAGAGATATATGACAATCACGTGTTCTACGGCTTGTTATGAAGAGACAAGTTTAAAAAAACGCCAGAGAGCGTTTAAGAACCGTGACTGTTAATTATAAGTACTGTTATTATGAATATTTGTTGATTTTAAGATTTTAGATATAGTCTTTGTATGTTTTATGTTTTTAGATAGATTTTATGATAGCTGAAAGCGATACGACGATTTTGATCTGTACTCATAGACTTTAAATTGTTGAAGTAAACATCGTATTACTAGTTTTAAGATTTGAAATGAGATATGTTTATGGAATTGTTAATCATAATAATAGGCGAGGGCATGTTTTATTTTTTGATTTTAACCCACCGTTTTATATCACTTATCAAAACAACAGGAAATACCCGATAACGTTTATATTTGATTGCAATTTTAAATCCACACCCGTTTTTAAGATTTGATTATTTTACAAGGAAATTTCTTTAGCAAAGTGCGTTAATTTTATCAAGTTCGGCCAATAGATGTGCTCATTTTAATTTCATATTTTAAATAATATGATTTTTAAAGGGACGATCGTAATTGGCGATTGACTTAAATTTAATCAACACATCAAAGTATTGTCATCTATTTTGGACTTAGTGAATTTTGACTCAACTTGATTTTAAGTAGGACTCATTGTACAAGTAAAAAACAGTTCAGCGAGAAGTTTTCATCGTACGAAAGTACAGCTGTATCCCACCTTTGCGTTGCTGAAGCATTTTAATCAGTTAACATTATTTATGAACGAATATTGTGTTGTGATTATGAATTTAGGTCTTTTTACTTAATATTTATACGTGTGCATTTTGATTTTAACCATATTAACATGTTTATTTATTGTGAATGCTGTGTTATTTTACAATTATATTTTGATAGATCTAAAATGTAGGTATTGATTTGGTACATAATATACTTAAATGATCATAAAATTAATTAAGCATATTAATAAAAGCAGTTATGTATCAAACCAACTACTTCCATTTTTGTTTGCGTTTCAAAATCATAAATGTAGATAATTGTTTTAATCATGAACTAGTGATTTCGATCTATCATTTTAAAATTTGATTATGAGATGTGAGTAGGTAGTTTTCTGTGTGATTATGAAGTTTTACTGAGGAATATCAATTTGTTAAGAAATAAGTAGAGAAATTAAAAAGAAAGTTCAAAACTACAAAGGTCATGCATTTTTAGTTTTTTAGGTCTATAATTATTAAGGTAGAGCTGCACGATTAATTTTAAGTTTATAAGTTTAGCTTGTCCAATTAAAGGTTTCTCAAATTTGCCGTGTGTCTTTTATTTATACAAAACCTTCATACAGCCCAAAATTCACGTACATAATAAAATAGGTAACTTGTATGTATTTTACAATTTAGCTCATTTTTAAATGTTTATAAAGTATCCAAATGCTTTGAAATTGATTTATTGTTACTTAAATGATGTTTTGAACACTTAGATACTGTAATTAACCAACGACATCACCGAATTTTAAAATCATAATCTAAGTTATATACGCATAATTGCATATGACTTATCCTATCGAAAATGAATGTATAAAAAATAATTTTACATATGAACAACACCTGGCGCCTGTAAATACTTAAAGGGCAATTTTTCGAATTCGCCGAAAAATTAAGGTAATATTTTACTAAACTGGTGGGTAGTATATTAAAATATTACCTTAAATTTAGCTGTGTTCGGGGCAGTGTACATTAATTTTTAAAATTAACTAAAATAATTAAATTTAGACAAATTCGGAGAAATCCTAAGAGTAGGCCTAAATATACAAATTGCCGGAATAATTTACATCTGCTTTTAGTTACATTAGAAAAGCCGAGGATAGCCGAATTTAGAAAAAAGTAATGCGGAGAAGAAAATATATTTCATATAATAACAGTTTTTTAATATATAATGGACTCTTACAATGAAAAGATGAGATATTTTTTGGGACATCACCGCATCTGACATTGACAGTGACACATTAAAATATGACAATGACAACGCAACAGCAACAAATCTGACGTATCTGTCAACATAATTTCGTCACGAGTTAATCCGGAAGTTCTTAAAAAATAGTGTTAGAATCAAAATGGGCAACGCTAGTGCGAAAGGTGTGGAAGTGAAAGTGCCTGAGCCGGCAGCGGTTGGCGGGGAGAAGCCTAAGCTAAAGCCATGCTGCGCGTGCCCGGAGACAAAGCGCGCGAGAGATGCCTGGTAAGGTTATTTTCACATTTTATTACGCAATAGTTACCTGATTTTCCAAAATCATCCATACATTTTCTTATAGATCGGATGTCGGAATGACATAGGAGTCTTTTTATATTAACTTGTTTCGTTCAAATCTAAGAAATAATCTAATAAAATTGTAAGTTAAAGCCATATCCATCAAAGTAAACGTTAACTAAATACAACAACTAAAGTCCTGTTAAACTTTAAAATAAAATCCAGACTAAAGTAGTGCCTCTAGAGGTATCTTTTCCTTTATTTTCTTTTTTATTTAAATGAAGTAGCAAATGAGCATACAGTCCACTTAATGATAAGCGGTAACCAATGTTAATTACAGATGCATTGCTGCTCACAAGATCTAAGGATTAAATTAAAGTCCTTAAATTAAAGTGATTCACACCAGAAGCAGATGTGGCAATACGTCCTCGTTTGAACCATACTCAATCTTGCCAATTGTTATATATAGAAAATTGACATTTTACTAAAATGAGATCTTTTTTATCTGTAGAAGTAGCAAAAGAGCAATGTAGTCCACATGATGGTAAGTGGTCACTGCTATCCATGGACATCTGTAAGTAGCTTCACATATAACGGATTCTATCTGAAGTAAAACAGGTGCATTGCTACTCCCAAGAACTATGATAGTCGCGACATGTAAAAGTGTGCCGGCAACCACACTACCATAGACACGCAGGAAATGCTTCACGCTGAAAATAGGTGTGGCGGTGGTACTTCCCCGGTCGAACTACTCTGGTTCTACCATCTGTTAATAATTGCTCATTTAACTATAATAAAAAAAAGAAGAAATGTATATTGTGTTAACTAGTATTTTAATTATTTTCTAGTATTATCGAGAATGGTGAGGAAAACTGTGGACCCCTGATAGAAGAACACAAAGCATGTATGAGGAAGATGGGCTTCAACATCTAATTATGAGACAGTATTTAAAATATTTTAATTAGTTTACAACGATTTGTGAGACCTACAAATTAAACAAGTGTAGGAACAACTGTCAGCGGAAAAAATAATAAGTCTTATTTTATTGTTTTTAAATAAAAAGATTAAATTGGCACTGAAACACATTCCATATATTTGTGCAACATAAAAATAATACAATATAGTTTTATATATTGCATGTGTAATACCTATGCAGTTGTTCCCATTAGATCAAAAACTATAAAATTTTGTAAAAATTCAAACAGAAAGCTACTCTATTCTACTTGTAATCAACTTTTGTCACTTAAATATGAGAGAAATATCTAATAATCCCGACGCTTCTAGAAGCAATTTATTGAATGAGCCATATCAGTTTTTTCTGTCTTAAAATTAACTATTGTACTTAACATGTTATTACTCTCACTTGATTTTCTAGATTACCAAAGAATCCATTGGCTCCAAATTTTCCTTACAACCTAATGTAAAATCTTTTTTAACTATCTTGTCTTAACATATTAGATCTGCGAAAATCACTTTTAATTCAAAAGCTTAATTTATTTTTAGTTGTAATTTAGGTAACTATTATGATTATTGTAAATAAAAGATTTTGTTATTAAAGTGTTTCTTTTTCCTACAAATTCCTTAGATATTAATACTAAACTACATTAATGCAACGAAAATCACAGATAAATGTAGCGGAGAACTAAATAGTTAAAAAAAACAGGAAATAGTGACGAAATGATTCAAAGACGTAATCGCTGTATATCTCCACAGATGATGAGTTCAGTTACACTATTATCTTACAGGCAATTATTAATAAATGGTTAGGTATATTTACTTGCTCGCGCCCGATTATGTGCCAAACGTCACTAAACCGCCGACAGAACAAGTATGGTCAAACTTTTTGCGGGTATTTTCATAAAAGTCATAAATAGAATGTCAAAATGCGTTTCATAAAGAGTACTCCTAACAAAGCCGAAAGTGAATCCGTTTCAAGTTCTTTACGATCTGTGGATAGTTATGGGTGAGTTTTTAAATGTGTTTGCGCTTAATTTTGTTGTCATAATGATTCGATTTGCGTGATTCATCTTATGTTACATTAATTTATGTTATGATCGAGTTTAATCACTTGTACAAGTGTTGTGTAAAATCGTGAGTGTGAGTTTTTGTTATTTGATATTATAGTTTGATACTGTTTCTAGTAAGTAGTGCTGTTAATTTTACTTAATCAAATTTATGTGATTTTTTAATAGATATAGTGATTCAAGAGGAAGGTTTTTATGTATAATACATGCATAATATACTTAGTGGAGGAACACTGATAATTTTAGATTTTTGACAGTAAGGCAGAACGAAGTTCGCCGGGTCAGTAAAATGACAAAATCATTTTGGTATTTTCGGGAGCCTCATGAATAGGAATTGCCTTACAATCATAAGGCACTAAACGACTGTTTGTGATTTAATTTCCAGAGCAAGCCACGCAAAAAAATCTATTTGTTGACTTAATTAGGCAAAAATATTTTGTTTCCGAATATACAAAAAAAAACAGAAAGTAGCCTATGTATGAACATTTGGAGATGACACTAGGCATGAGCGCCGGCAGCGGGATGCAACTGGGGGGGGGGTCCTTCAGTGAAAGTAGGTACTTAATACTCGCTGGTGGTGTAGCGTGAGTTCCTGTAGCCCGAGGCCGAAGTTTAATTCACTTCCCACATATATAAAAGGTTGTCACACTTACATAATGTCTGAAACCTATATCTGAAATTTGATGTCCTAAAACTACAGTCGCCAAATCAAATATACTGCATATAATATACGACTCAATGTGGTGCAAGGGGCCGGGGTCGCAAGTTGAGCTTCGAATTTTTGCTTAGAAAAATACAGATAAAGTAGGTATATTATAAAACAAAAATTAAAGTTTGCCGCCCCATGAAACATGCTACTGCCTAACGCTACGCCACTGAAACTCGCATCTGTGCTATCCACTTGCTACAGTTGCACGCCATGAAAATATATGGCTGGTTGTGATAGAACTATTTATTTTATCTGAGACCATCTTACACCACAATTATTGCCAATAAATATATTCTATTCTATTCTACACATGCATGTGTAGATGCAGATGCATCTCCCTGAAGATAATCCTGGCAGCTTATAATTTATTATCACAATCGGTTGACGGTAACAACGTAGCAGACAGACAGTCATTTTCTCCTTATAATATTATAGTACCAAGTATATAAATATAGGCTTAAAATAATATAATTTAAATTGCATATTCGTAGGTATCCATATGTTATAACATATTTATTTTAATACTAGCTGAACCCCGCAGCTTCGCCCGCGTTAAAAAAACGATGTATCGATTGCCCCGTGGGAATAAGATATTTTCCCACATTAAAAAGTAGCTTATATGTTAATCCAGAGTGTCAGCTAACTCTCTACCATTTTTTATGAAAATCGCTCCAGCCGTTTAGACGTGAAGAAGTAACAAACATACACACTCACAAACGTTCGCCTTTTTATTATTATATACTATAGTATGAAAATGTGTAAATAAATGAAATAGTAGTTTATTTATGGACGATATTAAAAGCAATGACGCTTGTCTTAATAGCTAGCATTGACATATTTTTGATAATAATTAAGTCAATGCTCCATAGTTGAAAGTGAGCACACAGTGATCATATGCCGGCACGTAACTAATAACGTGAAATGGTAATAAGTGAAATATATTCAGCTTGTTGCCAGGCGTGGATAATGTTCGTTATCTATTTATAAAATGGTTTTATGTGAGTGACTTGAGTCACAGTAAGATTTTTTTAAACCGTAGTACTTCAAGTTAATAAAAAAAGGGATTAATTATACTCCTGTTACAGCCTAAAGACATCATCTTATGTGCTGATATGTTTTATTTTGATGCCCGGGGCCATAAGCTCGGGGGTCGCAAAGTAGGTACCTGTACTCATCTTCAAGTAGGTAAGACTTTTCATATGTGGGGAGTTGATTTCAGATGTCGGTTCACCTGTTTACAACTTTATTATCATTACATAGCACAAAACAAAGTCGCTTCGCGCTTTCTGTCCCTATGTACGCTTAGATCTTTAAAACTACGCTAGGGATTTTAATGCACTTTCTATTAATATATAGAGTGATTTAAGAGGAAGGTTTTTATGTATAATACATGCATAATATAGTAAAGGAACACTGATCATTTTAGATTTTTTAAATTATAGGTGGATGAAGTTCGCCGGGTCCACTAGTTCCCAATTATTTCGCACACCTTCATCATGATCGTCTTGCCTTAATTGTTTTTTTTGGACAATAACATAATATAAAGGTATTAGGTATCTATGCTTTCTGCCATGTTACTCTTTTTTAAAAAGTTGCTTAGGTATATAATAAAAATGTGTGCGTGTACTAGCGTACACTCGTAAGAAGTGAAACTTCTTTATGACGTTATTTTTCAAAAAATAATTTACTATATGCAACTTTACAAAAATTGGTTAAATAAAGTTAAATTAGATAAAGTTTAATAAAAGGGTTTTATTAAACTTTATCTAATAATCTAATCTATAATAATCTATCTAATATCACGCGTGGTAGGGATAAGAAAAAGATGGCGCGTAACAGAAAAAGATGGCGCGTAACGAAAAAATGTTACACTAAATTTTTTTCCAACCCCGATAAATAAGTTTCACTTCAACAACCCCGATAAAGAAGTTTCACTTCAAAAATCATTGCACTCGACTGCCTAGAACCAAACCTACATAATCTTAAAATTAACCTTACCTTAGATCAAAACCACAAAATTTTGATTTTTTTCCATCAAAATGCACTCGTCAGTCATTACAAATTGATAAAATGATGGGTAACAGCCTAGGATCCAGCATGGGAGCTACGTATTAGCGAACAAAAGATCTAGATTCTAGATCGCGTCAATAGTTCCTTTGCAATCGAAACGATCATCTAACCTTAATGACCTCTTAAGGTAAGATGATCTTTTCCATTGCAGACATGGTACACCTGTCTTCCACCTACTTATACTCGTTTCATTTTGGCAAAGATACGCCTCGGACGCTAATTCTTACTAAAAGAACTACAAAAATTAAATCAAAGCTTCTAATCATAATAATTAAACATTAAATGCAACTAAAACTACTCACTAAGAACAGGTAGATACTTAAACTGTTACTAAACCTACACTTCATATCTATTAGGTATTGTAAATTAAATGTATGTCTAGACATAGTTCGTCAATATATACAATGTTGGGATAGATGATGAAATACCGATAAAAGTTTCATCATCCTGATAGTATTGAACTTATGGAACTTTTATCAGCTGGATGTAATTAAGGAATAAGCACGAATCATTCCTTGAACTTTAACCTTAAATATCTATAAGGAAATGGGTAAAAATCCTGAGGAAAATAAAGCACCATATACCTACTTTCTTTAATTTACCTTCGTAATACAGAACAAATTATAAATCGGTAAAATCTTACGAAAAATTCAGTATTTGCATTAGATTACGCGACGATTGTTAACCTTCTTTATTTGAATGAAGTAGCAAACGGATGTGCAGTCCAACTAATGGTAAGTGATCACTGCTGCCCGCAGACAACTGTAAGCAACTTCATATAGAACATGGGTTTTATCTGAAGTCAATCACAAATGCGTTGCTGCTCCCGAGAACTAAGATGGTCGCCTCATATAAAAGTGACCTGGCAACTACACCCTTCTATCAAAACGCAAGATATGCTTCACGCTAGAAATAAGTGTGTAGGTGGTAACCTCCCCGGTCGAATTACAGTGGTTGACGAACCACCTGACGAAAAGGAAATTAGTCTTAACTTGGCATTCAGTACAATCATTAAAATTTATACAAAAATTAGTAATAGGAATTGATTTTTCTGACGGTCGCATTAATTGTACGATAAGAGTTGCATATGACATAAAATGAACAATCATTTTGTACTATGCGATAGAAGAAAGCGTCACAAGTTAGGAGCAATAATGGATTACACAGTATATAAATACAATAGAAGATAATTGTGATAATTACATATTATTACCAGAGCTATCGACATTGAGGCAATTTGCGAGAAAATATTAAGAAAATAAATATGACACTGTTATGCTTTGATAAATACCAAAAAGATTTTTTTTTTAATTTTATATGTGTACCTATATTGAGAACACTAAAAATGAGTACCATAATTAAATTAATGTTGCTTACATAAATGTTATTGTATTTATGCCAGGTTATCATTAAATGAATTTGTTTTGTGTTTCCCTTTCACATTTTATTATTTAAATAGGCATTGGTCAAACCATTTTTGTCTTGCTGCTGGGCACGGTCCTGTTTTCTTTCACCGTAAAGCAGCGATAAAGGGGCGTCCATACGTGAGTGTTTTTTCGAATTTTTCTCACGCGAGATTTTTCAAAATGTGGGTTCTTATGTAAACGAGTTGGATTATTGTAAAAAGAAAAAAATAAATTGCTTTACGTGATATTTGCCGCCCCCCTCTCTCCAACGTGAGATTAGATGTGATTTGACTCGACCCCCTCCCCCCCCTTAAATATCTCACGTAATTTATGGACGCCTCCTAAATAATTTCTAAAACGCACATCATTTAAGGAAAATCAGTGGATCGAGAGATTAGATTTTTTTTCGATTCTAAAGAATTTTGGATCCTCGATTGCAAGGCTGAATTTCTACCATTAGACTAACGCCGCATTCAAAAAGGTCCTAAACCTAATTGACCTAATAAAAATGCTGAAGGATTGTAAGCACCAGTTATCATATTCACAATGTATCTTTGTTATCATTTTATCATTGTAAACAGATGAACACTTGTTTCTGAATTGTTACAATGTTGATGCTTATCATAACTTTTAACGTCGGCATACCTACAGACAGGCTGCTAACTGAGGTTTCACAGTGAAAAGGAATAAAAATATACTTATTCCATATCCTTGTACCATCATTATTTAGCGGTTTTCCAAGACAAGAGCAATAAATTGTATTACAAGAGAGTAAATCTTTTGTTAATTTTTTTAATAATGTTAAGTGGAGTGAAACTGTGATTTAATTTATCAGTTCAATTAAGTTGTGTCGTTTTAATCATAACTATTAATTACTACAAGATATTTAAGCGTGTCAGTCGTCACGGCCATATCCCCGGAATTTGCTCGAGATCTAAGCATTAGGTCAACTTGCTTTATTTGATAAGATTCCTGCATTCCGCAGAATATTTGGTAGCGCGCCCTCAGACTTCTCCGACTGCGACTGTGCTGAGGACCGAAGACAGTACACATAGTAAGTAGCTTAAAATATTTTATAACATTTAATTTAAAACTACCTATAACTTGAGTTCAAGCCTTTAGACTTGCCGAGTGTGTAATATAAATGATATTTGTAATAATAATATATATATATTTCAGACTATGTTGTGTCCATACTTTTTGTTAGTATATAACAAAAAAGCTTATAAACTATGTTAGCAAGGAGCAAAAATATATTTGTCTTAGTATACAAACTTAATCTATGTTAGTAGTTAGTTAGTATTTATTTAAACAATTTTTAAGATAAGCAAATTTAAATCCCTACCTGAGATTGGCCATAATTGTGTTACTTACTACACTTAATGTGTTGGAATGTCTGGAATAAGAATGGCTTCTTTACCACTTCCTTACCACTGGGAGCACCACAGTAGCATTCTACACTGTTATTATTAGGCAGAAATAATACTTCCGCTGGAGTTTTGACTTCGAAGGTTGACCACACAGTTCTTTCTTGTTAAAAGTTAACTACTTATGTATACTTACGTAGCTACATAATGAAATTTTAAAATTGCATGGACAAGTGCAAGTATATAATAAAAAGGTCATTAAATGTAATACTTTTTTAAATATTTTTTACATAATTTTGTTGAAAGTTTGTAGAGCTTTTGAGTAAGTTTAAAAGTTAACTACTTATGTATACTTACGTAGCTACATAATGAAATTTTAAAATTGCATGGACAAGTGCAAGTAGGTATATAATAAAAAGTTCATTAAATGTAATACTTTTTTAAATATTTTTTACATAATTTTGTTGAAAGTTTGTAGAGCTTTTGAGTAAGTGTGAAAGCTAATTTTAACCGGTCTATTTCTTGCCAACACATAATAATTATTGTGTCATTACTTACAATCAATAATTTAGATTTAATAGTGGCACGCGAGCAATGTTCTATTATCTTGAGCTTTATGAATGGCATATGGACAATAATACACATAAATATGACATGACATTTATAGCGTGATTTAGACGTTAATTTTATTTTTGCTACTTACTTGCATCATATGTACATTTACTGTCTAAATAATATAACAATATACTGTTATAACCGATTTTTAGAATTCTATGCAGGCAGTGCAACAGCAAAAGACGAACTTAAAAATGTAACTTCCATGATATAACGCGACAGAAATAGGTCGAAAAATAAGAAATAAGTATAAACTGTACAGGATAACAATGCCTCTAATAAGTAAATGTTTTATTTGTAAAATTTGTGGATTGCTGCCGCTTCTACAGTTTGCCTAGGCGTCAATTGAATTTGCCGCCCGGTAAATAAGAATAAAAACTTAAAAAGAGAAATTTTATGACAAAGGAAGAAAGAAAATCTTATGAGAAATTCTTTTTATCATTGTCATGTTAACATAATTATGACTATAACCATAACTGAAATACATATCCTTATAAGTATGTAAGACACTAGAGTTTCGGAAATACTTAGTCATTAGCGCTATAGAGCAATCCCTATGAACTGAATTTTAACACTTAAATGTATAAGTAGGTACGTTTACGCCATGAAGTTGTGCCGCAAACGTTACTTTTATAAAACAAAATAACTGACTCTGGCACAGTTCAAACTTTACCAATAGGTACATATAATATTATAGAATACCGTACGTGTATTCCTCAGTTTAACTCTAATAAAAACCAAAACCCAATGGCGTAAAAATTGCTGCTACAACACAATAAAGTCTCGGAGTACCTATATATTACCTACCTACTCTATCTTATTAGCAGTACGACTGTAGTATTACCAGTAGAGAGATATCAAATCTGACGGCCATATAAGTATAGTAAAGTACAAATTTACAGCAAGTCATACCTGTCCCTGGCAACGGGCAGCCCGGGCAGTGGCTGCAGCGTGATGCGCACCGAGACCACGCCGTTGCTGGCTCCGGCCTACAAGACCATCACTAGTGAGAGCACATCCGACTCTTTGGTATGGCTTACATTACACCAGATTAATCTTCCATTTTCCAGTTACAAACATGTTAAAAAGGGGTACGAAGTCCCCTTTCAGTCGAAGGTTTTGCTTATATTAGTATTAAGATAAGTTTGATTGAATGACGTTTTATTTTGTTTTAAAGCAGCAGTATTTATGTTGTTTCGCAAGAAAAGGAATTTCCTATATTTTATTTAAGCGGACAAGGGGGTGACAATAATTTACGGATATTAACAGGAGGAATGTCTCGTATAACGCAACCTAACCTATACCACAATATAAATATCATACAGTAGTCTAACTCCTTAGAAGCGCACGAAACGCAAGTTATACCTAAGCGGCTCGATTTCGGTTTGCATTCGGTCTACAAACAGACCCGAATGTGCCGTAGAGACGAGCGGACTGTGTAACGGTTTTTTGAGCAGTGATTTTTTTATTTTACTAATAATATGGCGAAGAAGAATTGTAGACTATATTGTCCTGTTTTTGGTTGTTTGAATTCTACATTAACACATCCAAAGATAACATTTTTTAAATTGCCTTGAAACTACGAAAGGTAAGACAATTATAATGTTTTTTAATGTACTAGAACTACATTCTTTCTTTGTTTCTTTTTTAATAAATTGGTTTTTAGCTTTTTTATCGAATGTAATACCTGGATCCATAAATAATTAAAGGATATTATGATAAAGGGAAGTGACATAGGTAAGTATGTGTGTCCTACATGCCATTGGCGAAGTGTATCTCTTTTCAATAATGTACATAGTTATAGGTAAGTGATATTTTTGCAAAAAATAGGATATTGTTCGATAAATAAATAACTACATAAAATAAATAAATCATTTTAAATTTATAATTACATTTTTAAACCTTTTTTTTTGTTGTCGAGGGGGAAACTTTCAAAAGGTACCCGACGCCGTGGGAGCGACGCAGGGTTATGTGTGATTTTTACCGGACTAAAACCCCCCCGGTGGCCGTTCTCGGCGCTAAAAAGGAGGACTCCGGGATCTCGAAACGACTTCAACCGGAATCCTCCGAGCGCGTTGCCCCACCGGGCTCCTCCCAGACGGGCGTTTGGGCCCACCACTTCGTCTAGTCTTTACGATGGTATGCGACCACACATACCGCCGTCCTTCCCGGGATTGCCTGACCGAACGGTTCGAGCTCTCACTCTGCAAACACGGAAGCCCCTTTTAGTCGCCTTTTACGACAGGCAGGGGATGTCATAGTCCTATTCTGATCCCGGAGCTACAGGGATGACAGACTTGCCTGAGAAAAAAAGCTCTTTTTTTATATTAGTGGATATCTCCTAAAACGTTGTTTGGAGAAAGATGATTGTCAAGCCTTGAAGTCATATATAAAGCCCGATCAAAGAAGCCATAATTTCAACGAAGAGAGTCGGTATTTAAGCTACCGAGACTACTGCAAAAATAATTTACAAAGTTTTTTAATAATACCCAGGGATGATTTTGTGCAATATGTAGAAAAATTGGAGGAAATATTTCGAACTTCATTTAAAACAACACACATAAATTGTAAAGTAGCTGCAGGTATTTATAACCAAATGAAAGATATTCCTTTTTCTCCACCATGTCAATATTTCCCAAAATTATTTTTATTATGCTTTTTATCCGAATGCGAATTTTTTATACTATTAAATTTAATAATAAAGCTTTTCGTACGTCTCAGTCGAGGCGCAAATATTTTTCAGTGTCAAATTTGTAATTATTATTAGTAAAATAATGATTTGTTATTAAAAGTCTCACATATTAAAAAAATAGTTTTTTTTTATAACCTAAATCGACTAATTAAAAAACATTACATGTATTCAACACTTCATAAACAATTCACATGAATTATATTTGTTTAAAAAATAAATAATAGTTTAAAAAAACTAAAAAAACACGCTTTTTATAGAAAACCGAACTAAAAAATGGAAAATAAATTTAAATGAATTTAAATTAAGAAAATAGTGTTAAAAAATTTATGAATATAAATTAATAATAGCTTTTTTTAAAATATATTTTTTTTATTCACACTATTATTAATTTATATTCATTGAAATTTTTAACACTATTTGCTTAATTTAAATTTATTTTCTATTTTTTAGTTCGGTTTTCTATAAAAAGCGTGCTTTTTAGTTTTTTTTAACTATTATTTATCTTCTACTTTTTAGTCAAAATAAAACATGGAATAATTTTATTAAATTAGTGTATTGTCATCGGTCCTCAATAAATATACAAAGTTTGAACGAAATCTGGCCGTTTAAAGTGGGTCAAAATCGCGCCCAAAGAAGTCGGTTACAAACAAACATACAGGTGAAGCTAATAAAAAGCTAATAAAAATATATAATAATTACTGTCAAACAACCAGAAAGAAAGTATTCATACTGGTTGATGTTATTAAAATACTATAGGCAGGCAGCCCTAACGCAATCTTTCGCCCAACGCCTCCGTAGGTATAAAATTCAAGGACACGGCAGAGTTAGAGTACTGTATGATATTTATATTGTGCCTATACCTAAATGAATTTATCAGTAACAATGAGACTGCCGTCACATTGTTACTGATAAACCGCTTGTTTCAAATGTATTTTATGTGCGTGAGAATTTATGTTTATGGACCCTAAAATTGATAATATTGCCTATATTAAAAGTACATATCAATATGTAAGATATTATTAATATGACTCATAATAAGTAGATAAAGAGCAAATAACAACTTCATAATATACGTATAGATTGAGTAAATCTATAAGTATATGAAGTTGTTATAATAAAGAAAGTAAACCCTTTGTTTCGATTTTTCCAAACTGCCAACGGATGAGGTACCTACCTATGAGAAGAGGATTTATTCAAGGTCCGAATCCGATACGGTTCTTAGTTTTAAGAATTAACAATATATTTATTTTGGTCACCCTGAATTCCTGACCCATTTGATTACTTAAACGTAGGTACCTCTAGTTTCTAGACCGCTATTTAGATTCCTTTAATGTCATTATAAGGAAGCTTTCGTTATAGGGAAAAGATGAATGCCCATAATTAATATCAAAACCAGTTGTAAATCACACTACGACAGTACGTCATCGTCTCGTCTTGGCTGATAACATATAGCACTACCTTGAACGAAGATTAATTTTATTTTGGTTTCTCTGGTCATTGTCATTTGATATCAATAATCGCAAATTATTTTTATATCTCGCTTCCTCATACGATAATGGTTATTTTTAAGTGCACTATTGTGCCTTGAATAGTGTTTACATTTTTCAGGGACCAGCCGATTTGTCAGCGAGAGAGATTCTGGCAACATATAAACGGACGTTTGAAAAATCAATAAAACCGGAAAAGAAGAAACAAAGCTCCCTAGTAACTATGTAAGTTTTCTTAGCATAATTGTTATGCAGTTTATTAATGAAGACTAAATTATTTAGCAGAAACGTAGTTTAATTAAGAAGAATACGTTTACATTAGGTATTATTTATTTAAGACTGGCGGATTAACGATTTTTGTTTATGACCAGCCGAAGCTAGGTTTTCATTAAAATTGTCGGAAAAAAGTTACTTGCCTCTTCTGTATCTTCTGAATCTGCTAATAGTTTATTTATTTTAAGATTTTAAGAGCATTACAGAAAAGCACATTAAAGAAAACAGAATCAGCCGCCTGTAGACATCTGTAAGCAACTTCATACAGAACAGGGGTTCTATCTGAAGTCAATCACAGATGCGTTGCTACTCCCGAGGAATAGAATGGGCGCCGCCAATAAAAGTGTGCCGGCGACCATACCCTTCCATCGAAACGCAAGGACTGTCTCACGCCAGAAATAGGTATGGCGGTGGCACCTCCCCGGTTGAACCACATTAATGAATAATTTGATATTACAGTTTCTCAGTATGGAACACGATAATGGGCTCGTCGCTGCTGGCGATGGCGTGGGGCGTGCAGCGCGCGGGGCTGGCGGCCGCGCTGCTGCTGCTGGCGGCGATGGCCGCGCTCTGCCTCTACACCGCGCACCTGCTGCTGCGGGTCAACCACTACCACGGTAATACTGCTGGCTCACTAGTTGGTCAGTGTGGAGCACGGTACTAGGCTGGTCTCTGCTGCTGGCGGCGATGGCCGCGCTCTGCCTCTACACCGCGCACCTGCTGCTGCGGGTCAACCACTACCACGGTAATTATTTTCATTTTGATTGGGTTAAAGAGGGTAATGTTTTCAAGCGTATATATGTATAAAACTAGAATGACTGCTACGTAAAATAAAATTACCAGCAGTGAATACTAGTTCTAACTAGAAAAAACGCGTTTAGCCAAAATGTTTCGGTTGAATCTGCTTTATCCGAGATAAAAACGGATTTTAACGGCAAAAAAAGCAGTTTATAAAATAGTCATCTTATTACACCGTGCTTAATCAATCCGAGCTCTGTGATATCTAAGTAGATAGGTACTGTTTAAGCAACGTAATTTACGTAATTAAGTAAGCAACTTCATTCAGAACAAGAATTCGAAATGAAGTCAATCACAGAATCATTGCTACTCCCGAGGACTAAGATAGTCGCCGTCATATGAAAGTGGCCCTGGCTGCGAGATGCCAGCATAGTGTAGGTACCTACTATTCCTGACATAAGTGATCGGTGGTAATATTCAAGGTTGGTACGCAAAGTGATCGTTCACTTGTCATGTCATAAACATGAGTGTAGTAACGATCACACTTGTCCGCCAGTTGGTCTAATACTATATACCTACATAAGTGTCGCGCTTAGTGCTTATGAAATAAGCGTCGCGCCTGGTGAATGTCCAGGGGTTCTGGGGTGCGATTTGCCGGCGCTGTGGTGCGTGTTGTATACTATTCGTGTCATAGAAATAAATGTTAAGTTATAATGATCATCGCCTGCGAGGTGGTTTGTTACTATTCCTGTTATAATTGTGTTATGCTTCACTACGTAGCACAAAACAAAGTCGCTTCGCCCTGTCTGTCTCTATGTATGCTTAGTACATCTTTAAAACTACGCTACGGATTTTAACGCAGTTTTCTTAATAGTGATTCAAGATTAAGGTTTTTATGTATATAGAATTAAGGTTTTATGTATATGTAATACATGCACAATATAGTAGAGAAAGACTGATAATTAAAAGTCAAAAATCTAGACTTTTAGGCGGAACGAAGTTCGCCGGGTCAACTTGTATAATAAGTGTCGTGTGTCCAGGAGGCCCTGGCTGCGAGGTGCCGGCGCTGTGCCGCGCGCTGCTGGGGCGTGGCACGTGTACAATTACGTTGGGTTGCAATCTGGTAATGGTACATATAATAAGTGTTGGGTATTGTCCAGGGGGTCCAGGCTGCGAGGTGCCGGCGCTGTGCCGCGCGCTGCTGGGGCGCGGCGCGGCGGCGGCGGCGCACGCCTGCAGCCTGCTGGTGCTGCTCGGCGCCACCGTGGTCTACTGGGTGCTCATGGCCAACTTCCTCTACTACACTGTTAACTATCTCGTTGGTAAGTTACTGCTAACTTTGACGTAGTTGATTGTATTTTACATTTATTAATTAGCGGCTCCAAGTAAATAACACCGGGAGACACGGAGTGAACAAAAACTTATATGTTGTTCAATAATTATAAAAACGTATGATAGTTTTCATTTTAGGGTTCCGTACCCCAAACATTGAAACCTCTGTCTGTCAGCTGTCTGTATCTTATGTACCGTGATAGCTATACGGTTGAAAGTTTACAGATAATATACACTATTGCCGCCAAAACACAGTAAAATAAATATTTAAGGTGGCAACGACTTCCATACAAAAAAAATGATTTATTAGGCGTTATTATAAATATTGGTAAGGATATCCTTACCATTACCTACTTAGAAGTATGAACCAAAATCGGAGTTGCATTAAAAATAATTCTACCATATTTAAGTTTCTATAACAACATACCTTTCCCCTTCCAGATCTACAATCAAACAGCACAGAATACAACACAACTTTACTTTGTCCGAGCTACGAGCCGATTATCGGAACGCCCGAAGTACCGGAGCCTGCGCCCTCGCCCTATTGGGGGCTGCACACCACAGTGCCCTTCTACGTAGCTCTTATCATATTCCCTATACTTAACTTCAGAAATGTGTCCTTTTTTACCAAGTTTAACTCTTTAGGTAAGTACATTAAAATGTACCCGTTATTAGAACATTGTTCGTTTACTCTTAAACTCATAATAAGGCAAAGATTCTAAACTGCTATATAACAATAAGAAACCTCTTCTGTGATTGTATCAATATAATGTGATTTACGTTCACATTTATGTTCACATGTATAGAGAAAAAGGATTGTTTAATGGAGTTTTTTAAAACTTAACCAAAAATGTAGGTAGTAGGTACTTGCGCTAGATTAGGCATTGTTAACTTAAATGCAGTAAATATTATTTAAAAAAATGCAGTAATTACGTCTTATTATTAAAATATATCCGGTAATCAAACCAAATATATTTTTACAGGAATATCAATGAGATGAAGTAAAGATTTGATAAAAAAAAAAAAACACTAAAACATGTAGTTACTATGATTTTAAATTATACCACTGCAGGCACGCTCTCTGTTCTGTGCCTGGTTATTTCAATTTAATATTATACATTTTTTACGCCAGTAAAACCGCAGGGCATTGTTAGTTATCCAAATACCATGTCACAGGCACGCTCTCAGTCCTATACCTGGTAGCGTTCGTGGTGTGGAAGGGCGCGGCGTGGGGCGCGCACGTGGCGTGGCGCGCGGAGAGCTACGCGCGCGCCGACGCCGCCGCGCTCAGCGGGATGTTGGCTCTTTCTTTCTACATACACAACATTATTATCACCATCATGGGGAATAATGCGCGACAGGAGAACAATGTGAGTAACAGCTAAGGACCGATTGCGGTGAGGAACAGTGTCAGATTAAGCCAGCGCGGGGCATGTAGCCATTTCTGACATACCATATACCATTAAATAAAACAAAACTGTTACTAGTAAGCTTTTCTGGATTTAATCTGGGAAAATTTAGAGATGACACTTTCTACATCTTCTTTCAGATTAAGATTTTTAGGATGGCAAAGATAGTAAAATATAATAGCAGGTAAGCACGTGTTGGGCCGCGGGGCCCCTCTAGTCACGGGGCCGTAGCATTTGTGTCCGTCAGGATGGCCGGTCACTACCCATATTTTACATCGAAATAGTTACTAAGAGTTGCTACCTAGTTGCTACCAGTTGCTACCAGTTGCTACCAATCTTAAAATAATTGCTACCTTCGTATTTAAAAAAATAAACTGCTTTTTAAGGTGACCGGCCATTCTGACGTCAGGATGGCCGGTCACCATTCCAGTTAGAACAATCTGCGCAAATGATTGGAGTTTTTTTTTACCAAGAGTTGCTACCAAATTGCTACCTTTTTTATACATCGTAATTGACCTCATAGCTGTTAAGGATAAAAAGATATTACAGATTTAATATTAAACGCCTGTACAACTAAATTAGCAAATCCGAAGTTAAATACAATATTCGTATTTTACACAGGCGCCACTTGCACTTTAGTTGCTAATTTGCTAATTTAGTTGTACAGGCGTTTAATATTAAATCTGTAATATCTTTTTATCCTTAACAGCTATGAGGTCAATTACGATGTATAAAAAAGGTAGCAATTTGGTAGCAACTCTTGGTAAAAAAAAAACTCCAATCATTTGCGCAGGTTGTTCTAACTGGAATGGTGACCGGCCATCCTGACGTCAGAATGGCCGGTCACCTTAAAAAGCAGTTTATTTTTTTAAATACGAAGGTAGCAATTATTTTAAGATTGGTAGCAACTGGTAGCAACTGGTAGCAACTAGGTAGCAACTCTTAGTAACTATTTCGATGTAAAATATGGGTAGTGACCGGCCATCCTGACGGACACTAGCATTTGCTACTCTTGCCAAGTGGCTTATCCAGCACTGGTGAGGCGAAGCATGCCATTGCCGAGTATCCTTAGTACGAGTTTAAAACGTTTTCTCAAAAAGAGTCATCTTTTTTACGTTTACGTTTTCGCATATATACTACAATGTCTATTGCACATTTACATGGTTGTGCGTTCTTTGCATAAAGTCCGCGTTGACTTAGAGCGGCAAAAAATACAGGGCGGCAAAATTAAGGACCGTTGGGCAAAATAAAGTCAAAGATATAAATTAATTTACTTATGCTGACGTAAATTGTTTATTTCTTCTTTTGTAAATGAACAAAATGATCCGATTTCACTGAGAATAAACTCGTGCCTAGTAAAGATGTGTTAATGTGCATTATTAACGATTAAATCGTGCGCTGCAACTTCGAAAAAGTAATGGCTGCAGCTTAGGTGTCCTCTTACCTGTACCAATGAAATGATTCCGAGAATAATATTACTTCATTCCGTTCTGTTTCAGGGGCGGGACCTAACAATAGCATTTGTTTTGGTAACAATCACGTACACGCTTGTAGGAGCGGTGTTCTACATCTGTTTCCCACTCGCTAAATCATGTATTTCAGATGTAAGTTTACATATCATTTAAAAATAGCACGTACCTATTAATAAATCGTTTGTTTTAACAATTTAAAAAATAGGTGATATTAAAAAATATTTTATCATTTTCAGAATATTTTGAACAATTTCGAAATGCACGACGTAATGACAGCTGTGGCTCAGGCTCTGCTACTATTTCAGGTAAATCGGTGTATCTTTTTCTTCGGAAATGTTATTATTGAAATTACTAGTTTTCACTAACCTTGATTCAATAAATAATTCAAAATGAGTTTAGTAAAAACTTGTCCAAAAAATCTTATATTCCTACTTCCTCGTCCTTAATGGAGGTTCTCTATGCAGGAGGTTAGATTACATTCATTATGAGACAAGTTTTATATACAATAAAAATACCTTTATATCTGAATGCCTACCTATTTTAAATTTAAAGAATGTATGTTGTACTATGAATGTAATGTTTTGTATAATAACATTCCAGGTAGTAACAGTATATCCCCTGGTAGCGTACATGCTGCGCTCAGAAGCTATCCTGCTGCTGCCGTTCAAGGAGACCGCGTGGCTGCGGGCCGCTATAAATGTGATCATCGTTGCTGTGTGCATCCTTGTCGCCTGTTTATGGCCTAACGTTGGGACTATTATACGGTAAATAATTGCTACGAATACCCTGTTAGTTGTTTGATATGCTGGTGAAACATTTATTGTGATCAGTGGCGTAGCGCGGACCAATGTAGACGTGGGCAAACACCTATCAGCGAGGCCCCTTTGCATGATTGCATTGCTTGGTGCCCTTGAAAATGCCTCTACTTCCTAGCCTAGAGGCCCCGCAAGGGCCCTTAAAGTGCGACGCCGTGGGCGATGGTTACCTGCGCCCAAGTTTAGGTACGCCACTGATTGGGAAGATCGTAAATAGAGTACTTAGATTATATTCTGTTCAGGGACAACACCTGTACATTAGTACTTCAATTAGACGACCAGAGCTTTTATTAAAACTCTCTATTCTAGACCCTCTTATAGAGGCTTAGCGATCCCCAAGTAGTTGCGACTCACACTTTGAAAGACAATGTAAAGAGATGTTCGTGCCAGGTACACGGGCGCACTGAGCGGCGTGGTGCACGTGTTCGTGCTGCCGGCCGCCCTGCGCGCGCGCTCGCTTGCGCTGCGCCGCCGCCTCTCGCCGCGCGCCGCCGCCGCCCTCGCCGCGCTCGCCGCCGCCGGGCTCGCCAACCTCGCGCTGCAGTTCTCCGTGCACTAGCGCCGCCGCCGCCGGGCTCGCCAACCTCGCGCTGCAGTTCTCCGTGCACTAGCGCCGCCGCCGCCGGGCTCGCCAACCTCGCGCTGCAGTTCTCCGTGCACTAGCGCCGCCGCCGCCGGGCTCGCCAACCTCGCGCTGCAGTTCTCCGTGCACTAGCGCCGCCGGCGCCAACCTTAATTATTCCATGCCGCCACTACCGACCTAAAATTACCTAACACACTCCATCGCTACACTGGAACTGTTCGGCGTCGCTAATTTATTGTTCTGATTCTTTGAGATCTAGCAACTGACTTTATGCACAGGAGTTTCCGAGAGCAGAGGTAGCGCAGAGCAAAGTGATCTTACATACCTTCATATACTTAAACTAGTACCTGCTTCAGGCGGCATGTCTTACGGGGCGGCAAACTTTTTGTTTTGTTCAACAAGTATTATATAATTGATATTTTTATAGGAAAATCTCCGAAAGCCAACTTACAGCATTTATTTTGGGGGCGGCAAAGTATTTAGATTTGGCGAGACATTCTTTTTTGGTTGTCAGAATTGTATATAAGGTGTCAAAGTAGGTATGGCGTTTTCTTTCTTCGCCGACTAAAATTTCTAATCTGTAGGCAGCGAATTTTGCCCAGGGCGGCAAGAACTCAGAATAAACTAGCATACTCACACAACTACGTGCCGAAATTTGGTAGCATACGTATGTATAATCTTTGCTACCGTTCTTGCACTTTAAGAAAAATTTGTATTTTTCTATTTTCTTACGTAACTATATAACTTGGCAAAAACATCTCAAGCTGTCGCGTGAGTTAAATAGATTACATACTGTAAAAATGATTTATTTGACACACTTAACTAGAAAGTGAAGTGAAGTTTGTTAAATAAATCTAATTCAGTTTAACATCTAAAGATGTCTACTTATATAGTGTATCTTCGATCATCGAAAATTTAATTATAAGGTATGGTCGTAGATTTACAATCTCTATTTGTGTCGTAAAACATTCAACGATCTGTTATCTAGTCATAATATAGGAATAAAACACGATAATTAATGTGATCTTTTTATTTAAACAATTTAATATAATCTCTAGAAATAGTGTATCAGAAAACATTTAAATAAGTTTATAATACATACAAACATAAAAATCCAAAAATTACATCTTTTCTTTGGCTAAATAGCAATATTATTTGTGATATACCTTTTCCCTTCACACACGCTAAAATATTCATTTCAGTCCGACATAAAACAAGCTAAAATCATTCAATTATTTTTATAACACTATTTGTATAAATGTAGGAAAATTTGCTCAGTTGTAAAGTAGTATAACGTTAACTTTTCCTTTATTGTTTACATAAATAAAGCAAGAATAAAATATTTAAAAGTTATTTTGTACATAGGGGCAGTATTTTTTTAATCTATTTACACAATGTTTTTTGTACTTTATAATAACATAGGAGATTTTTTTATATCTTTAAATATCTTTAAGAATCTAGGCATTTTTGTGGATTTTCTTCATTATACATAAAATAAATATATAATGTAGGTATAAATTGTAGGTTACAACTTTCTGTCACAATTTACAACAATAATAAATAATTATTAACAATCATCTATAACACACTTATAACAAAATCAATAATTTAGATGCTACAAAGATAACAATGTTGAACGCCGCATACGTTTTTAGGAATAATAAAATATTTCATTTTGTAAACTGGCATTTGTAGGAGCGATTTTATTTAAATGTATATAAATATGTTATTTCCTGGACGTACACGTTAATCTTCGATACACTAACCGATTTTGATGGAGCCTTATGTGAGTTTTAAACAGAAACTAGATTTAGCACATTTATTGATGCAATAGATGGCGTTGTCGAAATTATTTTTTGTATCAGATCAACGCTGTAAAAATCCAGAAACTTATTTTTTGAGCAATTAACATTTTCTCAACAACCCATTATTGGCCCACTGCTGGGCACGGGTCTTCTCTCAGATTAACATTTGCGATCATATTTTCTAAAGGAAGTTTTATTATTATATCGAAGCCCATAAAATCTTAAGAAAAGGAATTAAACTTAATAATAAATCAGGTTATTTGCTTGTGAATCCATTTAGCCGCGTAGTTTACTTTTTTTTAAATATGCACCCTCGGTGTAACAAGGTCATAAGGCATTTTGTAATTTTATAGGAAAGCATTAAGAATTTTATCCTACAATTAGCCCGATTGATCTCGAAATCACTACTTACAGTAACCGGAAAATCTCAATAAACATATTTGAACATTTACCTACATATTCATGTAAAAACTATTTCTCATATAGCATTTAATTTAACATTTAACAAACATTCTTGCATAATTTTTGCATTTTATCCTATTTGCGACCTTGTTACACCGATGATGCGAATAAATATAATTTATAATATATTAATATCGTTTTTTATCTGACTGAAGCAGCAAACGAGCATGCAATCCACCTGATGGTAAGTGGTCACTGCCGCCCTGCGACATCTGTAATCAACCACGTACAGAACATGGGTTCCATCTGAAGTCAATCACAGATGCGTTGCTACTCGCGAGGACTATGATGGTCGCCTCATGTGAAAGTGTGCCGGCAACCACACCCTTCCATCTCGCGCAGGAAATGCTTCACGCTAGAAATAGGTGTGGCGGTGGTACTTCCCCGGTCGAACTACACTGGTTCTACCACCTTGATAAATTATTATTTAATTATGCGCGTGTCTACGTGATGACGGTGGGCGCGTCCCGGCCGGTGTAGCGCGCCAGCTCGGACAGCTCGAGGGCCACATCAATGAGTGGCTTCAGCATGTCCTGCGCTGAGCCCAGCACGTCCTTCGCCTCGTACGAGTCTATGTATAACCTGGAAACATACATGTAAACATAATTCAAAAATCCCTTATCGTTAGTATCCGTTCCGTGTTAACCGTTAACTATTTCGCATTGATGGAACAAATATTTTCCTCAGCATACATATAAAAAAGTGAGGGTGATGTCATGTCAGGGTCTTCATTACCATACATTCTTGAAGATTTCAAGTAAAACGCAGGAGTTAATGTTCTTCGATTTATTGAAATTAAGGAGGTCCGATCGCTTTGATGGTTAAACAAGAATCTTTTTCGACCGGCAGGCGCTCGCCTTTTTATAATAAAGTTGGATGAGGTGACAATAACAAATTTATGGAGGGTAGAATAAGTTAACATCTTTAGAAATCACTTAATATTGCTAATTTAACAAACAAACAATTTTCGATCTTTAAACTAACTAAAATAATTATTTTCGGCAACGTGTTTCTCATAAATATGCGGTGTCACACCAACATATATGATTAAATTAGTGTTGTAAGAGACTCGAGTCTAGAGTCTTATGTAATAGAACTTGAGCTATTTTTGAAGACTGAAGTCTTATAAATAACTCAGAGAACAAGTCCTTCAGAATTGGGAGTCTTTGGTTACTTCTACATTGGTAATGAGGATCCTTTGTCTTTATCTAGATGATGAACTATGTGTGTGAAAAGTTTCACCGAAATCTGACCAGCAGTTTTTGCACGAAAGAGTAACAAACACACATACATTTTTCACAATCTTTCGTTTACTGCTAAAAAAACTAAGATGCCCTACCTGACGGTGGCTCCGGAGCTGCCGGTCCCGCTGAGCCGCATCACGAGGCGAGACCCGTCCTCGAAGATGATGCGCAGACCCTGGTGATTCAATGGCACATTTTGATTACTACTGGATACAAATAGTTCCTACTTTTGTTGGGTTTTTATCAATTTATTACTTCTTTACCTGTTCGGATTGAGCGAAAGTCTCACTTCTCAAGCATTCGTTTTGGACACAAACTGTTTACTAAATTAGCAATTAAAATGCGTTGTTTTTTTTACTTCGTCAATCGAATCATATTTGCCAAATATTTTAGATATTCTTTAATATTTTCTTAATTCGATAGAAAATAAATAACATTTTTTAAATTATGTTGGAAATTGATATTCACGCGGCAGACACGGGTCCGCGTCCCTGTAGTTCCGGGATTAGAATAGGACTACGGCATCCCCTGCCTGTCGTAAGAGGCGACTAAAATGGGCTTCCGGGGTTGCGGACGGCTAGAGTGGGAGCTCGAACCGTTCGGTCAGGCGACCCCGGGAAGGACGGTGGTTTGTGTGGTCGCATAACGTCGTAAAAACTAGACGGAGCGATGAGCCCAGCCGCCCATCTGGGAGGAGCCTAATGTAGCAACGCACTCAAAGGATTCCGGTTGCGGTCGTTTCGAGATCCCGGAGTCCTCTATATAACGCCGAGGACGGCCACCGGGGGGTTTTTAGTGCGGTGAAAATCCCACATAACCCTGCGTCGCTCCTACGGCGTCGGGTATAGGTCGCGTCATGTAAAAAGAACGCTGGAAGAAAGTGGAGGGAGTAAGTTTGCGCATCGATACACTCGCGCTCGAAAGTACTATATGTTTTATTTGCCTATAGCTAATGGTTTCGTATATTTAATTCATTATTGGTACATTAAAAACAAACTACATAGAATATCATTAAACATAATTAAAAACATGTTAGGATTCAATATAGTATAATGTTTAATCTAATTACAAAAATTAAGATAATTTTGAAAGTCCTCCAAATTATCAACTTCATTATTATGAGCCTCTCTCTTCTTAAAACAATATACGTCATATATCATTTTTCTCATTTCTCTATGTAAAACCATATTTTCGTAACTAAAAACTTTTGTGCCCGACAGTATTTTATGAACGAACGTAACGTAGTCACAACGCGGGAAAAGTTTGACTGACTAACCAATGGCGCACGGGCATGTATGCGGTGGGTAACCTCTTCGCCCCGCGCCTCACTTCATACCACCAAAGAGACCGATAAATCACCTTAATGCGCAGCTTGCTCGCTAGCGTTTTTTTTACGTGACGCGACCTATACCTTTTTTAAGGTTTCCCCCTCGAGAACAAAAAAAAGACACGGGTTTGACACGTTCATTGTTTGAAGCAACAGTTCACAATCCCACCGACCTGTTTCATAGCGACGCTCTGGTCCACGGGGTCCATGTAGGAGAAGTTGTCCGCCGCGGCCACCACGTAGCGGCCGAGCTTGGAGCCCACGAACCCGGGACTCGTGATGCGCTTCTCGAGTGCTTGCATCATCTCCGCGCATGGATCGCTTGGGCACTCCTCGTAGTCGTACCTACAGAAGAAATTTGATATACAACACGCTATAAAAATAAGACCATTTACCAACACTATAATAATAATAATAATGCTTTCTGAAGACATAGGTCTATTCTAGATGAATAAAGAAACCCCGATCCAGAAGCTTTTTTTATTTCACTGACGCAGCAAACGAGTATGTAGTCCACCTGAGGGTAAGTTGTCATAGCCCCTCATGGTCATCTGCAAGCAACTTCAAATAGAATATGGGTTCTATCTGAAGTCAATCACAGATGCGTTGCTGCTCCAGACGACTACGATGATTGCCTCATATAAACTTGTGTTGGCAACCAAAACCTTCCGTCGAAACGCAAAAAATGCTTCACGCTAGATATAGGTGTGGCGGTGGTACTTCTCCGGTCGAACTACACTGGTTCTACCACCTGTAAAAGATGTGTAAGCAACTTCATAACGAACAGGTGGAATTCCGCTTCAGATAAAATCTGAAGTCAATTATGGACGCTTTGCTACTCTTGAGGAGCGGTACCGGAGTTCTCACTGAAGAGGGCCAGGCACCAGCATTTACCTGGTGAAGTAGTTCCTCCCGTACTGCGTCCAGTGGTCCACGAGGGTCTGCTCCACGGACTTGCCGGTGGCGGCCAGCACGGACAGCCAGGCCAGCGCCGCCCACAGCCCATCCTTCTCGCGGATGTGGTCGGATCCCGTGCCGAAGCTCTCCTCCCCGCAGAGCGAAAGGCGACCAGCGTCCATCAGGTTGCCGAAGTACTTCCAACCTGGAGTAAAAGGATTTGGTTTTACTTTGGCATAATTGATTGTATCAAAACTCTTTGATACCTCAAGGTTTATTTCATTAATGCAGCTCGACCGTTCAAAATGTTGTCTACACCTGTTGTAACTCACTAGGTGATACTTCGAAGATCTCCTTTCCAACGGCCTTTACTACACGGTCCACAGCGGCAGCGATGAGCATGTTGCGCGTCAAGTAATAAAATGTTGTCTACGTCTGGCCTTTCACACATGCACTCACTGTAAGGTAGCTCGAACTTTCAAAAGGTTATCTGTACCTGGGCTTAAACACGCGCTTACCAGTGGGCGACTCGGATTTATTCATATAAAGCTCGAACTACCAAAAGGTTGCCTACACCTGACCTCACTGACTCCGATTTATTTATATAAGTTTCAAATTTCCAAAATACTGCCTGCCTGGCCACACACACACACGCAATCACTCAAGTCGAAGTATCAAAAGGCTTCACACTCACCAGTGGGCACCTCGAAGATCTCCTTCCCAGCGGCCTTCGCGATACGGTCCACGGCCGCGGCGGTGGGCATGCTGCGCGCGAAGCCCCGCACGCCGCCGCGCTGGAAGTACGGGATGTGCTGCAGGCTGCCCGCTAGTACCGCCAACGAGTCCGATGGCGTCACGAAGAACGCACCGCGACCGATTATCATGTTGCGGTCACCTGTGGAGGTTAAATTGTTATATAGATTATGTACGATGAATATACGGTGACCGAACGTAATACAGATTATGCTTGGAGAACGCATCGCGACCGATTAACATGTTGCGATCGCCAGTGAGGGTTATAATGTGACATAGATTGTGTACGAAAAACACAGGATGACCGATTTTCAGGTACACGTGAGTTATAATCAAATATTTTTTTATGTACACAGTGTTAAATAATGCAATACAGAATAAGGACGAAGAACGCGCGGTAATGTAATATAAATAATATACAAAGAACGTACAGCGACCGCTTATCGTTTTGCAGTCGTTTGTGTGGGTTAGAATTAAAACTTAAAACGCTTGGTGACCGAATTTAATACAGATTGTGCACTATGAACGCACCGTGAACGATTAATACTATGCGCTCGCCTACGTAAATGACAATGTCTATACCAAATTATATTTTATACCAAACTAAGATGTATTTCTTTAGAGATCTCCAATTTTATATCTATTTTGGTAGAATGAGTCAATTTTTCAAAAACAAAAGAAACACATAATACACCCACAAGACTAATATCAAAATGTAACATCACCCACCATCCCCATCAAAAGCAGCGCCGAAGTCATAGTCCCCGTTCTTGACCGCGTTGACCAGGTCCGCCGCGTACGTGAGGTTGGGGTCGGGGTGCGCGCCGCCGAAGTCCTCCAGCGGGGTGACGCGCACCACGCCCGACTCCGCCGCGCCCAGCTCTTGGAGGAAGATCGCCTTCACGTATGGACCCGTTACTGGAATTATATATCTACTTTATACTGAGCAATAATATACATTTACATAGTAGATTAAATGCGTGTAAAATATAGCGTTTGTTGTCAAACAGGTCTCTTCTTTAGTAACAGGTATCTTTCTATCTATAAATCAAGATAGTTAGCTCTTATGTCCATGTAAAAAAACATTATTGTTAATATATTTTAAAAATATGGAGCTTCTCAGTTGAGGTCGTATTCCGATCCGGTGGTAGTGTAAGAAAAAAATGTAACTGACTATTTGTAAGTGCCCCCGTAGGCCTATACAAAATAATATATATATATTAGTTAGAAGATTTAACAACTAAAAATAATTAACCAATTTAGCAAGTGTCATGTAATTTAAAGATTTTTCTTATACAAAACTTGTTGCTTCAAGGTTTTGACGATAACAATAAGTGTCTTACGTAGATAAATACGGAAATTTAGATAATCGGTTTTTAATTATTATGACTCATTATTTTATATTTTAGTAGTAAAGTAACATGAAGTACAATACTTTTAGTAAATCGTCACAGACATGTACAACCTGAAATAAATATAGTCTGATATATAGGAAAATATTAGGATAGCAATTAGAACTAAGTTGTGTTGTTTCTGTCTCGCGTCAACTCATTATCGTCCCACTGCTGAGCACGGGTCTTCTCTCAGAATGAGAGAGTTATAGGCCATAGGCCGCCGCTCTGGCCAAGTGCAAATAAGTTACCTATTACTCATCGGTATCTGAATGATGAATTTAGATTCATGTTCTGAGTCTGGGTTTTTGCGTATTCGTCTTGTGTGTCCATGGTACCCACGACACAGAAGAAAATCCGAGTGTGGGGCTATGAGTGTAGAAAGCGTGTGTAAAAATCTTTCTCCTATAAAATATCTGTCCCGTAATTTCACAGCATCTGTCATCGGGGATGTAACTCAGCGGTAGAGTGTCTGCTTCGCATGCTGAAAGTCCTGGGTTCAAATCCCAGCATCTCCATGGGGTATCGATTTTTTTCCACTTTTTGGAAACTTGTTTGCAAGTATTTTGTTAATGATAATAAATTATTGACATCAATACTATTTTGTGACGATAAACTGTTTCTGTCGCTGACCCGAATTTTCATTTTAATTTATAAATTTAAATGTAAATTTAACAGTTGATTACTTCACTGCAATATTTAACTAAATAAGTTATATTATTTGCATAAATTTGAACGACGATAAATGGATTTTTACGGAAAAATGGAACTAAATGCCTTTGTTGTAAGTCCTACGGGCCACTTAAGGATTATCACTTACAATTTTTTTTACAATGTGGTATCGTAAAATTAGAATCATCAGAATTAGAACTCAACTGAGAAGATCAGCTAAGAAATAAAAAAATCAGCTAAGAAATGATATGGTAATGCCACCGATAGCCATTTCCTCCGAAGACTACAGAGATCCTCCTCTGATCTTCTATCACCTGTGGCGACCTCTCGCAACTCATCAAGAGATGGCGCCACTAGTATTTCTCAAACACGCTATCGAAGTTTTTTCAATACCCTGCATGTACACAAGCACCGAACAAAGAATGTCGAAGCAAGACCGCTCCCCAGGCAGTATCGTAACTAGACCGTTTGAGGCCCATGGCAAAATCATCGGATGGGCCCCCTCCCCCCAATATAAAAACCAATATAGAAAAAGTTGAAATCAAGTTATAAAACTGTTTTTTTTTAATTCCTTTAAATATAAATACATTTTTACTTGTGTATGCAACTGAGCAACAAAAATAAATCAAAGACAAAACCTTTTTTTTACTAAACATGCATAATAAGTGCCTCTGACTAAGTGCCCCTTCCGGCTGGGGCCCGTGGGATTCTGCCGACTTGCCACCCTGTAGTTACGCCACTGTCCCCAGGCATGATCAGCCTGACGTCACATCTACCTTGGCCAATAATTCTTACCTCCATTCATAGAATCGATGAGCACTTTGAACGGTGGCCGCTGCTCGGAGCCCTGCAAGAGCGTCTTTATTTTGCCGAAGTCAAAAATCTCCTTCATGTAGCTCACATAATCCTTCACGGAATCTATAACTTCCACCACAAACTGTTTGTCTCCTACCTGAAAATTCATAAATTAGGTGTATTAGTTTGTCCCTGCCAACGCCCATACTGCATTGCCAGATATTTTTAGTAAGTCGGAATTTATTAACTTTTTGAGTGAAAAAAGCGGAATTCTTTAGTAAAAAAATATCGCCAAAAAACCGCATACCGTGAATACCCGTTAAGTGTTAAAATGTTATTCATAACAGTTTCATAACAGACTTACATTAAACGTCTGCACCTCGATCTTATAGACGAGGTCCGGCACGATCCGGTACGGACTGATGAACGGCACTTACATACAAACACACAATCAAACATACAGACACACACATACACACAGCCATAAATAAATTCAAAGACTTACATTTTTTTAAGACTTACATAAAACAAACAATCATACATACAAACACATACACACGAACACACAATAATGGCACCGAAAATTCTCCGAGGCTTAATCGGTGCTCCGGTGCTGCATAACGAGCTGGCTCGCCTATTTACCTCGGACAATTACCAACGAGCCAGAAGGCATAAATTATTTTCCGTACCGTCCAGTCACACGCTTTCCCACGCCAACTCTCCCATCCCGCGTACCCTCTCGGCTCTCAACACTCTAATAGTAACCTTTCCAGATTTTGACATTTTTGTTGACAAGTGGAAGAAAGTCATTAGTGTGTGTTTAAGGTTCAGCTAAACTCCATGATTTATTAGTATGCATGCATTAATTTGACATTTCATTATGTTACTATAATTGTATTTGATAAATTAAAAAAAAAGAAAATGTAACTTGATATAATTGTGGTAATTAGTATAAGTGGTATTGTATCGTTTTAATTAACAATAAATAAAAAAATAAATTCTAAGACTTACATTAAACGTCTGAACACCAATCTTATCCACCGCACACACTAAATCCGGCACGATCTTGTATTGACTGATGGTGGTGGTCAGCTTGTAGATCTCGTTGGTGGTGTTGTCCGGCGCGGGGCCGCCGTTGCTACAGTTGAACTTGATGCCGAAGTCGTTGTTGATGCCGCCCGGGTTGTGCGACGCGGTTAGCACTATTCCACCTGTGGGGAATGTTTATGATTGAAGTAGCAAACGAGCGAGCAGTAAAAAAAACGCTTTCTACGCTCATAGCCCCACCATGGGATTTTCTCCTGCGTCGTGGGTGCCATGGACACACACAAAGACGTATACACAAACACCTAGACCCAGAACAATCTAAACTCATCATTCAGATGCCTGTCTGGCCGGGAATCGAACCCGGGACCCACTACATGTCAGATTGGTCTGGTAACCGCACCGCCACGTGGGTCGTCAACTCAGTCAATAGACGTCAGAAAGTCATCACTGTCATGGACTGCCATACATAATTACATGTAGAACAAGGGTTCTATTTGAATGTGAGTGAGTCGGTGCTCAGAGCCTTTTATCGAAACATAAGAAATATTTCCTTCAAAAAGCAGATAGATGCATTGATAATACCTCTCCGGTCGAACCATACTCCTACCACGTTGCGAATTTTATGTAGGTACGGAAGAAAATACATTACCCTCCTTACGCAGTCGGGTAATAAAAGGTAGGCAAAGATAGAACCAGTGTAGTTCGACCGGGGAAGTACCACCGCCACACCTATTTCTAGCGTGAAGCATTTCTTGCGTTTCGATGGAACGGTGAGGTTACCGGCACACTTTTTCATGAGCCCACTATCATAGTCCTCGGGAGTAGCAACGCGTCTGTGATTGACTTCAGATGGAACCCATGTTCTGTATGATTACAGACGTCCATGGGCGGCAGTGGCCACTTACCATCAGGTGAACTGCATGCTCGTTTGCTACTTCAGTTAGATAAAAAAAACACAAGACGGATAAGTCTTTTACATACCGATTATAAGAAACAATAAAACAAGCGTTATTTATATTTATATACGGTTAGAGTAATTCTCATATTTTAAGAATTGAATTGAGATTTGGAACCATTATATTTTAGCCATCTGTTTAAAATACTAAGTACAATATTAGGTACTCGTTTAAAATACTAGTTTTAACCATGTTATAGGCAATAGGTAATTACGCAGCTGTCTATGCAAATAAATTTGAAAAAAAAAATGCAATTTTCTTTGAGTTTTTGGGTCAATATTCGGTTACAATGTGGTTTATATGACCTGGGTTTCATATAACGCGATACTAGCCTTGATAAGAAAAATCTAGACCGCAATAAATGTCACCGCGATTGCAAGGAAAGTATTGTGCACATAAAAAAATACCTACTCGAAAACTTACACGTAATATTTTGCAAATAAATATAGAAGTTCCTTTCCGACTTTCGCGGAGACATATGTACATATGGACGCAAGATTGAAGCAGCAAAAGAGAATGTAGTCCATCAGATAGTAAGTGGTCAAAGTAAAGTGTAAGTAGCATCATACAGAACTGAGGGTCTATTTGATGTCAATCACAGACCATTGCCGGATTACGCCAGGGCGGGGCCTGTAGCAAATTCTGATAGGAGGCCCTTAGTTTGCATTAAGTAACTGTTTCTAGTAAAATTTCTGGATTTCATCTGGGAAAATTTAGAAGTGACACTTTCTGTATCTTCTTTCAGTTTAAGACTTTTAGGATAGCAAAGATAGTAAAATATAAATAGCAGGTAGGTATTGGGCACTGTCACAGATGCATTCTTACTCCCGAGGACTAAGAAGGTCGCTCGCATGAAAGTTTTTTTTTTATTGGACTGAAGTAGCAAACGAGCATGCTGTCCACCTGATGGTAAGTGGTCACTGCCGCTCATGGACATCTGTAATCAACTTCATACAGAACATGGGTTCTATCTGAAGTCAAACACAGATGCGTTGCTACTCCCGAGGACTATGATGGTCGCCTCGTGTGATGTGGTCGCATGAAAGTAAGCCGAAAACCTCACCAACGAAACGTACGACTCATTTCACGCTAGAAATAGATATGGTGGTGGTACCTCTTGGTCGATCAATATACAATTTATACATAGAAACAAAAACAAGATTATAATTAACAAGAGAACTAGATTTGCTATCGTGTCATCAAGTGCAAGACGTCGATATAATGAAGTGATAACTAGTCTAATTATAGATTTATAGTGTATGAAAGTATCATAGACAAATACAAAGAAAACCCGGGAAATTCATCATTCACATCGTGCGCACTATGTGTTCATTTAATATAAAAAACACAGTACCAGTTGTATTGGTGGCATATTTCAATTTTATTATAATACCTAACGGGTACTCACGATATGCGGTTTATGAATTCTCATAGAATTCTTTTTGCCGATATTTACTCGTACCGTGAGTACCCGTTAAGTATTATAATGTATCAATTCCGCGATAATACTAGTCTAAAATCATATATTTCTATTTTATCCAAATTATCAAACATTACTACTAACAGACAGGAGTACATAAGGGAGGCGAGGGAGGCGAGGCCCATACCCTCGCTTAGTGAAGAAAAAGGATAATTGTCATCGCCAAGTTTCGAACAGTACACATCTTTTACAGAAAACCTTTAGCATAGGCTAATAAAAAAAAGAGACTAAGCCGTTCTCAGATGTATTTAAGAAAGTATGTAAATGGATATATAGAGTACTTATTGTTAGATGAAGACTTCTTACATAACTTCAACTTTTTTTTTTTTATTTGACTGAAGTAGCAAACGAGCATGCAGTCCACCTGATGTTAAGTGGCCACTGCCGCCCATGGACATCTGTAATCAACTTCATACAGAACATGGGTTCCATCTGAAGTCAATCACAGATGCGTTGCTACTCCCGAGGACTATGATGGTTGCCTCATGTGAAAGTGTGCCGGCAACCACACCCTTCTATCGAAACGCAAGAAATGCTTCACGCTAGAAATACGTGTGGCAGTGGTAGGTACTTCCCCGGTCGAACTACACTGGTTCTACCACCTTGTCCATATACATTGAAAAATATGTAAATAATACTTCCATTTTGTTACAAAACTATTTAGGGGGCTTACATTCTCTAGATAAGTTTGATCTGATCAAATTTACTCCATGAAAATTGCAAACACAATGCTATCATGAGCTAAATCAACGTCATTGATATATAAGAACCTTCACCTTTCCACAATATTACTTTATCTTAATTATAGTAAATAAGATAACATGTAGATGCAGTGAGTTAATGATCGTAGTACTAACAAGTTTCAGTATTGAATATATCTCTCGTCAACCCATTATTGTCCCACTGCTGGGCATGGATCTTCTCTCAGAATGAGACAGTTAAGGCCGGTCCTCCGGGCTGGCCAATTCACACACCTCCGAAATCTTTTTTTTAAAGAACTCTCAGGTGTGTAGGTTTCCTCACGATGTTTTCCATCGCCGAAAGGCTAATTTCTCTCGATCGGGAGGTCCGAGGTTCCAACCCCGGCACGCACCTCTGATTTCTCTAAAATTACGTGCGTATTAAAAATTAATTATGCTTTTCGGTGAAGGAAAACATATAATATAATTTTAATAGGAATAATCTACTCACACGTTTAACAAATCAATATTGTTTATTCATAACAGGATTGCATAAGACAGGTGTGATTATTTAAGTCATGATAAAAAAAATAGAATAATTTACATTGAATCTTATTGCTATAGATCGAAAAACTAAAATGATTTGAATTCAAAGTAGTAAATATACAAGTCATCAACAGTAAGCTTGAAATCACTCAAGTAATCATTAACAATCAAACTCAAATATTATATCAGATGATGATTTTTAATTTGGTGTGTGTGAAATTAATAGGTTGGCAAGGACAAGCTAACATCTTTTCATTATATTAACTTAAAAGTATTAAATATCCATATAATATATTTTTTTAACTGATTGGAGTAGCAAACAAGCATGCAGTCCACCTGATGGTAAGTGGTCACTGCCGCACATGGACGTCTGTAACCATATAAAGGAAATGGTCACTGCTGCTCATGGCCATCTCATAATACCTGACTTTTGCCTCAATTTTCCTACTAACCGTGAGGATTACCGTGAGGTAAGACAGTAGTAGTAAGACACCTGGGATAAATATTATGCCTTTCTATCATATACTTTTAAAAGAACTCAGCAGAGTTAAAAGCTGTTTATTAAATATTATATGTTTATTATATATAAGGCAGAAATAGGTGTGACATTGGTGCCTTCAGACTCAAACCCTGAACTTAAGCATAAGTAAGATCGCATCAACCCATTATTGGCCCACTGCTGGGCACGGGTCTTCTCCCAGAATGAGAGAGTTTAGGCCATAGTCCACCGCGCAGGCCAAGTGCGAATTGGTGGACTTCACACACCTCCGAGAACTTTTTTTTTTAAGAACTCTCGGGTGTGTAGGTTTCATCACGATGTTTTCCTTCACCGGAAAGCAGTGACAATTAATTTCTAATACGCACATAAATCATTGGTGCGTGCCTGGGTTTGAATTTGAACCTCAGACCTCCCGATCGAGAGGGCAAGTTTCAACCATTAGGCTATCACTGTTCTAATAAGTAAGATAGAATGTTCTTTAATATGATAACACTACTACTACATCTTTTATCAACCATAATAACTAAATGCATTAGACAAAACATAACTGTCTTGTTTAATGCATTTGTCACAAACATAAAATAATTGTTCATTATAAACTTTCTAATATTAAAACAAGAACAATACCTTGGCTTCGCCTGGTTTTGTCAATTTTAACACAGTAAAGAATACTCTGTATTAAATGGGATAAACTATACTATGCACTGTTTGCCTAATCTCAGCCATACCCTCCCAGAAGTTTTTAGGTAAAAGACTAACAAACTTTCATACATTTACTACATATTGTGAGGACTGCCTCACAAACTATCCCCTGTGTAATATTACTAAGATGAGATGTTTATAAGGGTGGACAGATGATAGGGATAGATCAGCAGTACTCAACCTTTTTATTGCAGGGGCCACAAACATTTTTCAGCAGAGTGACCCATGCCACAAGCAGTCAGGGGCGAAACAAATAAAAAGCAAAGGGTCTTACTAAAAATTGTCAACCAAAAAACAGGTCGCCAAATATAAAATCAGCAGGACCAATCAAAAGGGCCTGGTGGGCCACAAGCGACTCGCAGGCCGCAGGTTAAATATACCTGGGATAGATGAAAGGATAGCAAAATCCTTTCACACAAAAATTATGCATGAGATCTGGTTAAAATTTGATACACAGAAAGTTTATGATTAGATTAACACATAGGATTCTTATTTCCATGGTAAATTAGCCCATGTAGATGGACTATATTTTATGGGGTTCACCAGTTTTTTTTTATAATAATGAAGTAGTGAATGAGCATGCAGTCCACCTAATGGTAAGTGGTCATCGCCACTTCACATAGAACATTGGTTCTATCTGTAGTCAATCACAGATGCGGTGCTACTCCCGAGGACTAGGATGGTTGCCTCATATAAAGTGTGTCAGCAACCACACCCTTCCATCAAAATGCAAGGAATACTTCATGTTAGAAATAGGTGTGGGTGTGTATATAGTTTTTTGAAGGAACTATATATATTTATGGACAGTTATTCTATTGTTAACTCCTGCAGTCCAAATGCAGTAGTAGGTCTCTGAAATTTTATCTCATTCTATTATAAAATGTATTAAAGTATTCTTTCCTCAACTATGCTAAGGAGGGCTCCGCACCCTCTAAACATCCCCTTTATATGCCCATGTATATGATCATAAACATATACAATCTTATTCTGTATGGACACTGTAATCTTTGCATTCCACATCACTACTAGCTACTTTACAAAGAAAATTAAATACAGAAGGCAATTTCAAGATGTACATACCAAGTGTTTTATATTTCCTAATAATGCAAGAAACCGCAGGTGTTGACAGAATGCCATTTTGACCAATTAGTAACTTTGCCACCTGAAAGAAAATCAGATAAGTTATAAATTTAGAAACTTAATAAGAGGCTCTATCCACTATGCTGTATAAAATTACAACTGGTCACGGGATGTTCTAATCTGGTGTAAAAAAAATATTGTAACTGTGTAAATAAAAATATATAATTTTTAAATAAACACAAATATAAAAGAATAAACTCTACACAGTACATATTTAACTCATCTACTAATATTGTTATAGTTTGTATGATGTGTTTGGCCAATCATTTAATCAATTTTGAAATACTTATGGAAATTTAAACAAGGACATTCAAATTCTTGCAAAAAATACTGTTATTGAATGTAATTAAATGTAATTTATTGTAGTAATTACCTACTATAATTTCTCATAACAAATAATGATTATAGTAGGAGGTAATTTTAACAATAAAGGATTCTTAGTACTGGCTGTAATATAAAACCTTATGAATTTGGCTAGTCAAATAATATTAAAAATAAAACCTGACCAGAAAAAAATATATTTATGTCATCATCTTCTAAAACACAACTATTATTTTTTGTCTTATAAACATAAAACCCCTAATTAAAAATAGAGACAAAAATATACAAACCCCATTCGCAGCTGCAATTTTGATAATTTTGTCGACCACTTCTTTTACGAGGTACCGGCCGTCTCCGCCCACCACCAGCGTGCAGCCTTCCAGGGCATTCTTATTAGCGTCCAAAATACTCTGAATAAAGTTCTCCGTGTAGTTCTCTTGCATAAAAACCTTCACTTTCTTCCTCAGACCACTCGTACCCGGCTTTTGTCCATCGTACGGTTTTGTATTCACTACGACGACGCCTGGCATTTTTTATGAATGAAATAAGTCTCAAGACACCGATGCGTGCTATCTTCGCGAGCTACTGTATTGATATAAAAAAGATAACTCAGTTCATAAGGTCGGCATACGAATCGTAGGTATTTTATATTAAAACTACTTTGGAGAACTGTCACAGCAATGTCAAACAAGGTCAACAAAGCACGTTTCGTTACACGTAACTTTACTTATTTTACAGTAGTATTAATTTACTATAAGTTATTGAACCATTTAAAAATATTTATTCCTTGGTTATTAATATATTTTTAATATAATTCAGATTTTTAAAAGTTAGCCTATTACTCCTGCTATATTTTGCATAGCAATTAGTACAACACTCGTCTATGTAAAAAATTAATAAACCTTCGTATGGTACGATTAAATGTTTTGAATCGTTAGATTTCACGTTACAGTCCATTTAATAAGTATTCTTAAATATTTTTAATTTACTCGATTTTTAGGAATTTTACGAGGTTTTCCAAAGGAAATTTTCTAGAGAAAAGTAACTTTAATTTTTACACTCCACACTCCAGCTCCACACTAGGATATCCGACTGTATCATGGGTACCATGGACAGATGCACGAGACGAATACACAAACACCCAGACCCAGAATCATTTATTATATTCATTTATTATTCATGATAGTAATATCATTCAGATACGTATACTTGACAGGCTGGGGATCATGCCCATATTCCACTGCGTGTCATACCTGTGGTGATTAGAACTACCGGCGTTAGGGTAGGGGGCGGTTGGACGACCGCCCAGGGCTCCGGACAAGAAAGGGGGCCGCAGACGCAGTCGTTGCTTCTTGTACCGACGTTTGCATTGCAATAAAGCGACGTAGCAGAAATCTCGCCCAGGGCGCTGGTTTTGCTGAGACCAGCACTGGTAACCGTTCCACGCTCCACCATGAGGCTATAATTTACAATATACCTTAGTTATTAGTCGAGGTGTATGGTATATAATCACCATCTCTATTAATTTCTATTTATATCCCATATAATGTAGGTTCAACATTTTTAAAGATAAGCTATAGATTTGTACAAATTTACAAAAGGACAAATCACATGATTACGTTTTAAAATCACAAAACCATTTCACTTCTATTTAGTTTTATATAATTACATCTAACCACAACGTCTATTAAGCACACATACATTTTTTGATGTAAATGACAGAAAGTAGAAAGCGTAACTCTGATTTTAAAAGCAAGATTCGAAGTTGCGTGACGGTTGAGTATTTTGAGGCATTCACCTTTCTTTTTAACTATTTTACAACTGTCCATAGCATAACGAGCTAACGCTAATAATTACTTGTTACATGTGTAAGTACGTGTGATTAATTAACATAACAATTAGTATGTAAAAGTACCCAATTCTTGTTAGATTTCGTTTTGTGGTTTCAAAGTTCAGCCCAAGAAATCATGCTTCATACTAATATTAAAAAGTCGAAAGTTTGTGAGTGTGTACGTTTGTTACTTCTTCACGTCTAAACGATTTTCATAAAATTTGGTAGGGAGTTAGCTGACACTCTGGATTAACATATAGGCTAATTTTTAGTGTGGGAAAATATCTTATTCCCACGAGACAATCGATACATCGATTTTTTAACGTGGGCAAAGCTGCGGGGTTCACCTAGTTAAATATAAAAGTACAAAATATACACCGACGCATAGGCGTCGGCAAGCAAGGGTGTGCAGTTGCACCCTCCTGTCGGGAAATAAATATAGTTATTGAATATTGAAAGTAAATATATAAAGACTGACTTAATATTATTCCATACTAAATAAAACTACAAAATCATTACGCTTTCATTATCAAGTAATATTTGATTATGAAAGCGTAATGCTTTGACGAATTACTTACCTTAAGTACTATATTTACAATGTTCTATATTTACCCGACTGCTTATGGAGAGTATTGTCATTTGTTTTTTATATTGGTTAATGTGGCGACTTTCCGCAACTCATCAAGAGATGGCGCTACTAGTATTCTGAAACACTCTATCGAAGTATTCTCAATACCCTGTATATATACAAGTTCCGAACAACGACTGTCGGACCACGGCCGCTCCCCAGTCCCCAGGCATGATCACCTAGCCTGGCGGGAGATCTCCCGCGGCCAAAGTTAATAGTACCTATGCGTCGATGCAGTTGCACTTGCCTGAAAATAATTTTAGCGGCGCCCATGTGTATATGCTAAGAAATGACCATAAAACATTGCAATGATAGTGAAATAATTAATATATAATCAAGTCGATAAAAATGTGGTAAACAAAATGTGAAATCTGATAGATTAGAACTGGTAACTAGCATAAAAATATAAGTAAAACATAAAAAGCCACTAAATAAGAACTAAAAAAGGTCACTTTTTATTTTTATATCCTTAGGATTCCTTAAACCGCGACTGACATGTTTGCTTGGCCGAGAACTGAAGCTGGAAACCATGTGGAAACGTAACAGTGACAAGTTAATAATATAAACAATTTAATCAAGTAATTCGTAAAAAATAATTCACAAACATGTATCAACATAAATTCGAGTAAATTGTGAAGGAAAAAATAGAATTATTTAAACAACCATTCAATTTAACATTGCGCAATTTTCCTATGTTTGTATATTTTAATTATAGGTACTGTGTACAAAAGTGAAATGATAAATAATTAACAAGATATTTAAGATTACGTGTAGGTATAATTCGAATTTATACCTACTTTGCGAAGTAAATGACCTAATGAGTATTAACGAGCTCAACACATTTATATAAAAAAGATACTAATTTCGTGCTACGAGATAACCCTATGCCTAGTTAGGTACTTAGGCCTCTTTCGTAAAAAAGGACTGAAAGGGTAGAGTTGGAGCCGGAAATCGGAATCGCTCAGTCAACATGTCGTCGTATACCGGAAAGTGCAGGGAAACAGTTATACGTCCAACAAGAGATGAGCCCGTAAGGGATACCGCTCTAGAGGACACCGGTGGGTTTCGTTGGAGATCCCGAGGTCCTCTGTAAGCGCAGAGACCCACCGAGAAGGTTTTAGTGGGTAAAAATCCCACATAACCCGGAGTCTCTTCAAAGGCTTCGGCGTACATTTTGAAGCTTTCCTCCCCGTCAAAAGGGTGATTAGTCCTCGCGAGATACCTACAGGTTCCTAATTAAGCAATATTACTAATACTGTTAACTGCAACACACCCTGTTGCAAATTCGGCCGTTTCAGCATTACAAAATGCGTTGGTCATAATTGCATAATCCATTTGCACATCCAACATTCCTGTTGATTGGCGAATATTAGTCTACAGCCGGCTTACCGGCTTATCGCCCCACACAGACAGAAAGACTCACACGCATAACATAAACAGTAGGTACATCAGTTTACAAGCTAGCGGCGCCGCGAATGGACGATATCACAAAAGTGTAACATTCAAATAGTCAAGTGTTATAAAAGTTTAGTTGGACTGAGTTTAGATTCGGAAACCGGGCATTGTAAGTAACTGTTGGAATAAACTATTTATGTTGTGAACATAGGTACTCAATACCGGATGTTTTTATGAACAATCATTTGTAAAAAAAATATAAAAATGTTCCATAATGATGTTAGGTTGAAATAAAACTGGACATTGAACTAGCTACGGTGCTACTATTGAATTGTTATGATCAAGGGGAGCTAGGGGTCTCAAGACCCCACACTCTATAAGTGCAAGTACTTTTATCCGTTACCCGGCAAAAAACAAAAATAATAACTAAAAGATAGTGTAACATAACGTTTTATCCGTCATCAAATTATGTAAAACCTTTAGCTAGTGTTTTTAGTAGGCAATGTCGACTTTAAAGTTTAAAATTCAAAATGACTGAGCCCGTCTTCTGAATTTCTGATCATTTATCGTCTTCTGTTGGCTATATTAGACACCCAAATTATTTCATCTACTTAGCGAAATAAAATGTAGAGTCGCCACTCGCCAAGACCCCGACGCTGGTTTATCGTAGTATACCGTATCCTCTCGAAAGACCCAAAAATTAACGAGAGGACAGTTTGTCGTTGGCCTTACTTTTAGAATAACTAATTTACTCTTGAAGTGTTTTTGGTATATCGTCATATTATGACGACATACAAAGCTGATGAGCATAAAAAAATATATTCAAATGTCGCGTCGCAAGCGTAGCACGCATCGGCGATAATTTGTTATCCTCCTTTCATATAATAAAAATAATGAGGTTTTATATGCGCAAAAACTACGCTTCGGAGTATAAATAATAAAAAAAATTACTATATTTTTAGAATATTTCTTGTTAATCTCTATCCTGTGGAGGTCTTATGAGCAGCTCAAAAGATTTAATAAAGGTTGGCCACTTCTAGTGTTTTGCCAGTTGCATAAAAATATTCCCGTATAGTTTCGTCCACCAATTCGCACTTGGCCACAGCGGTGGACTATGGCCTCAACTCTCTCATTCTGAGAGAAGACCCGTGCCCGGCAGTGGGACAATAATGGGTTGACGAGAGAAATGTTTCAAGATTTATGAGTACGAGAACATTACGTACTTACTCGAAGCTACGAGAACATTAATGGATTTAGTTGTAATAACAAAATAGTAAAATACAATTGCTATAAATAAGTAACTACTCAAATTACACAGTACGCTCTTGAACTTTAAACCCACCTTTTTAACTTAGTATTGCATGTTTAATAAATAATTGCTTGTCATAAACAAAAGATAGCTAAGTCTGTTAGCAATTTAGTAGCATTACTTTGTTCTAAGTTATATAGTTAGAACATCTTGGGAGCTCCGCGTCTTCGTCTTTATCATATTATGAGTGTAAGAGAATATTACTTCTCGGGAGTAGCAACGCTTTTGTGATTGACTTGAGATGAAAGTCCTGTTGTGTATGAAGTTACTTACATGTGTCCATGGGCAGCAGTGACCGCTTTCCATCAGGTGGACTGCATGGTCGTTTGTTACTTCAAATGAATAGAATGGAAAATATAAAGTATTTACTAATGTAAAGTTTCAACTGCAGTTTCAAATTAACGCTTATCTACATATATCAACTGTTAACAATTGATCCGCGAAATTCGTATCGATTTTCGCCGTACCTACTAAACAACTGATCCGTACTCCGTATTTATTTGTGAATATTAATATGATCCGGCACATCACTACTACCCACTATAAATAATTACAATTAAAACGAAAATGCTGATTTAAAACACAATAAGAGCATTAGCACTATTTATTTTGAAAGGGATTATAATATTTATCTGGATTTGTAGTGTATTTATTATCATTTTTGTAATTGATAATTTTACATTCAAGATATAAATTAATTGATTCTATAAATACGAAATAAGCATTTACATGTGTTTTTATTATAAAGTATTAGTAATGTAGAGATTGTGCCATTGTAGTCTCTTGTGGTCATTCAACTTTGCCCACTTTTGCAACGCAAAGCGTGGAACTTACGAGACACGGGCATTGAATTTCTTACAACATTTGTTAATTATATTTTACTAGGTTACACCCGCGGCTTCACCTGTTTCGGTCACATCTATTAAAGTAATGAGTACCTATTTTATATGCTTATTTAGGTCGTTAACTAAGTTTGTGTGCAAGAAAGATAAATCCGATGGATAGGTTTTGCGTGAGAGTTAGTGTGACAAAAACACATATATCCTCACAAACTTTCGTATTTATATTATTATGATCTATAAGTATCAAGGCCAATACAGGGTACAGTTGCACATTAATTTACCGGAATATTTAATTATATAGGTACCTACGTAACACGATGTTCGCTAGAATCTTGAAAAAAACGCTATGGCTACCTACTCACGGAGCGGTTTTCACCCGCGGCCGCCGCGGTTGCGGGCCCGCAGCTTCTGTAGGATGCAGATATAAGTGTAAAAAATTAAAGCAATACTCACGACGCATTTTTCGCCCGCGCGGGCCGCGGTCAGCCGCAGCCGCGGCGGTTTGCGCCCGCACGCTCTGCGGTCAGTTGGTAAACCGCCCGTCTTGCGGTTTTCGCCCGCCACTTTTGCGGTCGATAATCGCAACCGCGACGGCCGCGGAACCGCAAAAATAGGCGGTCTCGTGAGTTTCGCACAAAAGCTGCGGGAACGCAACCGCGGCGGCCGCGGGTGAAAATCGCTCCGTGAGTACTTAGCGATAGACGGGGTTAAAGGAAAAAAATACTATACCCACTATACTACACTATACTACTACACTATATACTATATGCACTATACCTACTAGTAAAACATGTCGCAAGAATAAATAACATACTTGTTTGCTCCTAGCTATTACGTCCATCTTGCTGTTTGACGTGATCTTAATATTTACTTTAAAATTTAACATCGACATCAGTATGAAATTAAGAAGTAACAAAATTAGAATTAATGCAGAACTTTGTATTATTTTTATGGATGTATTCAGTAGAAACGAATTATGTGACAATTCTCAATATTATTGTTGGATTTTCAATCATCATACAAAACATAAACATAAAACTTATAAACGTACTCGTAATGTTTCATTTTCCTGTTTGCTTACCATCATACTATCGACAGTCTTCTCAGGCTTAAATTTCCTTTAAACCTAATAATATATGCTCATTGTGCTCAGAAATGTCGCTCTGACAATTTTAAACGTTTTTTTTTACCATTTTTGAACTATTTGGGTATAACCCATTATTGTCCCACTGCTGGGCACGGGTCTTCTCTCAGAATGAGGGAGTTTTAGGCCATAGTCCATCGTGCTGGCCTGGCCAAGTGTAAATTGGTGAAGTTGAACTTAGTATTTATTAGTCGTTAATTAAATACCTACCTATATTGGCAAAATCCGTGAACAAATTTATACAATTAAGAACTAGGTGTCACTTTAATTGTATGTTAGAAATTCAATAGATGTATTTAACTTAGAAATATTAATTACAAGCTTTTGTTTTCCGTAATCTTTCCAGAAAAATCATTCATGAGATATTCATTATATTAGACGTACAAAAAATATTTGCTCTGCCATGGTTTGTCTTTGGGAAACGGCCAGTAGATTTAGAATGACATCACTAAATAAGTAATGTGATCAAATGTGATGTGATACCTACGCAAAGGTGTATTCTAAATTTTAGCCCAATCGGTAATGTTTAGAAATGCATAACGGTTTAGGATTTATACGAGTGTCGCGACCTCCCGCAACTCCTTAAGAGATGGCGCTACCAGTATTCTGAAACACGCTATCAAAGTATTCTCCCTCGTCAACCTATTATTGTCCCACTGCTGGGAACCCGTCCCGTTCTCTCAGAACGAGAGAGTTTAGGCCATAGTCCTCCACGCTGGCCAAGTGCGATTTGGTGGACAGCCTGGCGCGATATCTCCCCTTACTGAAGGAGTAATATTTTGATATCGTCTGCAAAATTTTCCTCCCACACCATGGGCATCGCAAGGAGGGGAGAGGGGGACAGCGGGCAGTGAGGGACTGTCCTCCGTCCCCTAGCGTTAAAAAACGCCTTACTATTTGATTCCTGTAAATATTCATTCAAAAATGACAAGAACAGTGTCTGAATACTTTCACAAATAGCAGATAATACCTACTGCTTTTACAAAAGAATAATAATTACTTTTTGCTTCACCCGCTCTTTCACTCAGTGCAGTACAATATCTTATGACCAATCCAATGTCAAAAAATTTATAAGTCGTAACTTATATGTTACGAATTGCACTTCTGGCGAGGAACTTGATTAAATTTGAGTGTTTTATAACTAGAATAAAGTAGGTATTTGTAAAATTGACGTACGACACGATGACGTAGTTTTAAATGAGACCCGATCGACTTTTAATATTTACAATAATATAAGACGTGTTTTTATGTTACAGAATTTCTAAGCGCACAATGTCGTCGGTGCTAAAAACTATTTTAATTTATTTTCGGCTGCTGCTGGACAAGATAATAGATTTCGCTTTTTCTCTGTACTGGGATGATAAGAAGCAACATATCCCAGACGTGGACAAAAAACATGCGTTCCTCGCTCAAAGTGCCACCACGCTGGCCAACAGAATAAAAAACAAAGAGTTAAAATCAGAAGATTTGGTGCGAGCCGTTATAGAGAGGATAAAAGAAGTAAGTATCCCCAATTACTTTTGCTAGATTAAATATCTTAATTATACATATGCGAGCTATGAACAGGGATTTAATCGAAAAGTAAAGTACTTTAAAGAGATTGTAAATAAGCATTATCACAGTATTAATATCATACAGTAGTCTAACTCTGCCGTGTCCTTGAATTTTATACCTACGGACGCGCTAGACGAGAGTTCGCGTTAGGGCTACCAGCCTAAAGTATTTTAATACATCTGTATACTGGACTTTCTTTCTTACTTATTATGCATTTTATTCAGTAGATTAAGGTAAAAAACAACGCGTTCTTTTAATATTTAAGAGACTTAATAATAAATCGTACACAGTTAATAGTTATAAATTTCACACTGAATAATATTTTACCAACCAAAATAAAAATTATTAACACTGGACGTGTTTATGCACAATTAAAGCAATCAAAAACAGCCTAATATAGTTTACAACTGCTCTTCGCTACATTATTATTTAAATAAAAAGATCCACTGCTTAAAAAACGCCACATCGCTCGCTCGCCACTACGGCACATTCGCTAGCTGTTGGGTGCCGAGTGCATACCAAAATCGTGGCGCGTAGGTACAACTTGCGTTTCGTGCGTTTGTAAGAAGTTAGATTACTGTAGATACTAGTACTGTGGCGTTATCGTACCCAGTGCCGGATTTAGCATTACCAGCGCCTTGGGCAAGATTTCTGCTACGCTTCTTTATTGCAATGCAAACGTAGGTAGAAGCAGGAACGCCTGCGTCTGCGGCGATCTTTGGTGTCCGGCGCCCTGGGCGGTGGCCCGAAAGCGCCTAACAGATGAACAGCGTAGGTAGTGGCCGGTAGAAATACGGCATATCACTCCTGAGAGGACTCCTTGCAGGATATCCCCACAGAGAAGGGTCGAGAAGTAACAAAAATTAAGAGAACCTAACGGTCAATATAATAAATAACAGCGGACACTACCACTGTTTGATTGTCCCGGTAGACGATTTTATAAGGGATTGGCTTATTATTTTGACATATATTTATATATAAATACAAAAAATGAAAATCCGTTCTTAATTGGGGTTGACAAACAAAACTAGGTACCTACTACAGGTAGGTTATACAGACCTGGCCACAAAAAAAAATTAAAAATCTTTATAAACAAGTAAAACAAGCAAATGAAGATAAAAAACTCATTTTAATTCGATTACCACTAAAAGAATAGAAATAAGTTAATTAATATGTATAATTATGATCATTTATTTTTAAAGCCCACGTCATTATCTCTACAACGTATCTCGTGAAGTGATATCTATGTCTACATTCGGAAAAATGTTAGCATATTTTATTATTTTAATATAATTCAGTATACACAACTGGTTTTAAGCGGTTTTAGCCCATAAATGTCTGGACATATTTAATAAAATAGAAATAGGAAATTAGTCATAGGTCACTAAATCACTATCATAAGACAAGTTTCCTGTTCCTAAAAGTATTTTAAAATCAGTAACGATTATGAAGAACGAGTCGATCTTGACTATCACTACGTAGTATAAAACAAAGTAGCTTCTCGCCCTATGTATGCTTAGATTTTTATAACTACGCTACGGATTATAATGTATTTTTTTTTAAATAAAGTGATTGAACAGGAAGGTTTTTCTGTAAAATTCATGTATAATATATTTATATAGAGAAATACTGATAGTTTTGACTTTTATGCGAACCGAAGTTTGCTGGGTCAACTAGTGTATAATAAGAGTATGTCGATTTTCCACAACTTATCAAGAGATGGCGCTATAATATTCCAAATCCCGCTACTGAGCTGTTGGACCACGGCCGCTTCTGAGGCAGAATCACGTTAATAGCCAGAAGATCTGCATTTGCCAACGAAAATGAAATTAGCTTACAGCTCACCAGACCTTATGTAGATCACTGCCACTTATACATAAGTATATAATCAATTGCAAATACAGCAGCACTCTTTCTTAAAATCGAACACGGCGGCATTGTTGCCTATCTAAGATGTACCTATCTAATGTGGGCACATTTAAAAGAAAAACATTAGTAATGAACCGCTTCTAAGAGAGTCATGAAAGCATTAGCGTTGATTTGATTCAAACGTACACACGTACATTACGCATCTTTATTCATAATAAGAAATAACTCAAAATTTATGTTTCGCGAATTTATACCATGAAGTGTAAGAACTAGGTGATAAACTCGCAAATCAAAAATTTAAAGAAGTTTCTTTTTATGATAAAGGTGCGATTTGTTTTTAACGCCCAGCGTTGACGTCCAGTGCTAAATAAAAACAGCTCGAGCGAGAATATCGAAGCCTGTTATGAAGATGCTGTTATTTTAATCGCAAGCACAAGTGAAAAATTTCTACTAATCTACGTGTAACTTCTGTGACCAGGTCAATCCAGCGATCAATGCAATAGTGGCGGAAAGGTACGAGGCAGCTCTGGACGAAGCTAAGGAAATCGACAAAGCTATAGCAGCTGGACTCTCCGATGAGCTGGCCAAGAAACCGTTCTTAGGTTATTATAATATTTCGTTTAAAATCCCTAAATGTGCCTGAAAAAGTCATAACTATAAGGTTGCCTTTTTATATATTTGTTTATCCGACTGAAGTAGCAAACGAGCAGTCCATCTGATGGTCAGTGGTCCTGCCGTCCATGGACTTCTTCGTAAATAGAACATGGGTGCTATCTGAAGTCAAACACAGATGTTTTGCTTCTCCCGAGGCCTGTGATGGTCGCCTCATATAAAAGGGTGCCGGCAACCACACTTCCTTCGAAACGTAACAAATGCTTCACGCTTGAAACAGGTGTGGCTGTGGTACTTCCCCGGTCGAACTACACTGGCTCTACCACTTGTAGTAAAATTAATTAAAATTATAGAAACAATTAAAGGCGAAATGTAAAAATGAAAATGTATTTTTTTTTTTTTTTTTTTAATATATATTTATATCAGTATATATTTCTATAAATATATATTTATATTAATTAATTTGTGCACACTTGATTTGCCTGACTAATGTACACTCCGATCTCAGGGCTGCTGGAAGAAATTTCATTTTGAAATAAGCAGTCCTTTGTACTTTATTTACATTATGTCTGTTTTTATGTATTCTCTGTGTACAAAAATTATAAAATAAATAAATAAATAAAAAAAAAATGAATAAGAATTAATTATTTGAGTTATTTTTTATATTTACTACCCTTAGGCGTACCATTCACAACAAAGGAATCTCAAGCGATCAAGGGCATGTCTCTGACATTGGGCATCTGGTGCCGTCGCAACGAGAAAGCTACCGAGGATAGCGAGGCTATTGTGAGGATGAAGGCGGCTGGTGCCATCCCTCTCGCGTCGAGTAATCTTCCTGAGATGCTTATATGGTTAGTATTTTCCTTTTTTTATATAAGGCATTCCATCAAAGTACGCCGATCATGGCGGGTACATTCGCAATTTTTTATAGGAATTTAAGTAGCCAGAAAATGTCAAGACTAAGTAGACTATCTATGGTGTTGGCAACTTGTGAGCGAAAAAAAAGGTTGTCAAAACTAAATTAAACAATTCTTGACTCTGTAGCGTCGCTATAATTGGAAGAAATAAAATCTTTTTTTTATCCTCTCATTCTACACGCCGCTTATAGGAAAGATACTTTACAAAAAGAAAAGTTGGATAGAAAGTACTTTGACTGACTTTAAGTGACTAGTTCTTCTAAAAATATGTGAATCAAAGTGATTTAGCGTCGTCTACATACGTATATCACTTCCGCATCGTACCCAATTAAATAAGCCATTACCTAACCTTTATTAATTTAACAACAAACTAATTTATATGTTTGAAAGAAAAACGCACACAATGTTTTTATGAATGATGAGAAAATGTAGATTATAGAATTTGACCTTTACAAATAACAAGGTATTTTCATTTTAAAAGTGTATTGATTAAAGCAAGAGATATAATAACAAAAATATATAACGAACAGATAACTTCCTTCCTTTGGGAATTCAATTAAAAATACATGATCATGAAGTACAAACAGTAAAATTTGAACAAACTTGTACTTATACATCACTCTAATATTTTTAAAATAACCAAATGAAATAAATAAACACGATCATAAATTATAATTTTAATAGAAGACCCTACTTAACACGTTGTGAACCGAAACTGTAATTAAGTTTTAAACTATAAGTGCTTGCGGCGTTAAAATAAACGATATTAAAACAAAGTAACCATTAAATGCCAAATAATGCAATTATTATGTGCAATTACCATGTCACTGTGGCATAACATGACGTTAATTAGGTAATTTTTTTTTGTTTTTTCGAGAAGCACCGTGATGCTTTGCCGAATTCATTCTTGCAGCGCACTACGTAGGTAGGTACGTGTATTTTTTTACCTAACTTATTCTTTTATTATAAATCGAAATAAATGTACCTAAATTGTGTGTAAAAACACAATGCAATAAAAATCAATACTTAAAAAAAATCCAAGTCTCGCAACTCAGTGTTTCTACCGTAAAAAGTTGTGAGATCCTTGTATTACCAAGTCGATTATTTATTTATTTATTCAGTCCCTGCTTAAGGGACTTTCTGTCTTAACTTGTTACTTAATATTCTAACCTAACATCATCTTATAGTGACCATATCAATATTTAAATCCTTAACGTTTTAAAAAAGGTTGACTCGGAAATCGCATGGAAACACAATGCATTGTATCTCACAAGTAATACATATATAAATTTGATATTTTAATGTCTTATTACAAAATAAAAAAGTAATGTTTCTGAGATATTTGATTAAAAAATTGCTCATTTGACTTCTAATTCACTCATCGACTAAATGTTTAAAACTACAGCCAATCCTCGACTTACGTCGTCTCAAGTTACGTCGAACCATATTTTGACACTATTCCTCAAACATACGTCAACTCAAATGTGCGCTTTTTTCGAGATACGACAAGTTCGCTTTCACGCGTTGATATGGAAATAGCATCTTCTATTGATAACACGGAATGAGACGGACACTAAAATAAACTTCTGCAGCCTCTGCAAGCTTGGAGAATGCTATGATTTTTTTAAATGAAAAAGACACTAACTTTGAGAGGAGTTTTATTGATAATAACTTTAATGATATTAATTAAATGTGTGCGGCCTATCAGTGCTACCAAGAAACGAAGCAATCTAGAATTGATAGTTTGACGACCCGCGTGGCGCAGCGGTTACCATACCGGTCTGCCACGCAGTGGGTCTCGGGTTCGATTCCCGGCCAGACAGGTATCTGAATGATGAGTTTAGATGCTGTTCTGGGTCTGGGTGTTTGTGTATTCGTATTTGTATGTGTCCATGGCACCCACGACACAGGAGAAAATCCTACTGTGGGGCTATGAGTGTAGAAAGCGTTTTTTTTTTTAAGCCGGGAGTTTAATTTATTATTTCTATTGGAACGAAGTTCCTTATCGCGCGTTGTGAAAGGAGGCTAGACGGAAAATATTCTTACGAAAAGTTGTCACGACAATTTTTGGTATAGTAAGCTACTGTAAGCTGTGCGGCCTGCGCATCTCTCTGTCTGTCTCTTTCTCTCTCTCTTATAGAAAGCAAGCCAGATATTTTCATTTCTATTTCGAATTGAACAGTGTGGTGTCGCGACGATTATTTTTGTTGAGTGTATACAGGTTTTTTTGTAAATAATAAATAATAAAAAATAATAGTAATAATGAATCCTGACAGTGTTTTTGGACAAGTTCCGGATAACTTCGTTCCATCCGGGTGTCCCTTGACACCTCTCAAGTTTTTATATATTTACGGCTTAATACAGTTAATAACATAGGTAATACGTATGCATAGCAAAAATAACTACCTATTTTATAAGTACGTGATCATTTCAAGAACTTACTTTTAATAATAAAGTGTATTTTTTGCTATAAATTCAGTTTTTATTTTAATTTTGACTCCTTGAGGAACGTAACCCTCGACTTTTACATGTAAATATAATGAAAAAACATGTCGTTTCGATGCGCTGATCATGATCATGATAAAGCACTACGATGTAAGTAAGTGCTATATCGATAGCTAGTGTTTTTAGAATTTCAAATTAATCTTGCAGTAAATAGTTGGTGCATTGGACAGCCATCGATTAAGTTTCTATAAATGAAAATGATGTCAAAATTATATGGAGTATTGTTTACAACAGATCTGGCGGAAAATAAGCTTGTGAAAAATAGTATTGGTATGGTGAGCTCGGTTATTATGTTTATTACAATAAAATCACGATTCGATCAATGATTATTTCCAGGCAGGAGACCCGTAACCCCGTGTATGGTATGAGCAACAACCCGCACCACACCGGTAGATCTCCCGGGGGGTCGAGCGGCGCTGAAGCAGCACTCATGGCCAGCTATGCGTCACCTATCAGTTTGTGTTAGTAAATTTGTTAGTAAACTAGCTCTTTGTTAAATGAAAAAACATGCGTGCGTACAAAGTACACATGTCAGAAGTGAAACTTCTTTGGCGAACTAATTTATAAATCTTGTTTATATTTATACAAATCTAAAACTTTAAATTTCCAAGATTAAGAGGAAGGGAAATAGGCGTGATACGACGTTCGCTCTGTCTCTTTCTCTCAATCTTTCTCACTCGCTTGCTCCCTACTCTCACTCCACGGCTAGTTAGTTAGTTAGTTAGCTCATGCTACGTTCGCCCTGTCATACTCTCTCTCAATCGGTCTCGATCACTCTCTCTCTCTTTTCCGCCACTTCCGTTGCATACCGGCGTGACGTTTCATCTGTAAAAATTTTACCCTCATGCGCCTAAAGAAGTTTCACTTCAAAAATATCAATACTCACAAATTTTCATCAATCATATTCGGTATGAAAACATTTTTATAGAGATGCGTCGAATATTCAGTTGTAATTCGGTATTGGTCGTACTCGGCATCTTTTTCACTATTCGTATTCGGCCAAGTTATTCGGTTTTGGTGCCGAATATATTCGGTTCGAGTTTTTCCAATTTTTTTTAGTTACAAGTCACGGTACAGAACAAAGAAAAACCATTTTACTTAATATTTATATTAAAAACCAAATAAATCCTGTGATGAGTGTGTTGAATAAAGCCATTAATTTAAATCAATTAAACTTCAAATCAACATGTTTAAAAGCTCAATCAAATTCTCATTTTTTCTTAATTCTCCCATAAATATTTGTTTTTAAACCTCAAACATTTACGTTTAAAGACATTTATTTCTCAAAAGATTTTACATAAAATCACTTACAGAGAAATTACAATATGAATATTAAAACAAACAATATTGATTAGCTAGCGTAGTGCAGTTGTGGGTAGATATTGTTATTAAACTAAACTAGGTACAGAAAAAAATTCAAAGACAAATGTTGTTGTTTAAGGCGCATGACACAGTGAAAGTTATTATTGAATTATTATATAGCGTTTTATAGTATTTTTTTTTTTGATAACATATATTTTTATTTTATTATCATTTATAGCTTATTTTTTTTTTAACATCCAATTTATTATTGTTAATTTATTTAAATTATTTATGAAAACTCATTTATGATATAGTTTTTTAATAACTTTTTAAAAATTGGAAGCGATCTCGCATCTTTTATATTTGTAGGCAATTTAAATATTGCGCTCCTAATATTAATTGTAATATTGCGCTCCTTCATACAAAATACTTTTTTTCCCATAATTAGTTAGTTCTAAAAGGTTGTAAAGATATATTATTGGCGTGTCTAGTAATTATTTTTTGGAATTCTAAGTTTTTCTTATTTAATTTTTTTATATAAATACACTTTCGCAGCTGTTTTTTGATTAGAAATGGTAAACGACCGAATATCAGGTTCGGTAAAAGTCAAACCGAATAGTATTCGGTTATTCGGTGAAACCACTATTCGGCGCATCTCTATTTTTTAATGTTCACACCGGAATAAAAAAAAAATGTTATGATAAAACAAAATAATCTCGTACTAAGAGTATCGGTCGTAAGGGCCTAGTTAAGACGTTTTCCCTTACCGTTGAAGCATTAATTTGTATAACGCACATAATTTATGAAACCAGAGTAACTGAGCTGTGGTTTCAACCGCAAACCACCAGCTTGATAGAACAAATTTCACCTACTGTAAGTAACGATGGTCATGTTGCTCATAGCGATAGGGTGTGTCTCGTTGTGATTATGTGTAGAGGTGGTATGTAGTGGTAATATCGAGCTACTACCTCCCATGTCCCATAGCGTCACCTACTACATTTTTTTACATATAAAAACCACTACATAGTATAAAACAAAGTCACTTTCCGCTGTATATAGGTATGCTTAGATCTTTAAAACTACGCTACGGATTTTAATGCAGTTTTGTTTGGTAAATAGAGTGATTCCAGAGGACGGTTTTTATGTAGGTTTAATACATGCGTTATTTAATGGAGTAACACTGATCATTTTAGATTTATTACTTTTAGGCGGAACGAAGTCCGCCGGGTCAACTAGTTGAATATATAATTTTAAAGTTACTGGCTACTGCCCAGCCTACTAGACAACTGTAATCAAATCCAGATAGGATTAGAGTCTTATCTGAGATTAGTCTTAGATGCGTTGCTACCCTGGAAGACTAAGTTGGAACTCTAAGAAGTATGTCTCTATTACTACACCTTTCAGAACTTAACTCAAACGTGTGTGACAGTGCTAGAGAAGACGATTAAACGACTTAAAACGATTTAGTTATCTCTGCTTATTATAGACTAGTTGAATCCCGCAGCTTCGCCAGCGTTAACAAAAATCGAAGGTCCCGTGGGAATAAGATATTTTCAACAGTAAAAAGTAGCCTATATGTTAATCCAGAGTGTCAGCTAACTACCTACCAAATTTTGTGAAAATCGCTCCAGCTGTTTACATGAAGAAGTAACAAACATACACACCCACAAACTTTCGCCTTTATAATATTAGTATGATTCAATTTGTAGACTGAAATGACATTTCGCGTGCTGCTGTAAAGTTACCCTTGAATATATGTATTTCGGGACAAAGTAAGTCATACTACTTGCACGGAAAACAGCTGTGTGTTACTTTCGTATCATTTATTTCAAACTTATTGTACCAGGTTCAGACATAGGCGGCTCTACGCGCATGCCGGCGTTCTACTGCGGTATGTTCGGCCACCACCCCACCGCCGGCACCACCAGTATTAAAGGTATTTAAAATTCTATTTATTACTCTAATCTGTCTACCAATCCGCACTTGGCCAGCGCGGCGGCCTATGGCTTAAACTCTCATTTTGAGAAGACCCGTGCCCAGCAGTGACAATAATGGGTGGACGAATCCTAATCTGAATTTTAAAACCTTGTACATTTTCAGTATTTCCGGAGAGTCCTTGATGAAAGATCCAAGATTAGTCTGATATAAAAAGCATGTTAATTTTAACATGTAAGTCTTACATAGAAATGCTATATATTATGAAGCTACACTCAAACAAAAATACACTATTTCACTCGTATATTTATTTTATAAACATATTTATCGTAAAGTATTGCATACTTTACTATTACTTTATATATAGTATTCAATAATAATAGGAAAGGAAAGTTGAGTGGCGACCACGTTTAGGCAAAAGGAGTACAGGTCGCCCCCTACCAGATGGAGCGATGACCTGAAGACCGGCACAGGACCGGTTGGAGTGGCGCCATTTAGGGGAGGCCTATGAGCAGTGGACTTCAAAAGGCTGATGGATGGATGGATGAATAATAGGAAAGACAAGAAGCTTTCTATACTTCTATAAGTGTCTTACGTGTCGTAAGCTTCGTACTAGAATTATCGCCTGTATCGTGTGTGCCATTTGACATACAAAGACAACACAAAACACCTAGGCTCAGAAGACTTTCACACAAACAACTAACCAACTAACATATGATAACTAGGAGTGATAATTATGTCTTTACAATCTTTTTACAATTTTACAATCTCCGACTCAGCAAAAGACTTGGATGTTCTAATGTTAATACAAAAGCATTATTTCCTAAGGTGTGCTTTTCCGGAAAGAAGACTTAGACTCAATGTTCTGTCTTGGCTTCATATCTAAACACGTGGAGGACCTGCCGGCTCTTACCAAGGTTATCGCTGGCGACAAAACCAAGCTCTTGGACCTGGACAGGAAAACTGATTTGAAGGTAACGTTCATCATTAATTAGGTGGTCGTACATGGGCCGAACGGTTCCATACCTTTTTTTTTGTTCTCGAGGGGGAAACCTTCCAAAAGGTACCGACATGGGAGCGACACAAGGTTATGTGGGATTTTTACCGCACTAAAAACTCCCCCGGTGGCCGTCCTCGGCGCTACGAAGAGGACTCCAGGATCTCCAAAGGAACGCAACCAGAATCCTCTGAGCTCGTTGCCCCATCGGGCTCCTCACAAATTGGCGGCTGGGCCCACCGCTCCGCCTAGTCTTTACGACCACACATACCGCCGGCCTTCCTTGGATCACCTGGCTGGACGGTTCAAGCTCCCACACCTATCTCTAATGTGAACGGGTTCATGCGTTTCGGTGAAAGAGTGTGGTTTACAGCTCACTTTCATTTGAGACGACCATCTTAGTCCTTAACACATCTGTGACTGATTAGATAGAATCCTTGTTCTCTCACATATGCCTATGGCCGGCAGTGACCACATAATATCAGGTGGGCTGCATGCTAGTTTGCTACTGGTTATTATAGCGGCCACACTCACTATTAACATTTAAGTGTAAATCAATTACGGTTCAAGAGATAGAGCTTTGTACCAGACAGACAGTTGAGGTTTAAAAATAGGGTCCCGTTTTTATATTTTAAGTAATGAAACCTTAAAATTGTACCTCATGGTGGTTAGCTACATGATGACCATTTTGTTTTTAGTTCCCAAATTTGTAAGTTATGACTTTTATATACTTATCATTTTATGAATTTTCAGGACATCAACTTTTATTACCTGGACAGTAGTAATGATTGCCTTATAAGCCCTTTGAGGGCAGAAATGACAAATGCATTAGACAGGTAAATAATTTACATTATTAATAGTAATTATTTATTTATACGTATAATTAAATAATACGGAGAATACACTTAAAATGATAAAAAAGTCAACTGTTTCAAATAAAACTGAGAAAAAAATTAACAGCGAAAAATTACTCAATTACAGACTAATTTATTCAATGTAATCAAAGTTTGTAGATATATTTTGTCAAAATAGAGTATGAAAAGACATGCCCTTTATTTAAAATTTATTTACTCACTTATTACAAGGAACGAGCGAGACTTAGATATATGAGACAAACTGCATTAGAAACATTACTGAAACCTTGTATTATAAAGTGTTGTGTTGTTATAAAAATGTAATTGATTAAAAAACAAATTTCGTCCACAGAGTCATATCAGCAATCAGGCAAGAAGTGAGTACAGAAAACACACCAAAACCATACTATCATGAAGGCTTCGACAACATGTACAAGCTTTGGAACTATTGGATGTCCAAAGAGCCAGAGAACTATGACCTGCTGCTCACTGACGGACGGGGGGAGTTCAACCCGTATGTGGAACTGGCTAAGAAGGTAAAGTGAACCATATACGCGGTATAAGAAATGTAACTAATTTGGATCGAAAAAGAATAATCCTTTATATATTACGCTTTTATAAATTTATATATTTATATAAATAAATACTAAAAAGTCACTATATGCCGTTGTGTTTTCAAGTGTAACGGCAATCTTCATTATATGAAACAGAAATCTTGCCGGCACACGTTAATATGAGGCGACCATCCTAGTCTAGACTTCAGATGGAACCTATGTTCTGTATGATGTTGCTTACAGATGTCCATGGGCGGCAGTGGCCACTTACCATCAGATGGACTGAATGCTCGTTTGCTACCCAACAAACATTTACAACGTTGAGTAAACGTTTTGGTGGCAACTTAATATTATTTAGAATAATCGCATAAACGTTATAAGGACGTTTACTCGAAGGCATTAGGGCCCATTTTATTCAACTTAACGCGCTATAATTTTCTTGTAACAGTCGTTTAAATACCTACTTAGTCGCATAGTTGCCTTATACACGTCGTCGATTTGACTACATGTCTTATAGTGGTAGCTGTCGCGACGTGTATTCGACGTTCGTGTTGAATAATGGCACACAATATGATTTTTAAATGATGAAATGGTTGTGTTATTGTTTTTTAAGATGATGCTAACCTATATTGAATCAATTTATATTAAAACAGAATAAATCACGTTCATTTAATGGCTGCTATTTTTGACAGTTCAGTTTTTGTTTGATAAATTGAGGTGATAAAAGCATTTCATCAGCTGTAAAGTATTGTGCATGTCAGTTTACTGATTAATGTGAGGTAACTTTCTAACAAATTTTTTACGCGCTTTGTAAATTTTATCATTTTGAAATATTTTTATTAAGAGTTTATTATGTGACTCCATTATATGACAACTGTACAACTTCCCGACCTATAAACTGCATGTCCAGTAGATATGTGTTCGCCATGACGGTTGATTTAGGGATCATTAGTAAAACAACAAACACCTAGCAAACTTAGATCAAATAGAATTTATATTTTAAGAACAGTAGGATTTTCGTTATTTCTAAAAAGTTGTTCGCAAAAAATGTTCGTAATAAATAGGAATATTTTACATTGATTCTTATGGACAATTCAGTAATGGCCATTATCGAGAAGAGTTATTTGTGTAACTTTTTTCCTTTTTAAAAGAGCCCTTGGATCTAAAGGGACCATGCAGGGGATTCTTCTGTTCAAAATTATATTTAATTGCTTTAATGCAACATTTGGAATATTAAAGTCAATAGCCCACTTTTTATAATGATCTCTAAAGTCATCATTTTTGGTTGCAGTGTCTTCTTTACCAACATTATCGTCATTTTCGGATGATGAATTCTTCTTCTCTTCTTCTTTCTCTTCAACTTCGGAAAACCTGCAGCGTATATTTGCAGCATTTTGATTTAAATGATCGGTTAAGTTTTCATTTAAAAGTGATACGGAACCTTTTTCACTATCCTCTCTTATGGCTTGACCTCTATTGCTTAGTATTAAAGTACGTCCTTGAAGCGATAGATATTTTTTTTTTACTTTTCTTTTAAATGCACCACTTCTTTTAATACTTTTCCATTTTTCTCGATCCATATTGAACCAATCAGTAAATTAATCCTTCACAAAATTACCGGTAATATTTTAACTACACGCTAATTAAAATTAAATCATAATTAGAAAAAATACGTTAATTACATCAATGTTATAACACCCCGAAACGGAATGGCCAAATTCCTTACTGCTAGGTGTTACGTCAGTTAGGATCGTTTGAAAAGTACATACTTGATACTAGTGCCCTCTAGCCAATTCTTTACATACGCGGATTAATTGTTATTGAAATTGCGCGGTTATTTAAATCGCTTTTATTAGGGTCAGTCAGTTTTTACATTTGTAAAGATTAATGTTTCATTTAAATATTTTTTCGTAAAACATGCAATTCTTGCGAATGCATATTCGTTACGTCACTAATATAGATACATAACTATATACTTAAATACGCTTACAAAAACAAAAATATCAGCCTTCTGACGTAGTCGGGTAACAAGGTAAACAAGACAGTTATAATGCGGTTTTGCAAGGAAATGATAAACGGAATAGAATACAAAAATAGGTCAGCTAAATTGACTATTCATAATGCAATATTAACTGCATTTAAATTAGCATTCCATAATTAAAACGCTATTTTTGACTTTGAAATATGACTTTGAAAAATGTTTTAAAAACATATCGCTCCTTGGATTAAAATAATTATACAAATTAAAAACGAAAATTTGACAGGTGAGCACGGTATTGTGAAACAAATAACAATGTCTTTTGTTTTTATCTTTTTAATGAAGATAAAAAATAAGAATAAATTAAAAGGTCATTGGTACCACGTTGTACGTAGATAAAGCGCCAAGTTTTAAATTCTAGGCTTTTAGAAACTGCATCTTAAATTAAAAATTATGAATTTTGAATTATGCGGATTTTATATTAGGTTTTATGTTTTACTTTTGATAAATATACATTAAATTTTTTATAAAAAATATTTACTATTTTTAGGTCGTGGGTGCTAGCAAATACTGCTTATTCACGATCATGCGCTCTTTGGAAGATAAACTGATGCCGAAACCTGCACCCGAGTGGGCTGAAGATATATCAAAAAAGTTTAAAGAGGATCTTTTCGTAAGTTGAGATGTTGTAAGGCTGTTAAGATAATATCTTATGTTTAAGTTCTGAACTACTCATAATATTGTTAAACTTCAAGTCTCTGGTATTTGTAAGGACGACTAACAACTGTTTGTCTTAATTGACTCTAAATCCATTGGTGTCGTGTGTACGGTAAGGCAGATTTGCTGCTACTCCTGGAACATGGCATTGGCTCTATAATTACAGTTTTTTTTAAAAGCTAATGATTATTTATATTATAGAAATGAAGTAACAAACTAGCATACACTGCACCATTTGGTGTGTTGTCACTGCCAATAATGTACATCTGTAAGCAAATTCAGATTGAATTAAATCACAGATAAGTTCTTCTCAAGACCTTCTCAATCTGACCATACTCATTTTGCCACCCAGAAAAGTAAAATTAACTTAGGTAGTCATCCATCCTTCTTTTTAAGACCTTTTAAGTAGGTATACTTATTATACAGAGAGAGAGGGGCTGATATTATTATAAGATTACATCATAAGCTTTTCCTAGGTCTGTATACAAATCGAAATCTCATCAACGATTGATTTGTGCTCCGTGTAAGGTCTGATAACATGCAATGTATTTAATGCGCATCCAAAAACCGCGTATCCAGAATACCCGTTACATATTAAAATGCAGCATTTGCCTCGCAGAGCAAGCTGGGTGACAACGGCGTGCTCCTAATCCCGAGCGCCCCGCACGCCGCCCCCTTCCACTACTCCTGTCTGCTGCGTCCGTACAACATCGGCTACTTCACTGTAGTCAACGTGCTCAAATGCCCCGCTACACAGGTATGGTACTACTTGTAAAATCATCACTACATAGTATAAAACAAAGTCGCTTCCAGCTGTCTGTGCCTATGTATGCTTAGATCTTTAAAACTACGGTACGGATTTTAACGCGTTTTTTTTAATAGATAGTGATTCAGAAGAAAGGTTTGTATGAATAATACAAGCATAATATAGTGGAAGAACACCGATAATTTTAGGTTTCTTTATTTTTAGGAGGAACACCCGTTACATTTAGAATGAAGCTACAGCTAGTTATTAATATTTTGGCAAAGGGAGATCTTCCGCCAGGCTAGGTGATCATGCCTGGGCAGCGGCCGTGCTCCGATCGTTGTTGTTCTGAACTTGTATACATGCGGGGTATTGAGAATACTTCGATAGCGTGTTTCAGAATACTAGTAGCGCCATCTCTTGATGAGTTGCGGGAGGTCGCCACAATATTGTAATTTTAAATGTATTATATTAAGCTATTCTCGCGACTTCGCCCCCTTTTGTTAACGTTTACCGGGATAATTAGTATCCCATGTGTTAAGCTAGGTCATAAGATATCTGTGTGCCAAATTCCAGCGAAATGCGGTCTAAAGTTTTCTAGTGATAGAGGAACAAACATACTTTTCGCGTTTTTTAACAAAAAGAAGGCATTTGAGAGGATAGATATTTGGAATCTACTTAATCACGCTACAACAGCTGACCGTGTTTGGTTGATTTTAGGCATAACCGAAAATTGTACGGTTACCGTCGGATAGACATATTTTTATCTTTCGTAGAGCAACTGATCGGCATAATTTTATAGTATAGTAATAGCTTAGGCTTTAAATAATCTGTAGCTACTTTTTTATCTTGGAAAATCCATAGGTCTTGTGCGACAACATATTTATAGCGAAGTTTTTATGTTGGTAGATACCTATATTTTTTGTTTGCCACCGTTTGCAGAGCATAGTACTCTTTTACAGGGTTCCGTACCTAAAACGGTAAAAGCGGAACCATAGAAAGCATAGAGATATGATTCAAAGTCATCTCATATGTCAAAATCAGCCTCATACAATATTACAGTACATATTGTGAAATAATATTATGGTGCCAAAGGCGTAGGTACCCTTTGAGGTCTAAGGGCAAAGAGGATATCCTCGAGGCCCGAATGATACTCAATTATTATTACAGTTCAATCATATTTGACCGGTTAAGGTATGCAATTTTGGGTTCTTAAGAAATATTTTATAGATTTTATTACAATATTAAATATCATTAAATTAAATTAATTACAGAACCAATAAATATACAAATAATTCATAATCATGTCAAATAATTGAATGGCGAAATAAGAGTTATGTCAAGTCAAGATATTGAATTAAATGTCAATCGTAATTATAATCATTATTAATAACGTTTTTTCCATGTCAAAAATTCTCCCCCCCCTCCTTCCCTCCGTCTATACGGCTGACACGGACATTGTATTTGAGGGGGTCAAAAGAATCCGTGTTATGTTATTTACATTTTAACTAACTGTAATACATTTAAATTGATTATGTTAATCAAGTTTCACCAGTTCAATCGTATTTCGTATCCCATTTACTAATAACTCGACATTTTGACACTCGCTTCATTAAACTAATTGAATATTTAATCAACAACAGTGAAGGTTGCAGCTTAAGTAGCATTTCCGTATTTTGATGATAAATATGCAATATGATTGTTATACCTGTTCGTAACAGACAAATTATGAATTTATTATTTATAATGCATTTTTTTGACCTTTTAAGTAGGATTTTTACGTGTGTTTGTGGATGCTTATAGCAACCACGACAAAGACGTCATGCGAGATGGAAGGCTTTAACCGGCCACTTTTTAAGGAGAAGTGCGTAACCTCACAAATTGCATTTTTCACTAGATAATGTGTATTTACTATAGGAAATCTCAAATTAATTTACACTCCAAAACAATTGCAAAAAACTTCCAGAGACAGAAGATAAGCGAGGTATTCCTGAGCGGTATGACATGAGGCTCTTCAAAAAAGGTGCAAGTAGAGTTTTTCTCCAAAACCTGCGAAGCATTAGCATGTCTGATGTAGCAATGTCAATAACCGACGGTGACTACTTTCGATTAGGTAGCCCGTTTGTCTTATCGTTAGGTTTTAAATTACGGGCGACATTTTCATACACTATCGCAAACGTTTAACGAGCGACAATTTAACATTTTCGCCCCGATATAGACATTTATAACAATTTGACGCGAAAATTTAGATTTAACGTCCTCGTTCCAAGAAAATGCATTTAATTAATTCCTTTATTTCAGGTACCACTAGGCACAAACAGCCAAGGCCTCCCCATCGGCATCCAAGTGCTCGCGGCTCCATACAAAGACGACCTTTGCCTCTCCGTTGCTAAGTATTTAGAAGAAAAGTTCAGTGGTGCTATCATGGCTTGCAAAGTCAAACAGTGATGTTTTTTTTTTTTAATTTTAAGTTTAATTATGTAAGATATTAACGCTTCTGGTGAATATATGTTTGTAATTAACATACTGTGGTGTTTTTATTAATTTCTGATACAATGTAATCAGTTGTATCTACCTACGTTTTTATATTTCAAATTAGGTAGGGCCATAACGCAAAAGTATAATTAATTCACGACGGTATGGCTTAAGTGAAGACTCATCCATCCATCCATCCATCCATCCATCAGTTTAGTACGCCCTGCCATATATTTGAAATGGAGTGCCCAAAGTTTGCGCTCACTGTACGCTGTAACGCTGCAAAGTCCATTACAAATATGTATATGGAAGGGCGCACTAAATTGATACGTCGCAAATTCAGTATTCCGCTAACAGTTTGCCTACTACTTGGGGATACAGCCTAAGACTACCTACTACTACTACCTACCTACCTACCTAGGTCTTTGCAGCCTACAGGCCTTCAAGATCTCAGAAAAAGGTTTAGTTCCGACTGACCGTAATTTATGCACTTTGGTCATTCACGAAATACCTACCTCGAGAGGAACATAATTCAAGGAAGAAAGGTTATTAAAGTTTAATAACTATAAGGACAGGGATTAAAAAGTCATCATCAAAGGATTGTCTACCTGCCTTAAACACGGAGATAGGTACTATCAGAAATTGACAATTTTATTCATTTTAATTTAATATTATCATAATTAATTAGGTGTTAGAAGAACTAAAGGTAATTAATTTTATTTAAAGGGATTAATATATTAATTAAAATTCGTATATTGAACTAACATTTTCTCTTATTAAATTATTTTATTAAAATTAAAATATTATATCAAAAGTAATTACAAATAATATATAACATTTTTTAAACGTTCCGCATATCTAATCTAAAATAGCGACATTTTACTAGAATATTTTCTAGACAAGTAGGTATTCAATTGAACCAGTACATACAAGGAACTTAAAACAGGTTTGTGGTTATCATTATCGTGCAATTATACAATAGAGTTGCATAACTATCGATAGTTTAACTATCGATAGTTGACCTCGAAAACTAGTTAGGATATCGATAGTAGTATCGATAGTATTGACACATGACAATACTATTGATACTATCGATAGTATCGATAGCTCTATAGTGGCAATACTATTGATTCCAGCAATACTATCGATACTATCGATATTTTTACGTTCAATACTATCGATAGTATTGTAAATTTGGACAATAATAACAAAAACTATCGATAGTATCGATACTATCGATAGGTCTTGACTATCGATAGTTGACCATGTTTCGATACTATTTTAAATGAATACGAAGCTATAAGGCGTCTAGAGCTATCTCTGGCAGAGTATGGTCAGTTTAAATTAACTTTATCTTTATAGCTTAAAATATTCATAAACTTAAAGCTCGAAAGATTTCCATACTAGGTTGCTGCCAATAATGGAGAAAAAAGGTAAGTTGACAATAGTTTTTGTGTGTTTAGTGCTTAATTCATTAAAATATAAATACGTACATACCATACGACCATAAAGTCCACCTGATGATAAGTAGTAACCGTCGCCCATGGATATCTGTAAGCAACTTCATATATAACATGGGTTCTATCTGAAGTTTGAGTTGCCTCTCCTGAGGACTAGGATGGTCGCCTCATATAAAAGTGTGTGGCAACCACACCCTTCCATCGAAACGCTGGAATGCTTCCAAGGGCGTAGCCAGGATTTAGTTTAGGGGGGGGCAGGCAAGTAAAAATGTTTCACAGGTGGTCCTATATTAGGGAAATTGAAAAATTATCAGTAGTTTTCCCGGAAAATTGGAAAATTGAAAGATTGAAATTTTTGATTGAATTCAGACACTGTCTATGAATAATACGTTTTCTATTCGAATATCTTTTGAGATATTTTTAGCTATGTAATTGATTTTTGGAAGGCAATACTATCGCAGTTCATTGAACTATCGATAGTGTGAGTTATTGATATTATCAATACTATCGATACTATTACTCCTAAACGTATATCGGTCTTCGATAGTATCGATACTATCGATAGTATTAATACTATTGAAGCTAATACCTTCGATAGTATCGATACTATTTCTTTATAACAATACTATTGCCCTAAATCATACTATCAATAGTATCGATAGTGTCGATACTATCGATACTATCGATAGGCTATCGATACTATTTATATGACGTCAACTATCGATAGTCTATCGATATTTTAGCAATAGTCGACTATCGATAGGCAACTCTATTATACAACAAGACCGAGCCAGACGCAAGAACTGAATCCAGTACATCAGTATTTTGCAATAATTATGTAAATACCATGCACAGCACAAAGTCGTCCCCACATGGCAGTCGTTATTTAACCTTTACGGTTTACGTACGTCTGCTTCTTTGATACAGTTATCGTAAAATAGGTAAATAATGTTAGTATGATATTTTTTACTGTCGAAGGTGAATATGCGGCTGTATGTACTTGTTATCGTGACTTGCTGTGAACTTGTGTTTGAATATCATTGCCATAAATAAAGGACTCGAAGGATAAGGATATCTGTGGTAAGTATGATAGTGAAACTCTTCAGTACTACACTACTAAGTACTCGCAAAGGATCGAGTTTGGACTCGCTTAGTTCAAATGCAAACGTTGCAAATATCTGTTGAATATCGATTAACAGCGTAAACGAAGGAAGGTGAGTGGATCTTTTCAATTTAGTTAATCTAGGAATTATACCTCACTTTATGCAAAAGTAAAATATATTGTAATCAATTTTCATGTACTTACGTTATGAAAAAAAATATTTTACTAGTCTGCATAAATACGATAATTATATTAACCGCAAATATTTTATAGTAAGTATTACATACTTACATTAATGTATCTGCGCGTGTCTGTAAATTTCTTAAATTTGAAAAAAACCTAGTTTAAAGATCTGAGAATAACTAATGTTAAATGTTTCTTTAAATGTCTGTGTTTGAAACCACATCATACTAAAGCTACTGAACTTAATTTAAAGTGTTCAAATATAATTATAGTCCATATCTTGAGGTAACAATCTTTGTTTTGATAAGAAAATTACTGTCCTCAAAATTATTGCATAGGTAAATTTATGTTACATTTTGTTAAGCCCCGGGTGTACCTGCGGTGCACATGTAGTTTAAACTATATATATCATATACAAACCGTCCAGAGTCAAGTTATTTACGGAATTAGAAACCAACAAATAATGTTTCTAATTTCACAAACTGATTCTATCATATAGCAGCCTAAGTATATACACATACAGGAATTTATAGATAACAATGGAAACAAAACCAGTAGTTAGTTACCTTACTTTTATTTCAGAACCACAAAAATCAGATAGATAAATTTTAAAAGTATTGTTTTAATATGATTAATGCGTAAATTTCTTAAATTTGCTCATTTGTAAATAAATTGCACTGTTACTATGCACTGTAACTTTTCATTTAGACAGGAATTTTTGCATTTATATAATACTTAATAAGCAATTAAATTGTAATGACGACAATGACGTTAAAATAGAATTACGACCAATCATGGCCCTAAAACGCCCAGAATAAATATTAGGTTTATAGATTAATGCCTATTTATGAGTATATTATTATATTTATATATTTAATTTATTATAACACCACAATAACACACATTTAGAAGTGTCATAAATTTCAGTGACGAGAAGATTCCTAAAATAAACTGTTTAGTTTGCGGAGTCAACAATGTAAATGGACAAGCTAGAAGTACTCGTTCTGCTCGGTAATTTTCGAGTCCATTGGCAATGAAGTGATATAATGTATATACCAAGTCCCCAGTCTACAACCAAACACTTAGCTACATAAACAACAATCACAAGGTTTTACTCGCGGGCTGTTGCGATATGACTCCTCTACACTGCTCGCGAAGTTCCTCGGCGAAGTACACAGTCAACTTCGCGAAACTCATTCATTGCAACTTCGGGCCCTTTGATTTGGGCGAAAAACCAACAACAAAATGAAAGTCGGCCGAGGCGCGGTAAAGTAAGCCGAAGTAACTCTCTACACTGTCTTAATTGTCTAACTTCAATCAACTTCGCGAGTAGTGTAGAGGAGGTATTACTGTAGTGTACTTATTGAGATAACTGACGAAAAGCTCAACTCTAGTAGTCGAATCAACAGGTTGGTTGCATAGCCCGGGTTGTCCTGGTTATGTCACTCGAATCGTACATCACTAATGTGCGTGATTGTGTGTTGTGTGTCATCTGTCAGTTCTTTCATAGTGAATACAATTATTTGAATCTGTTGGAAGAAAATCAATAAAATTATATCAAAGCTTTTCCTTTGTTATAAAGACGATCAGTCTATTAATTTATCGCTGCGAGAGTGAAAGTAAGTAAACGAGTAGAAAGTTATGATATAAATGACCTCCGTTAGGCTACTGTCTTGAAGTTCCATCAAACATTATTTTGCCTTTCACCTAGTTGCGATGAAATTTTATATTGCTATCGAATCGCATTGCATTTTGAACTTGCTATGTAAAAAAATTAACTACTTATCTAGAATTTTTAGTATTACGAAGGAACACTAAAAATTGAAAACAGCTGGCCTCTAATGCTGTATACTTTCGGAAAATAGTAAAAGTTAGTTGTTGGGCGATGACCGTAGAGAGTGCGCGAAACGCGAAAAAAGAAATTTACGCTCAAGTAAGTCGTGTTCTTTTAATTTAAAAATTTAAAATGTGTTCTAAATTTGTTCTGGACGACATCGAACGTATTTTAAATTGCAACGCGCATGTAAAAAATAGGGATCAATTCAAATTATGTTAATATAAAGTGGAAAGTGTTATCTGGTGATAAAAGATTCAGACCAAATTTGTGATAGATATAAGTTATGAGTGCATGTAGATAAAAGTAATAACAGTTGTTATTTAACTCTAGTAGCTACTGAGTGTTTTGTTTGTAACTTCATAAAATTTTAAAATTAAAGGTACACATTAAGCCTACCAATACAATGTATATTGAGCAAATTATAATAGGTTGATCTTTGAATAAATTACAAAGCTCTTTTATTGTTGGTTAATTTGCAAATTAATTCAGTGTTATATTTTTTAATTTATGACTGTTATCGCTATATGTTTTTTAAATGTGGCCTTCATTAATTTTACTTTGAAATTTATATAAGGTGTGAAATGAAAAATAACTTTTAGTAGTAGTGTAGTAATGTTACGGTTCAATTTGTGGTAAAGTAAGTATTAAAATCGTTAAAAGAGTTGTCAAGGAAGGAAATAAGGACAGGGGTGAAAGGGCGGGTGTCCCTGCTCTAATTTTAAAAATTTACTTACTGGATATGAATATTAGTAGAGACGCACATAATAGTGGTTTCACCGAAAAACAAAATACCAAATACTATTCGGTTTAACATTTGCCGAACTGGATATTCTGCCTAAATATTCTGTTTACCACATTTTATTAAGAAATAACTGCGAAAGTGAATTCATAAAAAAAATTAAATGTTGATTTTAGGTTCATAACAAAATAATATTGATGGTAGAGTTTAGAAAAAGGTGAATTTTATTGAATTTTCAAAAATGTTGATTTGAAGTTTAATTCATTTATATTATTAGCTTTACTCAACACATTCTTCACAGGATTTCATTGATTTATGACATAAATCTTACATAAAATGATTTCTTTTTGTTCTATTTTTGGTCCTAGACTCAATAAATATACAGAGCGAGCAATACAAAGAGTGCAAAATGCCTGTATTCGTTATTGTTATAACGTGCCCAAGAGGGAATTCATCACTCCATATCTGAACCGCAAGAGTATACTGAACATGAGTGCTAGAAGAGAACTTCATTACGCTTGTACTGTCCAAAGAGTGATATGGAACAAAAACCCGAGTATCTGTTTGAGAAACTCCATTGGGTCAAGGACATTACCAACCGTAACCTTCGCCCTAACATCCAGAATCTTTTAATAACTCCGGCACATAATACGAACAGATACCGCGGTTGCTTCAAGTTTGCTGCGGCGAGCATATGGAACGACCTACCTCCACCCCTGAGAAACAAAATGAGTATCAGTGCTTTTAAAAAAAAATACAACTCCGCATTAATAAGGAGATAGCTTGCTGCAGAGAATTTGAACCCCGCATACTGGAAATCTCTGCCATTAAGAGAGTATTTTTAACTTAAGTGGTCTATATCTATACACATTAACATAACACACACACACACTCACACACACATACACAAACACACACACACTAGCACGCATGGAGTCACTTAGTTACATTTTACTATATACCTATTTAATCTGCCACTCTATATTTAGCTATCGTTTGTATATCCTACTGTTAAGTTTTTTTGTGACGGTTGGGACGGGGAATGGAATGGAATTGTAATCTCCTGCATAACATCCGAAGGAGAAAGGGAGTGGCTGAAAAACAGCGCTGCCCGGGACAAAAGTCTCGTGTCAGCAACTAGCTGAGACACTTCCTTTGCCCCCTAGTTATTATTTTATTTAGTTTCTTTTTTTGTACGTTGTCTAGTGTTAAATTTTATACTTTAATATGTTCTGTTCTTATTTATGTTTGTTTGGGGCAATAAATTATTATTATTATTATTATTACTATATTGTGACGTGTAACCAAATAGGAAAAATATGGAACTTAATATATTTGACACCAAAACCACATAATTTGGTCGAATACAAATAGTGAAAAAGATACCAAATAACAACCAAATATTTGGCGCATCTCTAAATATTAGTAACTTTCCAAACCACTGTTTTTTATTACAACTGCTAATTTTTTAGGGTCATCTTCTGGTGAAACCCTTGAGACCTGTTGTATCAAAATACATAACTAAAGCAATATTTGAGCAATTCACTGATAATTAATGGATTAATACCTGTATACACTTTTCGTTGTAATTCATTCCTAATTATTCAAAGTGTACACATGTTCTAAGTGAATGAAGTTATGTTAAACAAAGTTGTATTGCCTTAAATGCCATCTGTCCCCGGACAGGGTTTGAAATCCTGTAAGCATTACTCCTACCTACTCCAACCATACTTTATTATTAGCTTACCATAGGAATGAGTATCTCATATGTTAGCCAGGTCATAAGCTATCTCGGTATGTGCCAAATTTAAATTAAATGTGATTTGTATTTTTGTGTGGGACAGTAAGGTATATTGGGGTAATATCGGACGTGGGGTAAATCTGTAAAATGGAAATTGTAAGCTAATGTAGTAATTTTTCATTAAATTGACAATTTTATACACATACATCATTTTGATGGAGTGGTGGATGGAGACAGCCTTAAAGACAAAATTCCTGACTTAAGTCTAAAATTTCAATCATACTGTTTACCCCATGTTACCTCAAAACACCCTTACTAACACAATTTCACTTTCACATTTGCAATATTAAAAAAACATATATTTATTATAAATAAAATATGTTTGTTTATTCATCCAATAAACAGAAGATAACAATTTAATTTTCTTTCATAGTAGTAGATACAACAAAGATTGTTAATATATCACCAGGTCATTAAAATAAATTACATAATAAAATTATTTTTATTGATGGTTTGTATTTTATCCTATCGATAACAACTTTAGTATTAAGAAATGTAAATTATCAGATAATCGCATTTATCATTGATAACATTGATACATGCACTTTCCTTATCTTCAGTAAGTGCAGTGCATTAAATTGTAATTTCCACATTGTTACTAAGGACCTCACTTAATTTACTATACATATATGAATGGGAACTTGGAATATAAGGGTGGGGTTTAGGGTTCCGAGTCCCCCCCCCCCCCTCCAACTTTACCATAAGATGAGTAGTCCAGAAAGTATGAAGTTTTTAAACAGGATTTTTTTAAAGAACAAGTTTCCACTTGTTTCGTTCAAAAAAATTCTGAGTCTATTTATTCCGGAGAGAAGGGCACTTAGTATAAAGTAAGGAATCATTCCAGAAACTAGCAGATCTTTTTGGTTTATTTAATGTCCATAAATATGAATGTGTAGTTAAGTTTTGTTACCAAAGTGATCATTCACAAAGCATGCAGATTAATTCAAATACTGGTTTATTCTAAATATGTGTCAGTAGATTAATTAAGCAAAGTGTAAAAACGCGAACGGATATGCATCAGGAAACTTGAAAAAAATTATCATTAAATATTTTGTTTTTGGTTTTATGGACATACATATAACCCATCGCAATGGTCGAAATTAGACCATAATTTAAAAAACTAAACTTCATATTGTCCAAGGTAGCTCTCTAATTTAAATAAATAGTAGTTTCTCTTAACTAGTAGTAGTTGTTTAACTAGTTTCTCTAATCTAAATAAATTCGAATGATTTTCAAGTTATTTTTAACGCACCCGTTAGAGGTAATAAGTGGTTTAATAACTAAGCTGCATTTAAAATCAATAGCGGGTATTTTGACAAAGTCATGTGACATTTTTGACGTTATGTGGTTTCATAGTAAGGCATTGAATGTTCTATTTCGTTTATTATTATGTATGTGTTTGTGACAAACGCGAGGTAGTGTATGTAATGGGGTTTAGTTGATTTTAAGTGTGTTCTATGCATTATTTGAAAAAAATAATAGCATTCCGTAATTCGTCTCTACATCAACTATAACCGTGCGTAATTTCACACTCCTTAGTCTGCGGCAGGTATCATAAAAACGAATCACAAGTTTTTGCTTCAAATATTAATATATAGATTAACTTTTCTGTGCAGCATCGAAACACCAAAACAAGTAAGATAGTAAGAGGCATGGCGGGCGACATGATGAAACATGTATACGTGACCATCCGCATCTACTTTGACATGATTGTGGACTTCCTGTTCTCCCTGTACTGGGAGAGAAAGCGGAAGCCCATCCCGGACCTGGAGAAGCGGCATGCTGTACTGGCAGAGAGTGCCTGCTCCTTGGCAGCTAAGATCAGGAAGAAGGAGTTGAAGTCTGAAGTGCTGGTCACCCTTTGCATTGAAAGAATCAAAGCCGTAAGTTTTTCTTTTTATTAATATTGTATAAAAGGTGGCAGAAGCAGTGTAGTTCAACTGAGGAAGTACCACCGCCACACTTATTTCTAGCGTGAAGCATTTCTTGCGTTTCGATAGAAGGGTGTGGTTGCCGGCACACTTTCACATCAGGCGATCATCATAGTCCTCGGGAGTAGCAACGCATCTGTGATTGACTTCAGATGGAACTCATGTTCACTTACGATCAGGTGGACTGTATGGCCGTTTGGTACTTAGTCAGATAAATAAAAATTGCAGATTTACAAAAAATACGCTTATGATTAGGTCCTTGCCGCGGCTCTGCCTACTTTAGTCATGTTTGACGTGGTAAAGAGTATCTGTGTTAATCCAGGTCATAATCTCCGTGTGCCAAATTCCATCCGAATTCAATTGGTATTTATCTGATGGTAAAACACGTATTATTTAGATTTAAGGGCATTCTTATGGGCGTATTTCTAGCGTGAAACCGTTTTTGTATTTCGATGGAAAGATATAGTTGCCAACTCACGTCATTATAAGGCGATCATCTTAGTCCTCGAGAGTAGCATCGTATCTGTGAATTATTTCAGATACAATCCCTGATTTGTGAGGGATTAATTACAGATTTTTATGAGCGGCAGTCCCCATTTACCAAGAGGTGGACTGCGTACTCGTTTGCTACTTAAATTGTACAAAAAAACGTGAGGCACTCGGGGACTGCCGCGGTAAAACTATTGCATATCATTTTTTATCAACTTATGCAATTATAATTATTAATTTATTTGTGCAGTTTTTATTTCTTTGATACTATATACTTTCTCACAAACAGCTGCTTACATATTCGTCCGATAATTCGTCAGCTCGTCTCGATCCGCTCGAGCTTCGTTCTGTCGTACCATATACGAGTACATACACGATAAGCAAACGCTCGACCGCGCTACATGGTAGGCGGAGTGGGAAGGTGTTAGGTTATTTTCGTTACGGAATTTCTTGATTCGATCGCCGCGCTCAAAGCCCGCGATAAAAGCTTTGCAACTTAAAAATGGTAACAATTGCGTAAAACCTAACAAACATTCATTAATCTTTATAATATTAGTTATTTATAACTCTATATAAATCGTGTACGACTAGCTTCTTATTATTATTCAGAAATTGTATGTTTAATTTTGCAACATAATCATATAAGTAGCAATTTCTGAGAATTACCGTAGTTTTTGTGAATGTCTTGTTATTTTACCAAATGACGTAACGGAATATGCCTTTTGTATTAATGAGAACTAATAGTGTTTAGGAAAATTTTCTTGCGACGATACATCGGAATATTTTGACTGGGTGTCCATGCCCTCAAAAAAGTTACTATCATGTGTATATTATAGTAATTTGATTTGATACTCTTGAAATCAAGCATATTTCAAGAGTTTGAAGAGACTTATAAAGGAAAGAAAGAAAGACTTAAACGGATTGTTAATTATAAAACCCTTCCATGACTCCTCAAAGGGTCTAATTTACACAAAATCGTTTTTTGTTTATTACACACTATTTTGGATAAAAAAAGAGTATTGTGCAAAAACCGTAGGCATAATGAACGGTATAGGATTCGCTGATTGGACGAAGGCAATATTTTTTGCTAAAAAAAACTATACACGCGGTTGTAGGGAATTACTGGTTTGGACGGCTTGGACGATTAAATTTCCGATAAATTGTTTTTATGAATTTGAACCAATACTTACAAATCTTTAGGACACAGTCTTTATGGCCATATCTATAGCGCATATTAACAGATTTTTGAAATTGTAAATTAAACATTTTTTTGTGGAACGATAAAAAATACACGCTTTTACGTGAAAAATAGGTACCATTTCATCATTTTGGAAAATAGAAAAAATCGTATTCGTATGTTATGCTCCATATCTATTAACTCTTGAATTTAAAACCAATTAAGTTCATTCATTTCATGGACAGCGCACATCCATTTTTTCTTTGGACCTTTTTTCACCTCCTTTTCTCTACAAAAACTGACTAAAATGTTTTTTTGTGTGTTTGGAAGAGTATTTTTGAGTAACACTTTTGTATCAATACTTACATATAAAACTCTTTTTTTAAATTGCCTGTTTTTTGCACGTTTAATTAGAAAAGGCCACTTAACATACAAATTATTATGTATATTTTTTGTTGCACTGCTTTCAGGTGAATCCAATTCTGAATGCTGTGACTGACGAACGCTACGTGGAAGCTCTGAAGGAAGCTCGCGAGATCGACCAAATCATAGAAAATGGACAACCCAAGGAATATTTTGAACAACGACCATTCCTAGGTAATTATGTTAACGTCCCTGTAGTTCCGGGATCAGAATAGGGCTACGGTATCCCCTGCCTGTCGTAAGAGGCGACTAAAAGGGGCTTCCGGGGTTGCGAGCGGCTATAGTGGAAGCTTGAACCGTCCAGCTAGGCGATCCCGGGAAGGACGGCGGTATGTGTGGTCGCATATCGTCGTAAAGACTAGACGGAGCGGTGGGCCCAGCCGCCCATCTGAGAGGAGCCCGATGGGGCAACGCGCTCAGAGGATTCCGGCTGTAGTCCTTTGGAGGTCCCGGAGTCCTATTTATAGCACCGAGGCCGGCCTCCGGGGGGGGTTTTAGTACGGTAAAAATCCCACATAACCCTGCATTGCTCTCAAGGCGTCGGGGACCTTTTGAAGGTTTTCCCCTCGAAGGTAATTATGTTAAAGACGAGAAAGTGCGGTGAGCGTTTCACGTCCATCAGGGAAGAGCCCGAAAGGGGCATCGCGCTCGGAGGACTCCGGCTGTGTTCCGTTGGAGATCCCGGACTCCTTTACGCAGTGCTGGACGGCCACCGGAGGGTTTTAGTGCGGTAAGAATCCCACATAACACGCGTCGCTCTCACGACGTCGTGTACCTTATGAAGGTTTCTCCCTCGTAAACAAAAAAGGTAATTATGTTACTCGTAAAATCCTGCGACTAAAATGTTGACTATATTTAGAATGGATTCGTAAAAGTATTGTTTTTCGAAGACGATTCGTTCATTAACCAAAGGTAATTGTTATTCTGAATTCATTTCATGTGACTCCTCATTGTATTCACCTCCACTGTAGGTCATTTTGCATATAAAGTAGATATTGCTTATGTGTTCATTGTTTGTTTTGTCATTTGTAGTTCCACTTGAAGATTAAAGGTTATTTTTTGTATAACACACTAAGGAAAAAAATCGCTGCTTTGAATGAATAAAACACAATACAAAAACTCTATACAACTAAATTTTATATGAGAGCCGATAAAAAATAAACAATGCGTTTTGTTTTAATCTCATGAATGAAGTTAAAAAATCTATATATTAAAAGGATGTTAGAGCCTCAAGTATTTTTTTTATCTGATTGAAGTAGCAAACGAGCATATGAGCAAATGGTAAGTGGTTATTGCTCATAGCCAGGGTCTCTACCCGAAGTCTATCACAGATACGTTGCTACTATCGAGGACTAAGAGTCCTCGCCCGCGGCGACTTTTTGCAGCGATGCTGTCGCGTAGCCGCAACGATACAGTCGCGAAGCGGTCGCTTGCTGTGCGCCCTCGCCCTCGGGCACAGATTCAGTCGCGATGCAAACGGGATACGTCGTTCGTTTCTTACTATATTATACATAAAAACCTTCCTGTTGAATCACTCTATTAAAACATGTGCATTAAAATGCGTAGCGTAGTTTTAAAGATCTAAGCTTTACATAGGGACAGGCAGCGAGAAGCGACTTTGTTTTATACTATGTAGTGATGATGATGACGATAAAATAAAGGTTTTTGTATCAATAAGTAATAAAATTATCACAGTTATAAAAATAACAATAAAATTATTTTATGCCAATTATAAAAAAATGGTTAAGTAAATTTCCACATCAAAACAGATCGTAAAGTTTTATTGAGGCGTTCTCTTATGAATATGCAATAGATTAGCCGTAGCCACCCATAATGCTTCTAAAATGTATTTTTTTTATCTGACTGAAGTAGCAAACTAGCATGCAGTCCACCTGATGGTAAGTGGTCACTGCTGCCCATGGACATCTGTAATCAATTACATACAGAACATGGGTTCCATCTGAAGTCAATCACAGATGCGTTGCTGCTCCCGAGGACTATGATGGTCGCCTCATGTGAAAGCGCGTCGGCAACTACACCCTTCTATCGAAACGCAAAATATGTTTCACGCTAGATATATATATATAAATAGGTGTGGCGGTTTTCGAACCACACTGATTCTACCACATTTAATTAAAGTTTATATAGTTTATTGTATTATATAGATTGCTTTATTTGCTGTTATTAAAATAAAGTCATAGTCAATAAAGACATTAAAATAAAGTTGATAAAGCAGGTGATTTAAGGCACATGTGTAGAAACACAAAATGTCCTATGTATTTATTCGACAGTATGAAGAAACAAACGAGCACGCTGTCTACGTGGTGGTAATTAATCGCTGTTGTCCACATCTGATCTGTGACCAACTTCAAATAAGCCAGGGATTCTATTTAAAGTGAATCACAAGTGCGTAGCGACTAAGATGGCCATTGCACAAGTAACTGAGCCGACATCCTCACCCGTTTGAAACGGGATTAGATTCTTTCTTAATCCCGTAAAACGTTCAAGGTCTAAATCTACCAATCACTTCCAGGTATTCCTGTCTCGGCGTAATCATCATGTAACTCCTTCAAAGCCGATAAAAATTTCAACTTCGAGACCTACTAGACAGTCCCATTTGTCGTACATCTATATAAAATTCCTACCAAGTGAAAACGTTCAACCTTCTTTTGTCATAATATCTCCCGCTAGGCTAGTTAATCATGATTTGGGAGCGCCTGTTCTTCAATAGTCTCTATTCGGAATTTGTATATATGCAGGGTCTGAGAATACTTCGATAGCGCGATGCAGAAATACTAGTGGGGCCATCTCTTGATGAGGTGCGACGAGGTCGCCACACAACTATTTTTTCACAGGAGTTTCTTTTAGGGCGAAGGATATCCCTGACTATCATTAACACAATAAGCAAGTGTTTCCCTTCTAGTCCTAAAACGTTTAACATCCTTTACAACCCCCAGGTGTTCCATTCACGGCTAAGGAGAGTCACGCGGTCGCGGGGATGCTCCACACGCTGGGCATCGAGGCGCGTCGCCACGTGCGCGCGCCGGAGGACGCGGAGTGCGTGCGCCTTCTGCGGGAGGCGGGCGCGATACCCGTCGCCGTTACTAACGTGCCCGAGATCAATAAGTGGTGAGATATTAATAATAGAAAAAAGACATGAATAATAATAATAAAAGATATGAATAATAAAAAAAATATTTAGAACGAAGGAGATATTAATAAGTGGTGAGTTGTATACTTCTTCAGCGTAACAGGATGAAAACCTTTTTTTAAAAAAATCTTATCTTTTGCCTTATTCTAGGCTTGTAGAAAATCCGTTGGAGTTTCTGAGTCCCCTACTACAAGCGCTGAGGAAGGCCACTGAGGAGGTTTTAGTGGGTACAAATCCCACATAACCCGGAGTCTCTCCCAAGACTTCGGTGTACCTTTTGAAGGTTTCTTCCCCGTAACAAAAAAGGCTTGTAGAAAAAACAACACTGACAATAGTAAGAACTAAAATTTGGACAATATTGTACCTAACTTCAGCGTGTCGGTTTTTCGTGACGGTATGCGCGCGCATCGTAAAACAAATATTTCATTTTTCAATAACGCACCAAAAGAAGTATAACTTCAAAAATAAAAAAAATCACGGCGAAGGAAAGCCACGCTGTGGCGGGTATATTGCATACGCTACAACTATTTATCAAGCAATGATAACTACCAATTCGCACTTTGCCAGCGCGGTGGACTATGGCCTAAAACTCTCTCATTCCGAGAGAAGACCCGGGCTCAGCAGTGGGACAATAATGGATTGACGATATAATGATAATTATTTATCAAACAATGATAACTATTTTATCATTGCTTTCTTGCACACATTTAAAATTTAGTATGTATTTCATAAAATGCTTGCCCATTAAACATTTATTGCGGCAGTTACCACACTTGCTTACGATATCTTTTGTCATTAATCCATAAAATAAAAAAAAGCTTTCTACACGCATAACCCCACAGTAGGATTTTCTCCTGTGTCGTGGGTGACATGGACACACACAAAGACGAATACACAAACACCCAGACTCAGAACAAGAATCTAAACTCATCATTCAGATACTTCACTGGCCGGGAATCGAACCCAGGACCCACAGCGCGTTAGCCCGGTATGGTAACCGGTCGGCCACGCGGGTCGTCAACAAATAAAATAAGTAATAAATCCATGAAATAATAATAATCCATAAAATTCCATAAAATAAGTAATAAATCCGCTACAGCATCCATAACATATTCATTTTATCACATCAATTTTACGATTAGCATTGTAAACAATACAACCGGACGTGTTAAGATTTTCCATTAAAGCGCTTAAGTTGACTGAAAAAATTAGTATAGTATTTTTTGGATTTAATTTAACCAACTTTAACAAAAATTTAGTCAAAAATAATCAGTGCCTAGCCAGGCTGAGGGGGAGTCCTGAGCCATCTGAATCCAGCGGTTACCCGCCGTCTTCTTCAGGTCATCAGTCCACTTGGTCGGGGAGCGGCCTGCACTGCTTTTGCCTAAACGTGGTCTCCATTCGAGGACTCTACCACCCCATGAATTGTGTCCTACGAACGATGAGTTCTACGCATTGCCACTTCAGCTTACCAATTCTGTGAGCTATATAGGTAACTTTCGTTCTTTTACGGATTTCATCGTTATGAATTCTGTCGCGCAGGGAAATACCGAGCATAGCCCTCTCCATAGCTCGCTAAGCGACTTTGAGCTTACGCACGAGGCTTAGAGTAAGGGACCACGTCTCGGCGCCGTATATGTCTGCCAAGTTTTAGCGAAATCCGGCCAGTAGCACGTGCGTTAGATCGGCTTCCCACGACGCGAACACATAATGGATGGATGATAGACTGATAAAGATGGTCATATAAAAGTAAACCGGCAGCCACACCCTTCAATCGAAACGCAAGAACTGCTTGTCGTTAGAAATAAGTGTGACTGTGGTTCCGAAACTACACTGGTTCTACTACCTGGCAAAGTCTAGTTCTTTTTTTTGTTCTCGAGGTGGAAACCTTCAATAGGTACCCGACGCCGTGGGACCGACGCAGGGTTGTGTGGGATTTTCATTACACTAATACCATCCCGGTGGCCGTCTTCGGCACTACAAAGAGGAAGGCAACCGGAATCATTTGAGCGCGTTGCCCCATCGGGATCCTCCCAGATGGGCGGTTGGGCCCATCGCTCCGTCTAATCTTTACGAGGGTATACGACCACACATACCGCCGTCTTTCCCGGGATCGCCTTACTGGATGGTTCAAGCTTCTCCCACTCTAGCCGTCCGCTACTCCGAAAGCCCCTTTTAGTCGCATCTCACGACAGGCAGGGGATACCGTAGCCCTATTCTGATCACGGAACTACAGGGACGAAAGTCTGGCTCTAACAGTTGTAGAGGAAAATACCGATAGGTTTCGAAATAAATATGCAAAATGCAAAACATTACATAACACGGCCCAGTTCGTAACCGGTCCATAATGTCTCGTGGAAGTGGGTCTCTGACCGCGCGTGGCTCACCAAACCAGTTAGACCTCTACTGGGTAAACTTTGTTTACGTGGTTTTGTTCATTTTGTATGGATTTAAGTGTGTGAAGGTTGTATAGTTATTTTTAGAATTTCGAGGTTTGGAGAAAATTGCAGTATTTTCACTATTTAATATTTATTTATAGTACCCGGCGAACTTCGTTCCGCCTAAAAGACATAAATCTAAAATTATCAGTTTTTCTCCACTATATAATGCATGTATTATACATAAAAACCTTCCTCTTGAATCACTCTTATGTATTAAAAAAACTGCATTAAAATCCGTAGCGTAGTTTTAAAGATCTAAGCATACATAGGGACAGACAACGGGAAGCGACTTTGTTTTATACTATGTAGTGATTTGTACTGTTTACATATTATGTTTTATTGCCATTTAAATTAAAATTTTGATGTGCCTGAGTATAATTATTTCATTACATAAGATGTTAAATAATTATAATTTAATATCTTATGAAATAATGTAAATTTTACAAGTTTTATGAATTAATTCTCTGAGCTCAGAACATTACACCTTTTTTATTTCACTCATTAAAATACAAAAAAATATATGTAAAGGATATAATATGTATTATTTTACTTATTAAAATTCAAAAAAACAATGTTTAAAGGATGTATTATGTGTTATTTGATTTTAGACTGGTATTATCGCGGAATTAATACATTATAACACTTAACGGGTACTCACGGTATGTGTTTTTAAATTCACGATTTTAAATTGTTATAGAATACTTTTTGCCGATATTTCGACCCAGTTGCATGTATCGTGGTCACGGTGAAAACATCGCCGTGACCACGTGATCACTGTGTTCGCCGTGACCACGATCCATGCAACTGGGTCGAAATATGTGCAAAAATAATTCTAGAAGAATTCAAAACCACTCGTGAATCAAAAATTGTGAGTACCCGTTAAGAATTAAAAATATAGTATTTTTATTATACTATGCTACGTGCACGAAACATCCATTCACAAAACAATTTGCATTAATCGTCTTGCTCGTAACGTTTGTGTGTGGAAAAAACCTGTATAAGTTTCACCTAATTTAGCGAACGTTTCTCAATCAATTTAATTCGGAACTAATAGAATTGATTTTGAACGCATACAATGCAAACGTTACAACCTATTATTATAATCATATGATTAAATAAACGTTACAACCTATTAATTATAATAATTATATAATTTTAATACTTTTCTTGCATTATACTTATGTGATATAAATATTATAATTATATGAATGACTTCTGTTAAAACAATTTAATTATTATGTTATCTCTCACGCAAAAACTGATTTTTATTTCGCTTAAAATTAGCACATACGTGCTTACTATGCCATATAAAACATGGAATGTGAGTAAAACCAGTTGTAAATAAAATTATCTATATTGTACCCAGGCAGGAGACCCGCAACATGGTGTTCGGCCAGACGAACAACCCCTACCACACGGGGCGCACCGTGGGGGGCTCCAGTGGGGGTGAGGCCGCCCTCTCGGCCGCTCTGGCCTGCCCCATTTCGCTCTGTAAGTTGGATTTATATTGCCTTTTATAATGAAAAACTAATAAAATGTCTTTTGCTTATTTAGTATATTGGCAAAGGGAGATCTCTCGCCAGGCTAGGTGATCATGCCTGGGGAACGGCCGTGCTCCGACAGTCTTGTATATATGCGGGGTATTGAGAATACTTCGATAGCGTGTTTCAGAAATACTAGTGGCGCCATCTCTTGATGATTTGCGGGAAGTTGTCACTATAGCACCGTCTCTTGGTGAGTTGCGGGAGGTCGCCACACTATCAACTTAAATCAGACAACATTACAAATTATTTTAAATGTACATTACACCCAGACATGCCGTACCAACATTACATATATACACTGATCGATCTATTCGAAATTCATAGACGACAAAAACGAATAATGTAATGTGTGTGCGCTTGCGCATATGCATGTATAGGCACGCGCGTATGCGTGTGTGCGTCTGTGTATGATGCAATGAACTCAATTGTTACATGACCGGCTGCGTTTCTATGGATTTACCTTTTGTAGACGATCACCACGCGTTAACTTTAATTATTGTTTTATCTAAATGAATATGTGACAGGCTCCGACATTGGTGGCTCCACGCGCATGCCGGCCTTTTACTGCGGCCTGTTTGCGCTCAACCCCACCGCCGGACACACCAGTCTTAAAGGTAATGTTAATGAATTTCCATCAAATAGCATTAGCTGTTCATTATAAGCATTAGAAATTCGTATTAAGTTTTTAATTACTGGTGACGCAAGAGCTAGCACACGTTTTGATCAATACGTTTGTTGAACTATTTCATAGAAGAATTGCTGCCAGTACCTTAGGAATTCTGTCCAGACTGAGCGACACTAATCATATCATATTAATATTATAAAGGCAAAGGTTTGTGAGTGTGTATGTTTGTTACTTCTTCACGTCCAAACGGCTGAAGCGATTTTCATTAAATTTGATAGGGAGTTAGCTGACACTCCGGATTAAGCCGGATATAGGCTACTTTTTACTGTGGGAAAATATCTGATTCCCACGGGACAATCCATTTTTTGTTAACGCGGGCGGGATTCAACTAATATTTATATAAAGGGGGTTGTCAATTTGTTGTATGTTTTTTAACATTTATTTCTCGATCATTCCGTTACTTTCAAATCGTTTAGTAGAGTTTTTTTCCGCTTTAGGGTCAGCGCTCCGCACGGGCAAGGAGTCCAGCATGGCGTCGATCGGGTTCGTGAGCAAGCACTGCGAGGACCTGGCGCCGCTCACCGCCGTGGTGGCGGCCCGCAAGGCGCCCCTGCTGCAGCTGGAGCGGCGGGTGGCCGTGCAGGTGAGGCCTGGTGCCGACCTGGGGCTTAAGGGTCATTCGAACATTCATTCAGCTTAACGTAACGTAGGGGTAGAGGACGGCATGAGATCAATAGTTCGACCGGGGAAGTACCACCGCTACGCCTATTTCTAATCTTTTAGTTTCTATTATAATAATTTTCTTGTTTTACAGGATATGAAATTCTACTATCTAGAAGTAGCTGAAGATCTTCGCGTGAGCCCAGTCAGCGCGGATCTCAGAAAAGCCATGAGAAGGTATATTCATAAACTATCGTAACTGAAACGTGGTAGAACTAGTATGGTTTTGACCAGGGAGATATCTCCACCACAATTGCTTTTATTATGTAAGATTATTTTAATATTCTTTTTGGATAAGATTGAACTAGCAAACGGTCAAGAATCGCTCCTGGGTGAGTAGTCACTGCGCCTATGGACATCTGTATGTAACTTCATACATAACACTGGTTTACTCGTGAGTCGACAACCACACCCATCCATGGAAAGACTCGTGTTGACGTGACGTCTATACTATTCAAAATATTTTCCGATCAGATTTCCAATGAGACTCACCAGGTCCGTTAACCAGCAATGTTCCCCTTAGGGTGGTGGAGCACCTGTCGAGCGTGGCGGAGCCCCCGCGGCGCTACGACCACCACGGCTTCGTGCACATGTTCCTGCTGTGGAGGCACTGGATGACGCGCGAGGCCGACAGCTTCCCGCGCCTGCTCACCAACAACCGCGGGGAGGCCAGCGGGCTGCTGGAGCTGGCCAAGAAGGTATACACATCATTATTTTGCTAGGATCGGCTGGCGTTTTCCTTTTTAGGAGCGACGCAGGGTTTTGTGGGATTTTTACCGCACTAACCCCCCCCCCCTCCCCTCGGTGGCCGTCCTCGGCGCTAAAAACAGGACTCCGAGATCGTCAAAGAACCGCAACCGGAATCGTCTACGCGTTGCCCCGTCGTGCTCCTCCCAGGTGAGCAGCTGGGCCCACGGCTCCGTCAGGTCTCTACGAGAGTATGCAGCCACGCATACCGCCGTCCTGCCCGGAGTCATCTGGTCGAACGGTTGGAGCTCTCACTCAATAGACAATGTAGAAAAGTGCTACAATGCGATGTACTGATCTGTGGACACAATATCTAGTGACATTTATTATTACTATTACTTATAATCCATTAAAATTACTTTTTTCATTAATTTATACTTGAAAGTTTTACTTTAATTTATATTTGTAAGCCACTCAGTGGCAGAATAAGCGAACAAAAATGTTTGAATACCAACTGTACATAATTAGGTTACCTTATTCACAAATAAATTGATTTGATTTGATTTGATTTGATTTGTACATTTTAACAAAGAGCATCTAGAACGTAAGAGCTACAGTGACAGTAATTTGAAGTATATTCAAGTATTAGAAATGAGAGTACTGCAAAGGCAATAAAAGTACTACAATACCATAAAAGCTAAAATAGCTATCTAAATCGTAAAAAACAGTACAAAAGTGGTCCGTGACTAACCAGAAAGTGTCCGAAATAAATGTCCTACAGTAGCGCCCTACATCTTATCAAACACAGCACAGAAAAAGTAAAAAAAAAACTGAAATTAAAGATCTCATTATTAATATTTTGTTTATATTGTAAGCAACATTGTCTTAACAATATGCAATTAGTATCTTTCTTTTTTTTTATTTATCTGACTTAAGTAGCAAACGAGCATGCAGTCCACCTGATGATAAGTGGTCACCGCCGCCCATGAACATCTGTAATTAACTTCGTACAGAACATGGGTTCCATGTGAAGTCAATCACAGATGCGTTGCTACTCCCGAGGACTATGATGGTCGCCTCATAAAAGTGTGCCGGTAACCACACCCTTCCATCGAAACGTAAGAAATGCTTCACGCTGGAAATAAGTGTGGCGATGGTACTTCCCCGGCCGAATTACAACACTGGTTCTACCACCTGCAACATTGTCTTAACAATATGCTAATAGTATCTTCCTGTTGTTTTCATGTAACCTTTGATTTCCAGATGATAGGTTTCTCGAAGTACACGCTGGCGGCCATCCTGAAGCTGCTGGACGAGCAGGTGGTCCCGCCCGTCGACCCGCAGTGGGCGGAGCGCCTCACGCTGGACTTCTCCGACGACCTCATCGTGAGTACACGACTTATTCCTATTGGACCTTTTGCAAAAAGGAACCAAAGACTTCCTCCTATTATATTTATATATGTTGATGATTATCAATAATATCATATATCATGTCGGAGAAAAGCCGCCGACCCCGTACATTAGAAATGGTACAAAAGGGATACTTCAAGTCTAGGATAGCCAATTTAGACATTAGAATAAATGAGTCGTATAAAATCAAAGGTGGCTATCTACATTTGGACCTATTTTTGGTAAAGTAAAAAAAATGATTCTCTTTATGTTATTCCAAAAAATACTGATATGTAGATTTTTTTATAATCTACCGGTATTTCTCTATTAGGTTAATACCGAGAGAATGTGACAAGATGCATGATTGACTGGGTATTCGCATTTTTTTGTTTTGTGATAGCCGTATTTGATACCAACCTTAAAATATAGCCTTATTTGATTTTATACGACTCAAACAATGACTAAGAAATTACAGTTATCCGAAATCAATTAATTTAGTTAGATGAAGAATGTGAGGATTTGAAATAGACAGCGGTCCGTGCCCTGTGACGCATCCAAATAAAATGTATCCCTGACATAGTTCTCAGACTCTTTTTATAGGATAAGCAAATACTAGAAACAGGTAAATGGATCGATCGTTTATTATCCGCCGGTGCACGTTGTGACGTCATTACTTTTCAACATTTAAACTGCCATCCCGACATATACATAGAACAAATAATTTTGTGCAACATTGTAAATAGATTTTGTCAAAAATAACCTAAAATTATACAGTATACACAATTTTGACAAAAGAGGCTTTTTCTCAAAACTGTCGTTGTGTGGGTTGATTCTGTTTTGCATAAGTAGGTCCAATTAATCTTGCACTAAACATAGTTACATCCGCTTTTAAAAAATGTAATATAAATTTTGATTGAGTAGATGGAATTAATTGTGAATTAAACATTTAATGTGTTTTTAACATTTTTGGTTGCCAGATTACGTTCTTGAGGCGACAATCTTAGTCCTCGGGACTAGGAAGTAGGAACATATCTGCGATTGACTTCAAATAGAATTCCTGTTTTATATGCAATTGCTTACAGATGTCTATGGACAGCAAGAATATCTTTTTTTTGGTATGTTAAGTTTTACAGGTGGTAGAACCAGTGTAGTTCGACTGGGGAAATACCACCGCTACACCTATTTCCAGCATGAAGCATTTCTTGCGTTTCGATAGAAGGGTGTGGTTGCTGGCACACTTTTATATGAGGCGACCATCATAGTCCTCGGGAGTAGCAACGGATTTGTGATTAACTTCAGGTCAGGACTTCAGGAATTTCTGTATGAAGTTGATTACAGGTGTCCATGGGTGGCAGTGACCACTCACCATCAGGTGGATTGCATGTTCGTTTGCTACTAGGTAAAAAAAAAAGTAAAAAGTGTAGCTTTATTATATCGTAGCTCATAGTAGGTAATTCATCTAATGTTTTTATTTAGTGATTAACATTATATGTTTATTTTAATTTCCAGAAAAAGCTTGGTTCCGACGGTGTCCTGCTGGTCCCGAGCGGCCCGGCGCCGGCGCCCTACCACTACTCCCTGTACCTGCGCCCCTTCAACTTCGCCTACTGGGGGGTCTTCAACGCGCTGCGCTTCCCCGCCGCACAGGTATGTGCTGGCTAGACCAGTGTTATCAACCTTTTGGTTTGAAAATTAAAGTGAGGCACTTTAATTTTGTGGCGACCTCCCGCAACTCATCAAGTGATGGCGCTACTAGTATTCTGACACGCTATCGGAGTATTCTTAATACCCTGCACATACAAGTTCCGAACAGCGACTGTCGGAGCACGGCCGCTCCCCAGGCATGAATATCTAGCCTGGTGGGAGATCTCCCTTTGCTAAAATTTAATCAAAGTTTCATTGCTCACCTGTAAAATAGTAGAGGTGTCACTAACTAAATATTCAAATTAATCGATTTGCAATTATCATTTCACTGGACTTCATTCGTTTAAATCGATTTTGCTCATGGTTTCTACGTGGCTTACAATTTGTGATACATTGGAAAATACAAGTGATCCCATAAACTGACCTACATAGGAGCAGGCAGACTGGCATACTAAGAGAGTCATATAGAAAAAAAAAACAAACAGGCGAAGTAACCTATAGACATACAGGGGCAGACATAATTATTCATATATACTTTCCATCAGATAGACTCTTGATATAGAGTAAGTAGTAAGCAAAGCTTTAAGCCCCTCCTCCCATGCTTACGTAAACATTTTTCAATTAAAATGTATTTTTTTATACTATAATTATAAATTTAAAAATAAGAAAATAGGTTTTTTCCACCAATTCGCTCTTGGCAAACGCAGTGGACTAGGGTTACTCCCCTAATCGGTTCTAAAGCGAGAGCCTAAACGTATACGTTATTTTGCGGGAATCCCCGTAAATGCGTTTTCAAGCATAGACAATTGTTGCCATTCGCGTAAAAACTTACCCACCATGTCGTCCAAAATAAGCAAAACAAAGACACCCCCCCCCCCCACCCCCACCCCTCACAGAGCTTACGTAATATTTGAATGGCCCTAGTCCAGGAAAACAGCATCGTAGACATATGTAATCCTACAGTAATGTATTATCCCGGCAGGTGCCCCTGGGTGTGAACGCGGCGGGGCTGCCGCTGGGCCTGCAGGTGGTGGCGGCGCCGCGGCAGGACGCGCTGTGCCTCGCCGCCGCCGCGCACCTCGGCACCTTCGTGCCGCCCTGCCAGATACACTGAACACGATACCTTACTCAACATTCCACTATACTCGGGGCTAGTTCCATCTGGAATAAATGTAAACCATAAAAAATCCTTTTTTTTTACGTGGAAGAAACCTTCAAAAGGTACACCGAAGCCTTGGGAGAAACTTAAAAAAAAACACAGTAGGAATTTCTCCTGTGTCACGGGTGCCATGGACACATACAAAGACGAATACACAAACACCGAGACCCAGAACAAGAATCTAAACTCATAATTCAGATACCTGTCTGGCCGGGAATCGAACCTGGGACCCACTGCGTGTCAGACCGGTATGGTAACCGCTGCGCCATGTGGGTCGTCGAATGTAGGATTTTTACCCACTAAAAGTTCCTCGGTGGCCTTCCTCAGCGCTTGTAGTAGGGGACTCGGAAACTCCAACGGAACGAACCGGTGGCCCCTAGCACAGCGCCCCTCACGGGCTTATCTCTTGGAGGACGTGTACTATCCCCCTTCACCATCCGGTGCTTACGGCAAGAAGCGGCCACACCTACCGCCGTCCTCCTCGGGGTTGCTTATTAGACGGCTCGAGCTCCCACTCTAGCCGTCCGCAATCCCAGGTTATCACCAACTTGCACGAATTTGTACACAAATGCATTTTATATTCAACCAAATTATGCATTAAATGTTCACGAAGTAATTTAATTAAGAAGAGTTGATTAACTAATAACGACCAACTGCAAGGTAATATGCTAAAACCAGTCAAACAAAATTTATTTACCATTATCATCGTTCTATAACTAATAATGTTACAACCCTAATTCCATAAAGGGATTTGCAACCTATTATAAGTTACAGATAAAAGGTAATAATAGGTAAAAAAACGGTTGATGAAACAACAAAAAGTTGCATTCCCCTGCCTGTCAGTGGTTGCTAGGCAACGCTTAGTTAAACATTCCATATCGAATTTGCCCTGAGTATATTATCCCATTTTGATAGATTCCACTAAGTAGATTCACGTACCGCCCTGCAAAATATACTAGATAATCCGCTTCATTGCTAAATATCCCACTATATAACTACACCCAGCTTGTTCCTGTGTTACACAGGTTTGTATTTACTGTAATTTTCGATGTTTAGCAGAATTATTAGAATTCTTTTTACATTTTTATGCGCCGTGAATATACAACAACGGACGCAAAATTACGTAATATATAAGTCTATATAGTCGACTTTACAATTATATACCGATAACTACATATAAAATTTGAGTAGCATACTCAATGTTAATTTAAGTCAGTGGCTAATGAATCTTCTTAGCTTATTAAAACCGATTGGCTCAGATCTCGGATAATGAAAACTTATCGTGATCATTGAAATAAACAAAGTCATATATCTTTATGTATTAAGAGCTTATTTGGTCACGTCTTACCACCATCAACCCATTACAAATGATGGTATAGACTAGACCAGTATAGACTGAGTGAATTAGGGCCGTCCTAGAAAATGTCGGGACTCTTAATTTAGAATTTCGGACCCTAACTGACATTTTTAGACGTAAATACAGAAATATACTTTTAGCAAAGTAAAATCAATTTTTGGCGAACTTTATCGTATAACTTTACTATCAGATTAGTAAACAGAAATTAAAAGATCTGATTTGGTAGACTATATACATTTTAATGTGAACCTTTTGACTATTTTCTTAGTAGAAACCTAAAAAAGAAAACAATGCCCTATTCATAGGACTCAAAAAAAGCAGGAGGGCTCTGCTAGGGACGAAGGGTCCTATAGTTATCTTACAATATTGCATGTTTTATCAATTGTAAGTGTAAGACATTATAATTATAGTAGTGACTTATATGATAAGTACTGGTTATATTTCATTTACTATATTATATTTCCGGCAATAATGCCACGACTTAAGTATTAAAATTTAATTGATGTTTATTAAAGTTATTGTCACATAAATGTGGTAATTAGGGGAGTAGAAATTGTTATTGTTTTTAGACTTCTTTTTGGTATTAACCAAATCTAACTGCAGTATTTATTTACTTTTAGTATAAACCATGTTTAAAATGATTGTTTAAAAAATCCGTGAAAAATATTGTTATATTAGTTCTCTATCATATTTATGTATAATGCGATTGTCAGAAGTGATACTTTTGTTCCTTAGTATTATGTTAAGCACAATTTGTTAACTGTTTTTTTAATTGACTACTTGGTTGTATGAAGTTTATATTCTACTAATTTAGAGGCTTCAAGGTTATTATCAAATATTTTAAGACTGTTCTATATTGTGATTTTTATGTCTGTATGGTGATGGCGATATAATAAAAATTCTTAAAATACATGTTTCTTTCTATATATAGATGTACAAGTTCGCTACAAGTAGTATAATATTTGTTGGATCAACTCTGCATTCCGAGAAAATTGACCTAAAACTGATGGGGGCGTTTTGAAATAAAAAAGTGCGTAACTGAGAAGAAATCTTTATTATAGATTATTAAATCTCTTGCCACGTAACGCCCCGCGGCCGCGGCTTCGCCCCGCAGAGCTACGTCCTACATGTATGTTCAGTACACTAGTATTCGCAACAAATTGACTATTTACAAGGAAACATAATCGTTTTAAACTTACATTATTTCTAAAGATCACACTCATCTATTATAAATTTAATTTCATAGGGCATCTAAAGTATAATGTAAGAATCTAATAAATCTACAGTTGCAGCAACACTGATTAACAATAACTAACATCGATCAATGGTTTCTTTACGTCTAATCGATTTTAAACAATTTTTCTCTCACAAATAGAGCTACCATCATAAAATAAGATTATACATAATAGAATACTATAATTCACATAAAAATGCCAAATTGCAACTTATAGAGTATTCGCTATAATTATACATCTAACAAAGTCAAGTAAATTCACAATTATATTTGATTATATTTGATTAGGATTCAAAGAGTCATTTCACTATGAAAAATAGATACCTACACTTATGTTGAGTTAGAAAAATATAATATTCCAAAAACAAAGCGACCGTTTACAAAATTTCTAGACGATTACAAAGCATATGGCACTTCTATAGTATCGAAGTTCAATTAATGCATAACAGCCTTCGGCTACATAGCAATAATTTAATTCAGATTTATATAAATACAATAACGTTACGTATTAATAGAGTATGCTTATATATAAGAGGAGCAAGTAATGTATAATAACATCGTAATTAGTTTAGCCACATATGAGAAAAATTGCAATTTTCCCGTCAATTCGCTGCGAACAGTCTTGTCATTCAAACACGGTACATGTTAACAATATTGTTCTACCATTAAATGTTTCAGTACATCAACTATCACTTAGGATCACGAACATGGAATGGAATAGTTACATCACATAATACGGCACCCTGCTCTAGGGCCGGACACACGCTCAAATGAAACTGTGACCAAACTGGACCCGCCTTCAACTCCCCGTTACGTTGTATCGGATGCTAGCAATTTTATCACAATTCCGTTTCATCGCATGCACAGCTAAGTCTTAACTATACATAATTAAACTTTAGTTTGTACACACGCTCGTCTGTAGATTAGAGATAGAAAAATATTGTCTTAATTCTCTACCGAACTAGGTTTGGCAAAATTGGCAATTCCGAAGCAATAGAGTTGCGTGAGAGAAGCGAATCTCGAACCTACAGACTAGGAATAGATAAAAATCTACTAGAGTAATTATTCACACGATTTAGACGTCTATCTTACAATTAATCGATTGGGTTTGTACAAAAAAAGGCCACTAGGCGCATCTCTAATTTCTACTCGAATTCCGTTTAGTATTAAATTGTGCAAGAGACCTAAAGAGGGGTCGACGCTCCCCGCGAGTGATAAGTCGGAGTTTGTATTTTACGAATAATGTAATCTGTACTAATTTTACAAAAAGTGTTTAAGCAGTCAAAGCATCTAAGGGTCATTGCCTTTTGTAGATATGTTTTATCAATGTGTCAGCCAAACGACAGGTTCGGGGTCTTGATTAACTTATTTTTAAATTTTTAATCGGAATTAATTATCGCCCGATCGACACGCGCTTGTGACCAATTACAGTTTATGTTATTGCAGTTACGGATTAGAGTTAGCTACAATATCCAGAGGGAAGTTTGACGAGTTCAAATAGTAGCGAGTGCCGGCGCAGGTGGCCGGCGCGGCAGGAATCCGCCGCGATACTGCAGCTCCGATACACTTGCGTATACAAATCACTAGGTCTGGCCGCGTTCCAATGGAGAAGACAATGCCATTTCACGTGTACATCGTATTCGTATTCGTCATCACGTATAATTTTTCAATGTTTAATACACGGTGTACAGCAGTATCGTTAGTATTCATCAATGCTGTGTATTTACTGCTGTGTATTGATAGTACATGCACAATATACAGTATAGAGTGATGCGATATGCCAATGGAGCGCGGCCGTAGCGACGTATCCGCTTGTTTGTAGCGCGGCGTTCAGGCGCCGCTGGCCCGCCAGCGACACGCCAGCAGCGCGCACGCGAGCCGCAGCAGCAGCGCGCCGGGCTGCGGCGGCGGCGCGGGGGACTGCCGGCGCCGCGCCGCGCCGGGGGACTGCGGGTTCGACTCCCGCCACTGTTGCTGCGGCTGCGTGTTGGATTCTCGCAACTGTTGCTGCTGTGGCTGTTGCTGCGTATTACATTCTTGTCGCTGCTGCTGCGTGTTGGATTCTTGTCGCTGCGGCGGGTGCGTATTGAACCCTTGTTGCTGCTGCTGCGTGTTCGATTCTCGTCGCTGTGGCTGCAGCGTTGGTTGTTGCGGTTGCTGCAGCGGCATTGGTTGCGGTTGCTGCATCATTGGTTGTTGCAGCGTCGGTTGTGTTGGTTGCTGCAGCGGCGGTTGGTTGCGGTGCCGCGGGCGCTGCTGCGGGCGCGCGGCGCGGCGCGGCGGGTCCACCGGCGGCGGCGCGGGCGGCACGGCGGCCAGCAGCGACCCTATATCTCTGTAACGATACATTTTTTTTATAAATATAGGTAACAAAACAGCATTTAGTCCAGCTGACAGTCACAGTAACATATGTTTAAGCACAGTGGGACAGTGTGAAACATAAGGGACGGTAAGGTGGCGTCAACTACTGCAACTACACCGTGTGTGTGGGAAAAACGGATGAAAGTGGGGTGGTAAGTCTGGTAAGTAGGGCGACGTCATCTGCGTCATATGTATGAGAGTAAGACGATTACGCAAGGGCTTAAGAGGGAAATAGGGTGATGGATCACTATTGATGGTGCAAGCAGTGCTTGGGGAAAGAGAGGAGAAAAGGTGCATCACCTGCGTCGTATGTACGTGAGTTGAAAACAGTTGATTATCAGCTTACGGGAGGGAAGTGGGGTAGTGCGTCGTGTGCGTGCGGGAAAAGGGGGGGGGGGAGTTATACGTCACAAATGAAAGGGAAAAAAGTCAGGTACAAGTGAGGTAGTGCTTTACGGTGGTAGGTAAAGCGATATAACTTGGAGGAAGACATTCGATCTTCATTTTAGGGAGGAAAGTGGGGTAGTATATTTGCGTCGTGCGTGCGGGGGAACGAGTAGTCACATGTGTGACGCCAGTCAATCATCAGCTACCGAGAGGAGGGTGGAGTAGCGCGTCATCTGCGTCGTGTGTGCGGGCGGTGCGTGCGGGAGAAGGGTGAATCACATGTGTGACGTCAGTGAATCATCAGCCATCGGGAGGAGAGTAGGGTAGTGCGTCACTTGCGTCGTGTGTGCGTGCGGGGGAAGGTGGAGTCGCATGTTTGACGTCAGTGAGCTACCGGTAGAAGAGTGTGGCAGCGCGTCACCTGCGTCATGTGTGCGGGTGCAGGGGAGTCACACGTGTGACATCAGAGAGCTACCGGGCGGAGAGTGGGGTGGTATACCTGCGTCGTGTGTGCGGGCGGTGCGTGCGGGGGCAGGGGGGTCGCACGTGTGACGTCAGCGAGGTACCGGGAGGCGAGTGGGGCAGTGTACCTGCGTCGTGTGTGCGGGCGGTGCGTGCGGGGGCAGGGAGGGGTCGCACGTGTGACGTCAGCGAGCTACCGGGAGGACAGTGGGGTGGTATACCTGCGTCGTGTGTGCGGGCGGTGCGTGCGGGGCGGGAGCGCGCGGGGCGGCGGCGCGCGGCCTCAGCTCGGGAACTTGGCGTAGAGCGCGTAGTGCAGCGAGTAGCCGGCGAAGCGGCACAGCGCCGCGTCCTGCTGCGAGTAGCCGCACAGCACGGGGAACTGCTTCAGCGCGCGGGGGGCCTCCGCGCCCGGGGAGTCCTGGGGAGGAAATCTCGGGATTATTTATACGGACATACAAAATAAAAATAAATAAATACATATCGTATTTATTGATTTAAATTTTGGAACACTTTAACCTAAGGGTTACAAGGGTAAAACTTAATGCCTAATTGCATTCTCTGCCAGTCAACCCTGGGCGATAACGATAATTTGTGGTAGATATATAAAAGTAACTACAAACTATTTTTTTGTGTGAATAAATAAACAATATGTATGCTTTACGAAACCAAACTGTCCAATTCTTTCTCTCACACATGCTGCTCATAATGCTCATAATGGTTTACTAATGGTTCGTGAGTATTATTATTACATTACAAATGGGTATTGCAATGTTACATTTCTCTAATGAAAACGTTAATATTTTAGGCAAATAATTTTACGTGTCACAATAAGTAAATCCCAAAAATGAAAGGGATTAATTGTGAAATAATCATCATGCATAATTCATCAAAACAAGTAGAAACTATATTGTTTTGATTAAAAAACCATTTATATTAATTTGAAAATAAAAAAAAAATATTTAAATTTCTTTTCCTTTATTTAGTGAATATACAAAAATCTACTTATTTATTCTTTTAGTACCTTACAATCAATGTTAATACAATACCTTCATGCTATAAGCATTAAGCACTTATATGACTTAAATAAAGTTAACCTATTCTAATAATTATGTTAACAACATCAACATTACATACCGGCGTAGCGAACACGGTGAGCACGAACTTAGCGGGGCGGAAGGCGGCGAGCACGCGCGCGATGACGCCGTCGTAGCTCGCCACCGGCACGTTCGACTCGAACGACACGTACGAGCACGACCGCTCCGGCGTTATGTGGATCGTCATGTAGCACCCCTGACACAAACACATTGATAGAATACTTGGGATTTGTTAATTTATTTGTAACGTCGATATAGAAGCACGTGAGTCACAATAATAACCATAGATAATATTTATTTATTTTACAAAAAAAGGTACTTGTACATATTATGTATTTCGATCAAAAAGGTACAACCAACATTCATATAGCGAGAAGCAGTTCGGTGTAAGAGTGTTGTTACTAGCTCACTTTTTTATAGAACAATGCATCTGCAATGACTTGAGATAGAACCGTAGTTACTTACAGATGTTCATCAGCGGCAGTGACCACTTACCATCACGTGGACTGCATGCTTGTTTGCTATTTCAATTTTGTAAAAATATCATATATATTGATTCATTCAATTATGCATTTATACGTTTATTCATAGAGCTCGTTACTCTAACACAGCTTAAACCAAAATTTAAAATATACAATCTTAATAATAATAATAATAAAGTAAATCATTCATAAGGCAGGTCAAGCCCATAAATGTTTTTAAATTGAATAAGGAATTGGAAGAAATAAGTTAATTTAAAATTGTATAATTGAGAAGATAAAAATTATAATAAATTTAGAGCATAAATCCATTTATTTTACCACATGACAATGTTGATGCTGTGTAAGTATATCTTTATTTTTTTTAAACCAAATTGTCTAAATTCTAAATTAACAACTCAATGGCTACTCAATAATAAAATAATTATTAAAACTTACAGATGGTGAATCCTTTTCCCCCTTTGATAGCATACAAATAAAAATGTTCATAAAATATTCATTTTATTTATGTATTCAACAAAATATCGCGAAAACAACCCGTCAACCTATTATTATCCCACTGCTGGGCACGGGTCTTCGCTCAGAATGAGAGAGTTTTAGGTCATAGTCAACCGCGCTGGCCAAGTGCTAATTGGTGGACTCCACACACCTCCAAGAACTTTTTTTAAAGAACTCTCGGGTGTGTAGATTTCACGATGTTTTCCTTCACCAAAAAGCAGTGATAATTAATTTCTAATACGCACATAAATCGGTGGTACGTGCTTGGGTTTGAACCTCGGACCTCCCGATTGAGAGGGCAAGTTTCAACCACTGCTCTATCATAAGTAAAAACTAAATGAGATCTTACATCTTTAGCGACTCCATTCATAGAGTAGCCACACGGATCAAACAGATAGTCATCAATCACCATCCCCGGAATGATCTTATCAATCCCGGACTCCTGCAAATTAAAATATAACACTTGAATATAAATAAGAAAAAAAGACAAACCCGCTGAGTTTCTTGCCGGATCTTCTCAGTTGAGGTCGTGTTCCGATCCGGTGGTAGTGTAAGAAAAAAAATGTAACTGACAATTTCTAAGTGCCCCCGCAGGCCTATACAAAATAAAGACATTTCATTTCATTTAGATTTGAAATATTAATTGTAACTGGCCAGAAGATAAGTTAAGGATGCAATGTGCCGGCACACATGAGGCGACCATCATAGTCCTCGGGAGTAAAAACGCATCTGTGATTGACTTAAGATGGAACCCATCGTTCTGTATAAAGTTGATTACAGATGTCCATGGGCGGCAGTGTCCTTACTATCAGGTAGACTGCATTCTCATTTGCAACTTCAGTCAGATAAAGAAACAGTGTAACTGTCCAAGGTGCTCAGTGTTGTGAGATCTTGTCCAGTAAGAGTTTCGACTACTGTCACAGATCATAAGAGTAGAATCTAAGGTGCTATCCAGGTAAGCGACTTCAGATTGTTATATACTCTCGTTGGCTAAGGATGTAAGGCGTAGGTTGATATCGTCTGCTTTAAGGTATCACACAAATGGCAAAATGTTAATCTAAGATATCACCCAAGTGCTAAAATGTTGGTCTAAGGTGTCACCTCATTACTAAAATGTTGGACTAAGGTGTCACCCCATTACTAAAATGTTAGACTAAGGTGTCACCCCACTACTCAAATGTTCGACTAAGGTGTCACCCCATTACTAAAATGTTCGACTAAGGTGTTACCCCATTACTAAAATGAAGGACTAAGGTATCACCCGAGTGGTAAAATGTTGGTGTAAGATACCTCCCAAGTGGTAAAGTGTTTTTCTAAGATTTCACCCAAGTTTTAAAATGTTGATCTAAGGTACCACCCAAGTGGCAAAATTATTGTCTAAGGCATAACCCAAATGGTAAACTATTTGAATTAAGATATCACCCAAATGGTAAAATATTGGTTTAATGTGTCACCCCAGTACTAAAATGTTGGTCTAAGACTCTGAGATAACACCCAACTGGTTAAAAGGGAAGGGTCGTAGTGGCTGGGTCGTCAGACTCATTCCGGCGGAGCGGTTACCATACCGGTCTGACGCGCAATAGGTACCGGGTTCGATTCCCGGCCAGACAGGGATATGAATGATGAGTTTAATTTCATGTTCTGGGTCTGGGTGTTTGTGTAGTCGTCTTGCGTGTGTCCATGGTACCCACGGCACAGGAGAAAATCCTAACGTATTGCTATGAATGTAGAAAGCGTGTCTCACCCTGGTAGCGTGCGCGGCGTCGACGGAGGCGGCGCGGGTGAAGATGTCCATGACGGCAGGGTCCAGGTCCGACATGAGGATCTCGATGGTCTGGTCGGGCTCCGCGTCGCGGCAGCCGGACTCTTGCTGCTCCTTCTCCAGCGCGTCCACTGTGCCTGGACCAATATGTTCATGTTATTGATGATATATAGGCGAAAGTATAGAGGTAGAACCAGTGTAGTTCGACCGGGGAGTACCATCGCCCCAACTATTTCTAGCGTGAAGCATTTCTTGCGTTTCTATAGAAGGGTGTGGTTGCCGGTACACTGTCACATGAGGCTGTCACTCGGGAGTGGCAACGTATCTGTGATTGACTTCAGATAAAACCCATCTGTATGTAGTTGATTTCAGATGTCTATGGACGGCAGTGACAACTTACCATCAGGTGGACTGCATGCTTGCTTGCTACTTGAATCAGATAAAAAAGAGGATGTCTATTTGCGCGTCGAAGCGGTCACCGTAGCGGTCTGATACACAGAAGGTTTAGGGTTCGAGCCGTGGACAGACAGGACAGACAGACAGAATGATGAGCTTAGATTTCTGTTCTGAGATTGCGGGTTTTTGTCTTTGACTTTGTAGATGCCACAAAGTCAAAGACAAAAACCCGCAATCTCGTCACAGGAGAAAATCCTAGTTTGGAGCTATCTATAAATGTACAAAAAGTTATTTATGTATGTGTTACTTTTTAACGCAAAAGTTACTGTACGCTTAGTATGAGTTTATTAAGTGCCCTTAAAATAATAATTGTTTTTGTTTTCACTTGCAATGCTCGCTTATGTTTTTATTTTCGTCCATAACTACGAAGTACGAAGACACCTCCACCACATACATTCTTCGCTCATAAAAGTATCAAGCATAGGCTGTATTCAGATTAGAATGATGTGATAAAATATTGATGATGATGCATCTCCTGGTATTCCATAGGACAAAGCATATCCCTTTATCCTGCATACGCAAGACAAAAGGATTGATGCTAATCGGGGCTTACATTGGTAAACACAGAAAACCAGCATGAAGTATTACCTTCCAGAGGCAGCAGCGTGTACAAATACCAGCAGTCTTTCTCCGGACCCATGATGTAGGCGCGCCCGTCGCCGAAGAACGAGTCCAGAAGCTCCACCTGCAACAAAAAAACGATTGTCTGTAAAGTCGGTTTACTGACGATAGTTGAACGTGACAACAAGATAAGAAAATACTGATGGAATGGTTGCATTTTTGTATAGCAGCTGTCCACGTGGACGCATCGCTCACTCAAGTAGGAGAGAGATAAATGTCGAACGCGGAGGCCGATTGTGCCTCTTTGTCGCTCGCTCCGCGGTCCCGCTTGCACTTCAAGGCTTAAATAACGCCTCAGAGCGAGGTAACGCCGCATGAGTCGTGTTTTTTGGTGCGTGCAGCCGGATCCATTGAATTATAAGACGTTGTCACGTCAAAAACATACGATGTTTACATTTCATGTCACAGAGTCAGTCTTAATTCCAATCCAGAGCCATCATAGTCATATTTCTACTAGAGTTTTGATCTGTATTCAGATGACACTCGTATACATAGTTTACTCTTTTTCCTTTCTCTTTCTTTCACGGATACACGCTCACGATTCTACCTCCACGCAGACATTCTCAAGTTTGGTTACACCAAAACAGTAACACAAATAGACACGCTCAAACATAACACACAAACGCGTGGGTATCATTTTGTGTGTCACACTGTCGTTTGAATCCAATCCAATGTTCTGTAGCTTTGGGATTAGTGTTTAGAATATAGTCCACTAGTTGACACGGCGAACTTCGTTACGCCTAAAAGTCAAAAATCTAAAATTACCAGCGTTTCTCTACTATAAATGTGTTTATACATAAAAACCTTCCTCTTGAATTACTCTATCTATTAAAAAACTGCATTAACATCCGTAGCATAGTTTTACAGACCCTTAGCATACATAGGGACAGACACCGAGAAGCGACTTTGTTTTTATGTACTATGTAGTGATGATACATGTTACAAGAAGCCATGAATACACCACGTGTCTCAAAACATACAAAATACAATAAGCACCTACAGGCTTACATAAGCCGTAACTCGATGATTGCGGCTAGCAGATGAGTGGCAGTTACATAAAACGCCATACGCTATATATAGCTGCCATCCTGCGGTCGCAACTAAATTGTTTTCAATAGTCATGTGTAGTTATTGTTTATATTCTTTGTAATGCAAGTACTTGTGTCTATTAGTCGAAATAGCAAATACTATATTCGTAACAAGCTGTTATGTCAAATTAATTGTGCCCCGCAATGTCACCTGCATTTAAAAATAATGTATGAACTCTTAATAAAATATTATGGTTTAAGATCTTTATTATTTTTCATTCAGAATTTTACAATTCACTTATTGAGTAAACATTTAAAACTTACAATATTACGCCTACAGAAAACAAAACATTTACCTACTTAACAACATACAAGTTACAATTTGTGCCTACAATTTAATAAAACAGGGTAGTTGCAAAATGTAGGGGTTCTAATACTTCTAATGGTAATAGGACAGAATTTTCGAAAAACCCCTATTCAAATGACTAAATCCATACATATAGTAAAATATTTTCTTTTGTCTGGACATCCTCCTATATATTTGCAAAAATAAAATTTCGGGACGTGAATATTTACCAATAAAATGTATATAATTTTCTGTGTGAGATTCTACACTATGGTAAGTGGCAACCAACCATCTGCCTCTCGTAGACACCTTGGGGTCCATCTAGACCACATTTTTTTTTATTTTACTGAAGTAGCAAACGAGCATGCAGTCCTCCTGATAGTAAGTGGTCACTGCCGCTAATGTACATCTGTAATCAACTTCGTACAGAACATGGGTACTATCTGAAGTCAATCACAGATCCGTTGCTACTCCCGAGGACTATGATGGCGCCTCATATAAAAGTATGCCGGAAATGAAATGAAATGTCTTTATTTTGTATAGGCCTACGGGGGCACTTACAAATTGTCAGTTACATTGTCCACCAATTCGCACTTGGCCAGCGCGGTGGACTATGGCCTAAGCTCTCTCATTCCGAGAGAAGACCCGTGCCCAGCAGTGGGACAGTAATGGGTTGACGACGACCCTTCCATCGAAACCATTCCTTCTACCGGCAACCACACCCTTCCATCGAAACGCAAGAACTGCTTCACGCTAGAAATAGATGTAGCGGTGGTACTTCCCCGGTGGAACTACACTGGTTCTACCATCTTCAAGTTTCTTTTGGGAACTAAGGCAGTAGATCATGTAGTTATGAATTTTTAATACACTTTTGGCTATGTTTTAAATTGCATTTCAAGATACAACAAGAATTTTCCGGTGCCGACAAAACGATTTAAATATTTTAATTAAATGGTTATAAAACACGGAGCAAAATGTGAAAGGTCAATGACGTCTCTGTAGTTCCGGGAATAAGGCTACGGTATCCCCTGTCTGTGGTAAGAGGCAACTAAAAGGGAGCTTTCGAGGTTGCGGGCGGCTAGACGGAGAGCTCCAAACACCCAGTCAGCAACTTCGGGAAGATGTCAGCATGTGTGGTCGCATGCTATCGTGAGAGCCAGGATGGACGGAGCTTGAACCGTCCAGCCAGGTGATCCCGGGAAGGACGGTGGCATACGTGTGGTCGCATATCGTGGTAAACACCAGATGGAGTGGTGGGCCCAGCCGCTCACTTGGGAGGAGCCCTATGGGGCAATGCACTCAGAGGACTCCAGTTGCGTTCCTTTGAAGATCCCGGAGTCCTGGTGCTATAAGAATCCCAGATAACCCTGCGTCGCTCCCACGGCGTACCTTTTGAAGGTTTCTCCCTCGACAAAAAAGAAAAAAAGTCAATGAGAATGAAACAGCGGAAAGGTCAATATGTTATTCAATCGTCATCGACCTTTTAATGTAACACAACTCAGCCCATATGTCAGATTAGCAGTAGTTTAGGTCGTAGTTGACTACGCTAGCCAACTGCGCGTTGGTAACCGTCACGCGTTTTGAGACCCTTTCTTAAAACTTTTAATTTTAGAGTAAGCCTTATTTCAAAACTAATTCAAATTAATATACGTGCCTGTGATTTGAAATTTGAACACACTGATTTAGGCTATTAACACACGGCACCGCGCACCGCCGCGAATAGCGGTGCCCCGCGCGGTAAGGCGGTTTACGCACCTGTACGCGCGGATGGACCGATCATCAAAATAAACTTTTCGACATCGAAATGCATTTTTGCTTCAACGATGATCCGTGTGGTTAGGCGCCAGCCCGTGTGTGAGGCGCCGACCCCCCGCACTGTCGTTCGCGCGGAGACACGGTGGTGATAAGAACACCGCTGGACCGCGCGGCCAGTCGGGGTACGTTTGTGAGGCATCAACGGATTTATTAGACCCCAATACAACATGAGATCCGCTTCACCGCCTACCGTGGCAGTGAGCGGTACCGTATGTTAATCGCCTTAGGAAGAAGGGCAAGGGTTCGTCGTCAACCCATTACTGTCCCACTGCTGGGCACGGGTCTTCTCTCGGAATGAGAGAGTTTAGGCCATAGTCCACCGCGCTGGCCAAGTGCGAATTGGTGGACTTCACACACCTCCGAGAGCTTTTTTTTTTTTTAAAGCACTCTCGGGTGTGTAGGTTTCCTCACGATGTTTTCGCAAGGGTTCAATCTGAAGTAAATCACAGATGCGTTGCTACTCCCGAGGACTATGATGATCGCCTCATATAAAAGTGAGCCGGCAGGCACACCCTTCAAATGAAACACAAGAACTGCTTCACGGTAGAAATAGGTGCGGCGGTGATGCCTCCCTGGTTGAACCATTGCTCTACCACCTTGCAAACTTTATGTGGCAGACTAAATTCCACGCGAGCGAAGCCGCGGGCAAAAGCTAGTAGATAATAATAATAATAATAATAATAATAAGCCTTTATTGATCTTTAACTTAAATTAACAAAGAAAAATATAGAAAAAAATAATAATAATAGATATAAAAATTAAGTTAAAGCCCCACTACGGGTAAAAGCCTCCTCCAAACGTCCCCATTCCGCTCTATCCTGTCCTTTCGCTACCCAGTCTTTGCCCGCTATTTTTTGTATTTCGTCACTCCAACGATCTTTTGGGCGACCTCTTCCTCGCTTTCCCCCAGGACCTTTCCATACGGTAGCTCGTTTAGTCCACCTTTCTTCCGGCATTCGGGCTACATGTCCTGCCCATTTCCACTTTAAACGTTGGGCGTGTTGCTGTGCATCGATTATCTTCGTTTTGTTTCGAATATCTTTACTTGTTTGTTTGTCGCTAAGTTTTATATTAAGAATGCTTCGCTCCATGGCACGTTGGCAAGATCGTATTTTTCTTTTTGTTGTTTTATTATAAATCCAGGTTTGGGCGCCGTATGTCAAACATGGCAATAGACATGAATCCAGTACTTTTTTCTTTATTTTTATTGTCATTTTTGATTTTAATATTTCTTTCAGGCTCCAATACTTCTTCCATGTGAGGTTGATTCTTCGGTCGAGATCATCTCTATGTCTGGTATTTTTAAATGAGATTTGTTTACCAAGGTATATATAGTAGTCTACGTACTCAATCGGCTTTTGGTTAATTAGTATAGGTGTTTTTACACTATTTGTAGCTACTTTTGTCTTTGAGATGTTTAATTCTAAACCAATATTTCCACTTACTGTATTTAGCTCTGTTATCATTTCTTCTAGATTGCTTGATGATTTTGCAAATAAAACAATGTCGTCTGCAAATCTGAGGTTACTAAGAACTGTCCCGTTTATTTTTATTCCCTTATTTTTCCAGTCTAAGTCTTTCATAATGTTTTGTAATACCGCTATAAATAGCTTAGCCGATAAAGGGTCTCCTTGTTTGACTCCTCTACGTATTTTTATTATTGGACCGAGTTTATCTAATTTAATGCGGCTTGTGCTTTTATTGTATATATCTTTAATTATGTTAATATATGTATTTGGGGTGCCCTGGTTTTCTAGTGCTTGCCAAATGCTTTCGTGTGATATAGAGTCGAATGCCTTCTTATAGTCAATATAAGCAAGATAGAGTGGTTCTTTGAATTCTTGGTGTTTTTCCACTATTTGCTCTAAGGTGTGGATATGGTCGATGGTAGAGTATCCCTGACGAAAGCCTGCTTGTTCCACTGGCTGGTTCTTTTCTATAGTTAGATCTATTCTTTTTTCAAGGCACATTGCAAACAGTTTGTATATCGTGGGAATTAAACTAATAGGTCTGTAGTTGTTTATGTCCGTGGGATCTCCTTTTTTATATATGATACTTATTCGTGATTCGGCCCATTTCTCGGGGATTTCTTGTGTTTCTAGAATTTTGTTAAATAAAGTAGTGAGAGGGTCTATTAGAAGTGTTTTTCCAAATTTTAGGGCTTCACTAGGGATATAATCAGGGCCAGGGCTTTTTTCCAATTTCAAAGTTTCTAGACTTTTCAAAATTTCATTACAGTCGAATGGTTTAATTTTTTCAAAAGTTTTATTTAATTTTCCATACTTGTTTTTGTTGTTGGTGGAATGTTTTTCATCGTATAAGTCTTTGTAAAAGTTTGAGGCTATATTTATTATATCTTTTCGAGTCTGTAATCGGAAATTTCCCCTACTATTTTCTGTTTTTAAAACTGGTATCCACTTTTTCTCCGTATTTAGTTTTTTATATGCTTGTTTTTGGCTTCTATTGTTCGTTAAATTGTTTTCAATTATTCGCATTCTATAATTTTTGTAGTCTCTTTTTAATAACTTGTTTGATGCTTTATAGAGCACTGCAAGTTGCTTCCTTTCTTCCTTGGTTTTCATTGGTTTTTTATATAGCTCTGTTCGATTTCTAATCACATTTTTAGTTTCATCAGATAATATATCTCTTATATTTTTTGTCGGTTTTTCAGAAGTTACAGCATTTAGACTATATCGTATACATGTCTCTATTTTCGAGTAGTAAGACTCTATGTTATCATTATCTTTCCAGCATATTTCTTTTACTTTTATCCCTAATGTATTTGTGTAAGTGTTTAGGTTGTTCTTGTTAAGATGGCAGATATTGTTGTTATTAAAGTTTTTCCGGCATTTCTTTTGTTTGTTGATTGTTATGGTAGCTCTTAAAAGTCTGTGATCGCTCGGAAAAGTGTTGTTTATTACTTCTATGTTACTAAAAAGTTTAGGATACTCGCTGAGGATGTAGTCTATTTGGTTTCTATTTTTCATATCGGGAGAGGTCCACGTCCATAGGTTTTTAATTTTTTTGTTGAATAGTGTATTAATTATATTGAGATTGTTTTGCACAGCATACTGAACTAGTTTTTCGCCTCTATGATTTCGTTTACCATAACAGTAAGGACCCATTATTGTGTTTTCTCCTTGTTTTCTTTGTCCTATCTTTGCATTTAGGTCTCCCATTAATATTATTTTTCCAGTTGCGAGCATTCTGGCGTTTTCTATTTGATCATAAAAAGCATTTAATTCTGTTTCTGTTGCTTCAATTGTAGGGGCGTATACTTGTATTAAAGATATTTTCGACGTATCAAGTTTTAAATTTAACAGACACACTCTTTCAGATATGCCTATATAATTTTCAATATTATTTTTGTATTTAGATTTGATTAGAAAACCGACTCCGTGGTGACCTTTTGTCTCTCCTGTGTGGCAGAATATATGATTTCCGTCTTCAATAATATTCGTTCCAATTCTTCTGACTTCTGATAGTCCTATTATGTCATATTTAATATTTTCTAAAGAATATTTTAGTAGTAACATTCGTTGTGGTGATAGTAAGGATCTTACATTATATGTGCAGATGTAGAGTATTTGACGTATTGGAGGGTTGTAGTCATAATCTCTCGCGGTGACAAGCCGTGTTGAGAGATCGAGAGAGGCTGATCGTGATTGCTATTCTTTGTTTTGATTTGGATTGTATGTTACAGAAGGATTTCTCCATGATGGCTTTTGGGCTGCCGGATTAGTAGGTGCTGGTTTTCTTACAATAAATTTGTTCATATCGTTCGTTTTGTTTACTTTAGTTGGTTGTTTTCTATTTTGTTTATCTTCGTTAGTAGTATTGTTCGATATCTCAGGTGACTCAGAGAGGTTTCTTTTGTTATTGTTCGTTTTTTGTGGATGTACGTTTTGGTTATAGTTTTTCAATATTATTAATTTATCGTATTTTAAAATAGCTCTATGCCCTTTTTCTCTTTCTTTCTCTAATTCCGGTTGCAGCTCTTTTCGTTTTTTTAATACTTCTAAAGGGAAATCTTCTTTTATGTAGTATTGCGTTGATTCTAATTTTTTCTTATTTTTTAATATTTGTATCTTTAACCCCATGGTCAGTAGAGTTATAACAATGGGTCTGACTTTTTCACCTTTTTTTCCTAGTCTTCTTATTGATTCAATGCAGTAATTTTTGATCTCAACATTCAATTTATTACGTATGATATCTAGCATCATTTTCTCTAAGTCTTGGTAGCTTTTTTCTTTCTCTTCGACCCCAAAAAATACTAGATTTTTCTGTCTCATAAGTCTATCAAAATGGTCTATTGCTGTTTTCTGAGAATTCAATTTTTGTTCTATATTTTCGTACTTGTTTTCAAAAGCTTTAAATTTTTCGTTCATGTTGTTGATAACATTTTTTATGATGTCTTCTTTCATTTCTTGTATTTCTATATTTCGTTGCCTCATTTCCTCTTGCATTTCTATATTTCGATGCCTCATTTCCTCTTGCATATTGCTCAGTATTGTTTTGATCTCATCCATGATTATATTTAATGTGTCTCAGAGCGTCCTCTATCGGCAGATTAGTGGAGTTTCTTTGTTTACTACTTAGACAGGGATTGTGCTGTTCAAGTCTTTCTCGGAGGATCTCCTAGATGTCGTTGTTACTTTGCCTGATCGTATATCAATAATTATTCTGTTAGTTTTGACAGACTGTACTAGATGGCGTTGTTTATTATAATTGTAAGTTGCTGAGGATGATTTGGCAAAATTTTGAGGTTATTATATTTTGTAAGTTCTTTTATCGCTTCCTTGTCTTATAGGTTATACACTGCGTCGAATTTTTATGGTTCTTAGCACTTTTTTTTTTTTTTTTTTTTAGTTCAGAGGTAGTTTTTAGTACATAATGTCACTAGGATTTGTTCACTATTAAATTCACTTTTGATAAATGTCCGCTTCACTTTTAGTTCGGTTTTTATATTCACGCACTAAATTGTCTGTTTACGAAGGTCTTCATACGATAAATATGATATTTAGCGTTGGTTTTCTATTTTTAAAGACACTTTTAGTACGGAGACAATGTTTACTGGTGCTCAGTAGCGCCCTCTCTTGATACGTAGTAGTAGTAGTAGATAATACAGTAGTATTATTAGGCATAGTTAGTGTCTTTAGCTCATTACTCCTTTTGTCTGTCAGTTTAATTGTTTTAGTTTTGTTACTATGTCACAAACAAATAACTTAATGTATTATGTCGACCAATTATCGTACTGTTTAAGACATATGTGTGCGCCTGAAAACTGTCAATCACTAGTATACAACACACCTAACACATTAAACATACTTACACAAAATATTCGTAGCATCAAAGCTAACTTCCTAGGTCTCCAAACACTTCTGGCGAGGATTGAAACAAACATTAACATTTTGGTTCTTACTGAGTGCTGGCTCTCTCGTAACCATTACATACCAAACTTGGACGGATATGTTAGCCACGCCAGTACTAAATCCCATAACCAAAATGACGGAGTTGTCATATTTGTTCATCGTGACATCGTAAATGTAACGATTGAAGAACCCGATGTTGCCGACTGCTCATGTCTTATTGTAAAATACGGTAAAAATTCGGTTATTATAGGTATCTATAGACCTCATGCATTTAATAATCCACATAATTTTTTAAACTCTTTAATCAAATTGCTTTATGACTTGCGCTCTTATAAAAACGTATATCTTACCGGTGACATTAATATTGATATTGCGGAATTCAACGCTGACCCTAATTACCTGGACTACACTGATTTGATCTCCTTTCACGGTTTGTATCCTGGACACACTTATCCCACTCATGGTGAGACATGTTTGGACCACCTACTTTTTAGGTCAGCATATCCCACAAAAATTATAGTGTTACAAACGATGCTTACTGATCATTTTTCAGTCCTTACAAGCATTAATTTCGGAATATCTTCATCGTATGTAACTTCTACACACACGAAAATCAACTATGAGAACCTGACCTATGACCTTAACAATATTGACTTCCAGCCAGTTTTTAAGTCAGTGGATGCTAACCTAGCCGCCGTACACTTAATCGAACCTATTCAACAAGCAATTCGAAACAATACCTTTACTGTGAGGTTACCTCGGCGACGTAGACCAATAAAACCTTGGATCACCCCAGGATTATTAAGATGCATGAGACATAGAGACCGACTTTACATTAAAGTGAAGAAAAGCCCCAATAAAGCCGACCTCAAACTCTCCTACAAAAGATATCGTAACTTCTGTGTTAATATCTTAAGAAAAGCTAAGATTGAGTTTGAAAAAAACGAATTTAAAAAAAGCTGGTAATAATTCTAAACGCCTATGGGACGTTATTCACGACATAACAAATTCAAAGAAATCCAAGTATTTCCCATCAGAACTGCTCAAATGCAAAGACAACCCCTCCGAGGCTGTTGAACACATTTCCGCATATTTTTCGAGCATCGGTGAAACAATCGTCCAAAACATCCCATACGTTGATTCCTCTGCGGATCGTTTGATTCAAATCATTCAATCCAAATCCCATAAAGACTTCTTTGTGCTTCTCGCAATAGATGAGGCCGAGGTCGCCGCCCATATCGAATCACTCCGCAATGACAGTGCAACGGGCTGGGATGGAATCTCACCCAGCTTTCTGAAGTCCTACAAGAATATTATCGTCACTCCGCTCACTTTCTTATGTAACCTCTGTCTCACTTCTGGTGTATTCCCTGAAGCCTTTAAAAGAGCGGTAATCCATCCAATTTACAAGTCAGGTGACCGAAACCAAGTCAATAATTACCGCCCCATTTCCGTGCTATCAGCCATGTCAAAGGTCCTTGAACGAATTCTAAACACACGTCTAGTCCAATTTCTTGAATCTAAAGGTCTCTTATCGTCAAACCAATATGGCTTCAGAAAAAACCGTTCTACAGCTGACGCTGTCCACGCATTAGTCAGTGACATAGTGTCTAATTTAGAGAATGGTCATAAGTGCCTCGCTATCTCTTTGGACCTTCGAAAAGCTTTTGACACGGTATCTGTGCCATTATTAATTAAAAAACTTGAGGCTCTCGGAGTCAGAGGTGTCCAACTCTCGCTGTTTGAATCATACCTGTCTGATAGAAGCCAGTTCGTCAAAGTTGGTCAGCACACCAGTTCACTTAGAAAAGTTAAATACGGCGTACCACAGGGAAGTATTTTAGGTCCTAGCTTATTTTTGATATATATCAATGATCTTTGCAACCTTAACTTAGAATCGGGTAACATCTATTCGTATGCTGACGATACGGCACTTTTATTTACCTCAAAAGACTGGACCACTACCTTTGACGTTGCACAAAATGGATTCGACATTGTTTCTAAATGGTTAGACTGTAATCGGTTGTCTCTAAATGTGGATAAAACTAAATTAATCACTTTTGCGATCCGTAGCTCATCCCTTCCCCCTGACACACCGAACCTCAATATTTTCACTAATAGAAATACTAATTCAGTGTATACAGTTGAACGTACAGACTCGATTAAATATCTCGGTGTAATATTGGACAAAAATCTGAATTTCCGCTTACATATAAACACTGTCTCTGGAAGAGTTCGTAAACTTCTGTATATATTTTCGCAACTACGTGCCTCCGCTTCTCTAGACATTATGAAGATGGTATACAAAACCTTATGCGAGTCTATAATAACATATTGTATTAACACGTGGGGAGGCGCATCCAAGACATCCTTAATACAGTTGGAGCGGGCTCAAAGGTCAATTCTTAAAGTTAGCTTATCTAAACCATTTCGCTTTCCTACAGATGACCTTTACAGCATTGCTAAAGTCTTAACCGTTAGACAATTATTCATTCTCGCTACCATTCTGAAACAACACCGACTTACTACGTACCAACCATTATCTATTCGACGTAATCATCCAGTGGTTGAGTACTTACCGACAAAAAAATCTTCACACAACGCTTTTTCATATATATGGGGCCTCATCTATATAATTTACTGCACAAAAAATTAAACCTTTACCCATTAATCACACACAAATGCAAAGAACTTACAATCAACTTCCTCCTCAGTATTGACTATGACATGACTGAAGCTCTCCTTAGGTTACCAATATAATTAATTCAACTTTTAAATCATCACCCACATAGATGTCCTCACATTCCAACGCGCACACACATACACACAATCACATACACACACACAATCAATACACATATATTCTTTTTTGTTTTCTTCTTTTATAGTACTAATTTATAATTATTAATAGTACTAATTTATATTTTAATCCTGAATCTGTTTTTCTCACTCAAATAGTCCCCATGTTACTTTTAAGTTTGTTTGCATAATAAAACTATCGTTCCAGTGGGCCTGGTCTCCTGTGGCACAGGTTTTTAACCTTTTACAGGGACCAGCCTCCACAAATACTCTAGTTTTGTTATAAATGCACCTAAGTTCTGTAACCCTTTATGTATTTGTGGTGGAAATAAACGATTATTATTATTTATTATTTATTTATTTATATAATGATAAGTGAAAACAAGAAAATTGCTTGTTACAAAAAAAACTGGTAGTAAGGGTACTGTGCTACTGGCATATTGTCCAACATTCAAGAGCAATAAAACTGACAACATAACAATCGTACATATATTTAATATTCTACGGCTAAAACATACTAAGAAGTAGGTAAATAAATTTTCCTCGACGCATAACATGGATAAACAAGTTGAATGGATCAATCATTATGTTATCGGCAACGCTAATCAATGCACGCGCGGGAATTGCCGCCTTGCGACATGTGTAAATAAGTACGCTGACTCATGTTATAATTGATTGGGGCATAATTAAAACATATATCGCACGGTCAAAGTATAATGAGATAATGCGTAACTTGCATTTTGGCGAAATAATAGAGCAGTGATAGCCTAATGGTTTAAACTTGCCCTCTCGATCGGGAGGTCCAAGGTTCAAACCCAGGCACGCACCACTGATTCATGTGCGTATTAGAAATTAATTATCACTGCTTTTCGGTGAAGGAAAACATCGTGAGGAAACCTACACACCCGAGAGTTCTTTAAAAAAAAAAAGGTTCTCGGAGGTGTGTGAAGTCCACCAATTCGCACTTGGCCAGCGCGGTGGACTATGGCCTAAACTCTCTCATTCCGAGAGAGAAGACCCGTGCCCAGCAGTGGGACAATAATGGGTTGTCGAGAGAATAAAATTGCGATAGCATTATGAGAGGTTTTCTTAAAAGCACGCGTTTATTAAAGGGACGGCATAATTATATATATTAAATAAATGTTTTGTAAATCTATTTTATGTTGCATCTTAAGTTATGAAATAAATGTTTTATCTATCTATCTATAATCATGTATATCTTGGCAAAGGGAGATCTCCCATCATACTAGGTGATCATCCCTGGGGAGCGGCCGTGCTCCGACAGTCTGTTCGGAAATTGTATATATGCAGGGTATTGAGAATACTTCGATAGCGTGATTCAGAATACTAGTGGCGCCATCTCTTGGTGAGTTGCGAGTGGTCGCCACATTTATCTTTATCTAAACACAAAATCAGCACTTATTTCGCTCGCTTGTAGTGGATTTTGTAGCGCAATTTCAAGATGCGCAAATCGAAGAGCGGTTTACGCTGCAGTGCCAAAGAATATTTCGTGACTCTTGGATAAGATCTCTCGGCTGCACATGTGTAATGAACCCCAAATAGATTCCGTCCGTCTTCGGAACATGGATGGAAATTATATTTTTCTGTTTAATGTTTTCATTACTATAATTTATCATTAATTTATACTCGGTTTGTTCATAAGTAGGATAAGGAAAAATATTGTAGCTGTATATTTATATTTGTATGCGTAGGGCGTGTGGTGTAGCGGTTACTATACCGGTCTGACACGCAATGGGTCCCGGGTACGATTCGCGGCCTGACAGGTATCTGAATGATGAGTTTAGATTCATGTTCTGGGTCTGGGTGTTTGTGTGTGTCCATAGTACCCACGACACAGGAAACAATTCTAGTGTGGGGCTACGAGTGTAGAAAGAGTAATATTATAAAGTTTTAATGAAAACATAACATTGACTTAGAAAACCCTCAATGAACGCTTTATCACCCACTGAAACCGTGACTTTGTACCTTTTTCCAATTTGAACAAGATTTTAGATAACAAAATTTAGTTTAATACAAATCTTTCTATAGCACAAACAAAAAAATCAGACCCGTTCGTTTTTCTTGATGGACCTTTTTAGTTTAGGTCGTGTTTTTTTATAAGATTAAATAAGGAAAAGGGCATGCAGTTCATGTGATGGTATGTGTTTACTACCGTCCATGAACAGCTATATGTAACTTTGTAAAAAAACAAGGGTATGAAGTCAAGGTGGTAGAACCAGTGTAGTTCGTCCGGGGTACCATCGCCACACCTATTTCTAGCGTGATGGAAGGGTGTGGTTGCCGGCACACTTTCACATGAGGCGACCATCATAGTCCTTGGGAGTACCAACGCATCTGCGATTGACTTCAGATGGAACCCATGTTTTGTATGTAGTTGATTACAGATGTCCATGTGTGGCAGTGACCACTTACCATCAGGTGGACTGTATGCTCATTTGCTACTTCAGTCAGATAAAAAAAAAGTCAATCACAATTACACTGCTACCCCCGAAGACGAATATGGTCGCCTCAGACAATATTGAGCCGCCAAGCACACCCGTCCACCGAAACGCAAGGATTGCTTCATGCTGAAAAAATGCTGTGGCAGTGTTACCTTCTGAGTCGAACCGTTCCACCACCTCGTGTTTCGATCCAGTGGCAGTATAAGAAAAAGTAGTGCAGATATAAGTTGTTACTCAAAAGACCATAGAAATTAAAGGTATTTCATTGCGTTTATATTTCACCACTAGCAAAAAAATGCCTATTTGCTTAAATTTCTGTCATTTTATTACGAGTATATTCGCATTCCCGGATCTGAGCAGATAAAGCAATTGTGTCATTATGTACGCGTTGATAAGGGTTTACTCTTCTCAGATCCGCTCATCTCGTTATCGTAAACAACGTAAGGATGCTTCTAAGAATAGCACTCGGTATGATATCTGTATCATTACTGCTTAATATAATCTTTGTGTAATTAAGTTGTTTTTGCTTTTTTCATTATATAGAAGTAGCAAAGTAGCTGGCTGTCTGTTTTTTTTTATTGATTTCCAGGAGGAAACCTTCAATGAGTGATACCGTGAAAGCGATGCCGTTTTACGCGGAATTTGTACCGCACTAACAACCCCGCGGCGGCTAAAAGCCCCATCGGCTTTGCAAAGAGGACTCCGAGCTCTCCAACGAAACGCAACCGGAGTCCTCTGAGTTCATTGCCCCATTGGGCTAGTCCTCTAAGCGCATTGCCTATTGGGCTCCACCCAGATAAGCGGCTGGGTCCACCGCACCGTCTGAACTTTAAGACGGTATGCGACCACACATACCGCCGTCCTACCCGGGGTCGAGTCGACTAAGGAACATATTCCAGGAAACGGGCAGTAAGCAGCGTCTTCCACTGTTACATGATCACCAAACGCAGTCACTAATGCGCATGTCAAACGCGGCAAATATTGGTGCCAACCACCTTAAGGAGGAAAATATTTGAATATAAGCTCGTTAAAATATTTGGATAAACGGAAATTTATCCAAAAAAATTACCGAGCTTTTACAAGATTGGAACCTCAATAAACTGAATTGAAAGATCCCACAAGTAACTGAGCTGGTAAATAATGTGGTGAATATCACGAAAATCTCACGATAACAGACTTTAATGTGTATTAAATTGAATTAATTAAAAAGTACAGTAAAAACCCTTTATTCGGGGGGTTTATGTTCTAAATACATGTTCGAATACATAATAAATAAATAAAAACTTCAATCTGTCATCACAAAAAAACGGAGAGACTGTGAGAGTCTGGATTCCGGACTAGAATGACCAGCAATACTCAAAGAAATCTGACGCAAAAACAGGATTCGCTAATCTTTACTTGTACCAACTACATCCGAGAATAAAGAACTTTTCAGAATGCTAAAAAATAGTCACAATTTTGTTCCCCATTTAAGTATTCTGTAATGTAAATGCGAAAAATGTGAATAAAGAACTTTACTGGATCTTGAAAGGTTCTGACTGAACTAACTAAATCTAAAACACATTATTATTGTCCCACTGCTGGCCACGAGTCTTCTCTTAGAATGAGAAAGTTTAGGTCATAGTCCACCGTACCGGCCAATTGCGAATTGGTGAACTTCACACACCCCCGAGGACTTTTTTTTAAAGAACTCTCGGGTGTGTAGGTTTCTCATGTTTTCCTTCACCGAAAAGCAGTGATAATTTATTTGTAATACGCACATGAATCGGTGGTGCGTGCCTGGGTTTGAACCTCGGACCTCCCGACCGAGAGAGCAAATTTCAACCATTCGGCTATCACTGCTCTAGAATCTAAAGGTTAACCTAACATAAATGTAACGCGGTACACGTGGACGCCTGCAGTATTAGGAACGCATATGTGACTACCCTCGTGTTAAGACCACACATGCAAGAAATCACGCGATATCGTGACAAGTATGTCACATTGTAAGAAAGAATTGCATTAGTACTGAACATGGGTAATCATGTGACTGCACCCGCATTGCACTTCACGTGAGGTACGAGTAAGTCGCGAGAAACACGTTGGTAACACGCGAATGCTTAATCTATGATAGCGAATACAATGCTCAATGTACAGAATGCCAGCCGTCTTCCGCATACTTCAGATGTTTATTTTCCGCGAACTGGCTTGTTTGTGTGTTGCGCTCAAACCAGAGCATACTGGCTCTTGCCACTACTTTTTATTCGATTGATGTAGGAAACGAGCCCATTTTCATCTGTAAGCAACTCCATATGGAAATTTCATTCATAGATTAAGATCCGGCTGCAAATATTTTATTTCAAAACTTGATCAATGAAATTTTTCTCGCGAATTCAATTAACAATAATTTAATTAAAAATACTATCGGCCACATTTTGATTTGCAACCTGGTAGATTTTTATTCTCCTAATCATAAATATGGCTAAAAATGTGGATTTTAGCACGTACACGATAACTACATAAATTTGCAGCCGAATCTTAATCTATCAATGGTTATATCTACCTGAAGTCATCATTGATGCGTTACGTTTATTACTCCCAAGGACCCAACTGGTCGCCTCATAAGAAAGCGAGCGGGTCTTACCACAACTTTTTCGTGTCGCGTGCGAGCGCCATCACCGCACCGCAGTGCAGTGGCCGTACCGCACGTCTTCAGTATCCACCGACGACGAGACAGTATTACACTGCTCTAGTACCAATGTAACGTACGGAACCCACCTCGGAATCGAAGTTATCATGCGGCTGCAGCTGCGCCTTGGGCCGCGCGAACTCCCGCCGCGAGTAGAACACGTTGTGCACGCGCGAGTGGCCGGCCGCGTCGCGAGCGAGCGCCAGCACCGCGCGGACGCACCGCAGCGGAGTGGTCGTGCCGCACGTCTTCAGTATCCACCGACGGCGGGACACGAACATGCTGCTCTCGCTGTAAAAAATAACATGTTTGAATTGAAAGAAAATATGTTTTAAGCTATTGCGTAACTTTTATCGCGGGCTTTGAGCGCGGCGACCGAAACAAGCAATAAAGTAACGAAAAATCCTAACACCTGGGGGTGTTAGGTTAGTATGGTTAGTATGGACCTACATGGTAGGTAACGATACCCTGGGGTAAACCTAACAACTGGGGGTGGTAGGTTTTCATCGTTACCTACTATGTAGGTCGGCCGAGCGTTCGCTTAACGTGTATGTGTATAGTACGACAGAACGAAGCTCGCATGGATCGAAACGAGCTGCTCGGATCTCAGAATGAAAATAAAAAAAATTAAAATGCTATGCAAAAGCTTCACCGCGGCAATCCTCGAATGCAGTACGTTTTTTTTTCTGACTGAAGTAGCAAACGAGCATACCTAAAAGTGGTCACTAGCGCGCAATATCATCTTTAAGCTAGTTCATATAGAAGGGGTTCTATCTCAATTCAATTACAGATGAGTATCTACTCCCAAGGACTAAGATGTTTATTTATTTATTTAGATATACGATTGACTTATAGTGATAAGTCAATCGTATATACATTGTTACAAAAAAAATACAATTCGTTTGGTTCAGTGTGAATCGCCATTACAGGTATATACAACTCACATAATGTGTACGAAGTGTAATATCTAACTAAATCTAAGAACAAAAAAGATAAACAAAATAAAATAAAAATGTTCGCATTATATGAAAAATTGTGAGCCGGCAAACTTCCTCCAAGAGGCAGGAACTGCTTTACGCTAGACATAAATGGGCGGTGGCCTATCCCCGTTCATATCCTTAAACTTTTATGGTTGTCTGTAAGAGGTGATTTGTATATAGCAAACATATTTTATATTTATAGACTTAATACAAATTTATCATTAGAACGACATGTCCGAGCGGATCATACCGGTCTGACACGCTTGTTCTGGGTTCGATCCCTGGTCAGACAGATACATAAATTATTTTTTTATTTCTGTTTTGGGTCTGAGTATTGATATATACCATCACAATATCGATGGAAAATATCTAGTGTGGATTGTAGACAGTGTTGATCGTAGAAACCGGTATCATCAACTTATTATTTCCCCAATACGAACCAAATTGCAAAATTCTAGACGTAACCACACTAAAAATATAGGTGTAGGAAATTTATTATTCTTGCAATCGTTTTAAAGAATGTTTTAAGGGTATGTCCACTGTAATAAAACGACATTGCAAGTTAACATTGATTCTATAGTTCGAGTAAACACTAGCCCAGTTGAACACACAGAGAAACAAAGGAGTTATCGGCTAATTTGAGCAACAGCCTAATTACAAAACATTTGCTCAGACGTACGGATATCCGAAGCAAACAGCTTGAACTGGGTTAATATGACTGCATTTTGATTTTGTCTTAGCCTAGTGCACATTTATGTCAAAAGCATTAGGCTTGATTCCCACCGATATACTGCACAGAGGAAAGATGTGTCGTAAATAAGAAAGATATTCAAATACTTTGTACTCAGCAAATTTGAATATAAAAAAAAATATGATTAATAGAAAATAATAATATGTTACGCAATTTCACACCAGAGATCTTTGAAGTAATCACAAAATACTCGCTAATTTGATTAATTTGGATGCAACAAAGTTAATCGTTTCAATGGGCATTATGAGTTGATTACATAATCCTGTACCGTCGTTACAGGACGCAATGAGACAAATCCTAATCTGCTACCTGCAATCTTGTTGACAGTTTCGCCAAATATTCGGCTGTTATCTGGCAAGTGGTGGAGAGCATGACCGAATATTCGATATTAATAATTCCTGACATCTTTAGTAGAAATTCAAACACTATTCCGTATATTTCCCTCCGGCCTCCTCAATTGGCTGGCGATCAAATCTATTCAAATTAATAAAGCATCATCATACATACTACAATTCTCAGAACGTTTCGCGTTTAGATAAAATGTACTGTTAATTATCGCGAGAACAAAGGTTAAAACAATGACATATTCTTCACATTTGATAAGGGAAAAAAAGTTTAATAGATAAGGGACAGAGCACTGACACTTGACCTGGGAAATAATGCTACAATAGTTTCATACCAATATTAATTATAATTATTCAGTCATACCCAAATTATTATATGCTAATGAACTATAGAAATACACGAAGCAGTTTATTGCAGGCAATCTACCCTAGATTCTCTACTATTTTGATCGGCCCCTACCAATCCCCGGGACCGAATTTTTTGACCGTGACAGATACTTCATAATGATGTTTCTTGAAAGTATGAAATAAATTAAAAAAATTATAGAAATTTAAGGCGGAGAACCAATTACGTAAGTACCTATTTATAAACATTAAAACGTTTAGTAAAATTATCTTCTTTGTTACATTTATTTTTTGTAATATGACAGCGAAAACAAAAGAAATAGTGCATTTTTTATTTTATTTTTGAAGATACTATATTTTTATCATATTATAAGCGCATTCCGATAAAATAGACAATAGACAAAACGATATATGAAGAAATGTTAGCGCAATAATAATTAATTTGACAAAACGATTAATTATGACAATCTTTCAAAATTAGGAGAGTTAATTAAAATCAAACACGTAAAAATGTTCAATAATAGTAATAACAGCTTACAAAATTACACAGAGTATCTGATCATTAAATAGCACAATTTGTCACAAATCGCATTTTCTTTTACCTAACGCTTACATCATAAGTATTCACAAATCTAATCCTTAATTTCCGCGGGTCAATTCTGATGTCAGTAGTTAATTGGGCCAATGTTCTCGTGCCGAATCTTGACCTCTCCATCAGAGCCTTGACCCAATAGCGCCATAAGAAATGATATGTGGAGGTCGCCTCGTGGGACCAGGAAGTTATTTTGACCACCCGCGTGGTGCAGCTGTTACGACATAGATCTGACATGTAGTCGGTTCCATATTCGGTCTCTGGCCAAACAAGTATCTTAATGATGAATTTATATTTTCTCGACGACCCGCGTAGCGGAGCGGTTACCATACCGATCTGACGGTCAATGGGTCCCGGATTCGATTCCCGGCCAGACAGGTACCTGAATGATGATTTTAGATTAATTTTCTGGATCTGGGTGTTCGTGTATTCGTCATGTGTGTCCATGGTACCCACGCCACTGGAGAAAATTCTAGTGTGGCTATGAGTGTAGAAAGCGTGTTGTTTTTTCTTTACTGGGTCTATCTGTATGACAATGTGTATTTCTCAGAGGTAAAGAGATGAGTGGCAATGACTGTTGAAAGATTTATTATTAATGTTTAATATATCCTCTCGTCACCCACGTCATCTCTATCCACGAGTCTTTTCTCAGAAGAGGCTTCTGCCCATGTTTCATCAACTACTATTTTGGAGACTTCATCACCTTAGTAAATATTATGAACAACTCAAGCGCCGCTCATTTGATATGTGCATCGTTGTCATCATTCAATTAAGTGAATAAAATAAATCGACGGCCTCCTAGAACAAAATCGTATGTGCAAAATGACCAATTTACAGTATGAAGCTTAGAAGTTTTGTGGACATACAAACATTGATTACTTACGCCAAGAAAGACGATCTACGGAAAATCATTGTAATAGCTATTTAGAAACTTATTTAATAAGCTCCTAAATAGCTATTACAATTAACTATTACAATCAACAAAGCTTCATACTGTAAATTGGTAATTTTTCATTTCATTTTGTTCTAGGGGCCTCTAGGGTTCTAGGAAATGTATACCTACTGCTCGCATGAGATCAAATCTACTAGGACTTAATGTTAAGGTACTGACATAACATTATCAAACTTATAATATAGGGTACATAAAGATTTTTACTGGATCGTGTACTTGTGTGCGTGGAAGGGTTGTCAACAGATAGGGATGACGTTTTAAACCTTTAGTATGAATATAATTATCACTCGTCAAATGTCGGTCTGTCTGATTGTCACGTGTTTAAGGTTGCATCAAACAAAGCTACTGAATTTAATTTTAAGTTTTTATACGCAACAGTCCGTATTTCTTTCAGGGTAACATCTAGTCTTTACGTCAATAAAATCTTAATGAAAAGTTATTATAATTTAAAGTTATGTTACATTTTTAAACGCGAGTCAAAACGCTGATAAATAATAAATTTAAGTAGTAAGTTAAAAACCTAATGCAGATAAGTGTAATCGTTTATCTTATTCTCATCAACCCATTATTGGCCCACAGGTGGACGGATCTTCGCTCAGAATGAGAGAGTTTAGGCCATAGTCCACCGTGCTAGCCAAGTGCGAATTGGTGGACTTCAAACACCTCCGAGATTTTTTTTAACAACTCTCGGGTGTGTAGGTTTTCTAACGATGTTTTCCTTTACCGAAAAGCGATGATAATTAATTTCTAATACGCACATATATCACTGGTGCGTGCCTGGGTTTGAACCTCGGACCTCCCGATCGAGAGAGCAAGTTTCAACCATTAGGCTATCCTGGCTATCACTGCTCTTTAGTTTATCTTATTAATTTGTTTTATTACATAACAATATATGACGTGAATCAAGAGATCTACTCATCTGACAATATCTTAGGCCTACAATATGATGACATAACATTAAAATTTATGCTGGATTATATTTCTTATCACAAAAACACTTCTTACGAAGTGTTGCAAATTAGGAGCTAAAAAATGTTATCAGGTCGGAGAACCAGTTTAGTTCGACCGGGATGGTCTTCTCCTCCTCCACACTTATTTGTAGCAAGAACCATTTATTGCGTTTTGGAAGAAGAGTGGGATTGCCGGGCTCTTTCATATGAGGCGATCTTCTTAGTCCTCAGGTGTAGCAACGCCTCTGTGATTGACTACAGAACCCCTGCTCTATTTAAAATTGTTTACAAATGTCTATAGGCGGCAGTGTCCTCTTACCATCAGTTGGACTGTATGCTTTTTCGCGACAACAAATGTACACATAAGAGTGACACTATTTTAAGACAATTTTAGTACATAAAGCAAGTAAGGAGTCTTCATTCGAATGAAGATGTAAACATACATCGAGCTCCGCTTTAGGGTGTACACACTTTGTACAAATAAGGGACAGTGTAGCTACTACTCCATACAAATGATCTTAAATGAAAATACGGCCACAGCGACTTGCTGCCAAAGTTCAGAGAAGCAGAAAGGGGTGCTGGAAAACGTTACCTTGAGTTACATCCGGGAAGGGGGATCTAAAATCTTAAAAAATGCGTTACGTAATACCTGAACGCTCCCTTATCTATCTTGTCCGACGAATTCTCTAATTATAAGGCAATTGAAAGGAGATTTTGCTTCTATTGGTATAAATTATAAATGAAAATGCAGTGTATTTATGTATAAAAACCTCATCGTATACCCTCTAAAAAAGTTAATCTTGAGTTTAATAAAAATGAAGTAAAGTTAATCATACAAAGTAAAATAGAGTAAACAATAATTTCAATACCATTCGAATACATTATCTCAATGGGCTCTCAATGTCTCAATAATATGTTAGCATAGAATAAATGAGTAAATTGTTCAATCAAACTTTGGTTTAAAAATCGCTCTGCTACACTCTTTAGATACAGTTTAATACCGTATATTCTACTACAACTTCAGATATTTTTCTGAACAGTAATTTATAAAAGAAATACCCTTCCAAACCAGCAACTATGGCCACCACACTACAACGAATTCTGCAACAAATTCATCTTTTTTCTTGACAGTAATTCATAACAGGAACGTCCTATGAAACCGACAAGCGTGGCCACCACAGCAACTGCGTCACAGTGCAGCGCGCGCACGGGATCGATACGCGCCCGGGACGGACAGCGGACCACCTGCCTCACGTACACGTCACTCACAAGAATAACTTCATTGTACTCGTGGTAAACAATACGTAACACACAACAGTAAGTACTTTACAGAAGTGGTAAATCAATCGACTTTATAGACGATCGTATTTTCCAATTACGTTCCACCTGATTAAGTGGAGACTGTTACCTACTTACATCTATAGTTTACATAATATTTCAAGCCTTTCGAGATAAGTTACTGATACGATGCTTCCCTAAACATTCCTTAGGAAAATATATTTGACTCAAGTTAGAAATGCTTCGTATATTTTAGGTAAGGGACAAGCTAGGCATTGCTTACATGAGGCAGAAGACGGGAAAATCCATCATATAATCGAACTAGTTTCTACCAAAATAAATTAAAAACAAAATGTATCATTTTGTTATTTTTTTTAATGTATCTCTTATATTTTTTTAATGTATCTCGACCCCTCTCGCGACCCCCCAGAGGCATCAGACTCCCGAGGAGATCGCGACATGAAAAAGACTGAACTATACCTACTTGTAAGTCAAAATTCAACTATGGACAATGCCGTTTTAACGTATGTAGTGGCATATGCAACACATATGTCCACGTCGATGGCACCTGTAGAGTTATGTAAACGCCACACGTCCCATGCACGTTGATGCGCTATATTAATAGCTCAACTATAAATAGAGCTTGGTAGCAGTACTGTAATCCCTTCTTGGATCAGGCGAAAAGACGCGGAAGTTTTTGATAAGACGACCATGTGTTTATGACAAATTTTAATATCATTATTTTTATGTTTATAAGCTTCTATTTATAGTGTCGCATACAGCATTCAGTTTACCAGATATATTTTCTAAATAAATATCGTGAATCTCGAATGTACGTAATAAATCTCTATTTTTAGGAGTAAGTATTATCAAATCATAAGCAAAACGTGTATTTGAGTGCTTGAGTGTCTGACCGATAACGCTACTATACATGAACTCTCCCCGCCACATGCAATGTTTTCGTGCTGAATTGCAATGACTCAAAAGCCTAAAATAGTCGTTTGCTCAAATATACTTATAGATACCAACTTAAAATAGTTGCCTATCCAGAATTGTCGAATATTGACACTAGAAGTTTTTTAAAGAATAGTATACTGAATTCATTTGCAGGATTCCTGGTATGGTAAGTACTGAACCATTAAAACTATACGTTCTAAATTAAATTCTTGCCCTGGAAGTTACTGGCTTTTGTGTATGTTCAAAACACTTGGAAAACGGGGGTCAACGAGCAGTTATTATGAAAAAAAAAGATTAGACATTGTATGATTTGATCGGAATTGTTTATTATTGATTTTATAAAAGAATCATTGAAGTTCTTATGTGTAACAGTAAATATAATCATATAAGCCATGAAAAGTTTATACATACATCCATATTTATTTTTGTAGTACGACCCACTTGTTAGTACTACCTATTTATTTTTGTGTATGTTCAAAGCGTACGAATATGTTAAAAGCGTCAAAAAGCTTTAAAACCAGTTCAAAAAGTAGGTCTAGATAAAAAATTACAAAAAAATAGGTCAAATCCCACATTTACCAAAGTCCTGGTGTCCCCATAACGCGGAACCCACATACGACAAGCGCAATGAGCGAAGACAACTAGCAATTGGCAAACACACCGGCCCTATTTTAAATTGCACGTGTCAACATGCGTGCTTGAGTCCTTATGCCCGTGCATGTGTACAAACATTTATTGACTGCACCTGTTTTATTTTAAATTATGACTGAATAACTTACACGTGCCGTGCAAACACCTCTCGGATACCCGTACGGGAAAGCAGAACCGACTTGTGTCTGAAATCGAGCAGTCCATGGAGCAGGTCTCAGAATGGGGTCGACTTAACCTTGTTGAGTTCAACCCCGCGAAGACACAAGTCTGCGCGTTTACCGCTAGGAAAGCCCCATTTGTCATGGCACCAAAGTTCCAATGTATCTCGCTGACCATTGGACAAAGCGAATCCTGGGAGTTGACATATCGTGTGACGTTCAGTTTCGGTGTCATTTGGATGTTAAGGCTAAGTTGGCAGCTAAGAAGTTAGACGTCTTGAACAAAGCCAAGTAGTACTTCACAGCAGGGCATCTCTTTCGGCTTTGAAACTTGTGAAAACCCAAAAGGAGTACTGCTCGCACTTCTGCGCAGGGACACCCCAATACCAGCTTTACCCATTTGACTCCGTCCAAAAACGCGCAATTCGAATCGTCAACGACCCAAGGATCACCGAATGGTGAGAATCTTTGAGTACACGGAGAGACATAGGCTCCCTCTGCGTGTTCTACCGCCTTAACAATGGTGAGTGCTCCGAGGAACTTTTTGACCTGGTTCCTACGTCACCATTCCTCTACCGCACCACTCGCCGAATGATAAGTTCCATCCACATCAACTGGTCACGTGGCGGTCCTCCATAGTTCGGTTATCACGCTCGTTTCTGCCACGGACGTGCAAGCGTGGAACGAGCTTCTTCCTGACGTATTCCTGGGGCGTTATGGCATAGGGTTCTTCAAAAAAGGTGCGAAAAGAGCTCTCCTTCAAAGCCGGCGATGCACTGGCGACTCTTCTGGTGTTGTAAATGTCCATAGGCGACGGTGACTACTTTCCATCAGGTAGCCCGTCTGCCTTGTCGCTAGGTTTAAGTATTAAAAAAATACACGGCTGTTTTTACCTCGAAAACATCCGGGGTACCTAATAAAATTGAAAAACCGTCTATGTACCTATACTTGGGCATAGAAACGCCCGTTTTCAAAATGGTTACAGTAAAGCTCAGTTTGTTAAGCATTATAAAGTATCTATCTACACGTTCAATCTAAAAGTGTAATTCGAGAGATTTTATTACGAAAACACGCGAATGTTCGTGTTCTCACACTATTAAATTATAACGAACTCAAAAGTGTACGTCGTTAAGTTTATGGGTAAATAAGAAAATCATGCTAAACTCTTCATTTATACTTTCCCCTGCGCCATATTAATCGAATTAATGGGTTTTATAGCATACTGTGTTCTGTTCCGTTTTACAAAATCACTTCATAGTATGAAACAAAGTCGCTTCTCGCTGTCTGTCCCTATGTATGCTTAGATCTTTAAAACTATGCTACGGATTTTAATGCAGTTTTTTTAATAGATAGTGGTTCAGACGAAAGGTTTGTATGTATGTATGTATAATACATGCATAATATAACGGAGAAACACTGAAAATGAATGAAACGAAGGCCGCCAGGTCAGCAGTGGTATGATAAACGCCTACGTTTATAGATGTGTTATATCCAAAATGAATCAGACGTAAATTTCTATTCTCACAAACAAAATAGAGGATTCATGTCCTTTACCTTTGGCTATACCTTTAACCGAATGGCGACCACATAAAGGTTTATTTGAATAGTCTTAACCTTCATATTTAATTTTTTTTGGTTCCTCAGACGTCAATAGCAGCAACGTATCTGTGATGTTGTTCACCTGTGGCCTGTTCTGTATGATGTTGCTTACACATGTGTCGTTTTCGCCAACAGCTACTTACCATCAGGTGACACAAATGTTCATTTGCTACTTAAATCTTATATGATGTATGATGATTAAATGCGAAAGTTCTAATTCTAATTGTAAAAAATATTCAAATAAAACATACATATAACATATAAAATATGTGGACGGAAAGGCTCCGATATAGAATAAGATATTATAATTATAGGCAGCTGATATGGTACGGCAAAAAATGAAAAAAACGAATCTGTCAGGGCTGGGTTTTGCATGTTTCCCTGGAAATCAAGTTCCACTGCTCAGTTGCACATAATTATCTTTTTTTTTTATCTAACGGAAGTAGCAAACGAGCATGCAGTCCATCTGGTAAGTGGTCTATCTGGTGGATGGTAAGTGGTCACTGCCGCCGGTGAACATCTGTAATCAACTTCATACAGAACATGGGTTCCATCTGAAGTCAATCACAGATGCGTTGCTACACCCGAGGGCTAAGATGATCGCCTCATATAATTATGCCGGCAACCACACCCTTCCAACGCAAGAAATGCTTCACGCTAGAAATAGATGTGGCGGTGGTACTTCTCCGGTCGAACTACACTGGTTGTACCACCTTCTAAAACAAACCATCTCGTCCAAACAAACCATCACTCTATTACCATAAGTGTCATTGCACAAATCGTATTAAGATAAAAATAAACGTTTTGCTCACGGCCTTAAGAAGCTCAAGGTGAAGTCCGGTTTCGTAACAGTCGAAAGAATACACCTCAGTTATGTCTTGTTTTGTTGCCTCACTGCCTTGGTCACGCATACACGCTATTTATCAAACTAAACGAACTATCTTTATATGTATGTATATCTAACGTACCAAGAGATCCTACATATACATATCCTCTTAGCTTTGTTTGTTGAATTTTTTATATCACTGCATAGTATAAAACAGTCGCTTCCCGTTGTCTGTCCCTACGTATGCTTAGATCTTTAAAAGTACGCTACGGATCTTAACCCATTTTTTATAATACATGCATGATATAGACGAGGAACACTGATAATTTTAGATTTTTGACTGTTAGGCGAAACGAAGTTCTCCGGGTCAACTAGGATTTACTAAGTTTATGTCGCGGTTTCGCCCCCGCTTCGGGCACGTCTAACACGGCGATGAGTATTCCGTGTTAATATAGTTAATCTAACTCTCAGCGAAACCATCGTTTTTGTGTGAATTAATAACTTACACAAGTATATCATCACAAGTCCCTGTAGTTTCGGGATCAGGATAGGGCTACGAGAGGCGTCTAAACGGGGCTTCGCTCAAGCGATCCCGGTAAGGACGGCGGCATGTATAATCGCATATCGTCGTAAAGACCAGAATGCGTGGTGGGCCCAGCCACTTACCTGAGAGGAGCCCGATGGGGCAACGCGTTCAGAGAACTCCGGTTGCGATCCTTTGGAGATCCCGGAGTCCTCTGCGTAGCGCTGAGGACGGCCACCGGGGGGTTTTAATGCGGTAAAAATCCCACACAACCATTCATCGCTCCCTCGGCGTCGGGTACCTTGTGAAGGTTTCCCCCTCAAAATAAAAATACAACAGTTCCTGCGTTTCGATGGAAGGGTGTGGACTGCATAAATATATTTATAACACGTTTTGCTAGTAAAGTGCTTTTTTTTCTTAACGCTTCTTAACCTCAGTTACATCTGAAGAGATACTTATGCTTAAATATTTATATGTATAACTTATTTACTCGTCGTGCAGAGAGCAATGTGCGAAATGGATAAATATAAATAACACGTTGTCTTATTTCCGGCACAACGTGTTAACCTTTATAATTATAATATATTTAAAGAGAAATACATTGCTTTGTTTGATTTAAATATTCCTGTGGTTGCCGGCACACTTTTGTATGAGCCCACCATCTTAGTCCTCGGGAGCAGTTACGCATCTGTGATTGACTTCAGATAGAACCCATGTTCTATATGAAGTTTATTACAGATGTCTATGGGCGGCAGGGGCCTGGATGGACTGTACGCTCATTTCCTACTTCAATCAGATAAAAAAGGTGGACTGCGTGCTGCTTACTACCACTTAAAAAACCATAATCCTATTTATGACATATCAAAATCCATAGGTTAATCATGTGATAAATTTACAAATGAAGGTTAATGTGATGAGAAATATTTTCGTTGGACCAACGTGGGAACTGTTATGCCCAATAGAAAAATCGAACTGCCTTGAACCAAATTAAACCGTCGCGATCGTCTCAGCCAAATGTCAACGAACTTTGCATCCTACTAAATGTAATCTACATTCGAAAAAACAACAAGACGGATAGATAAACATTTCTATATATAACTATTGATTTATCGCATGTATACTGTATGATATAAAATAAACGAGAGCGTTCTGATTTTGTAACAGAGGCTATTTGCCCTCTGCGGCCCCTGGGGGTTGTAAACTTAGATCCGGGTGAAATTAATCCCTTTTCTGATTGTATAAGGTAAGAATGAATGTTTCGCGGGTCTGTTTATTACATTGGCCAATTAAAACATATTAATGTAAGCAATATTATCGTATGAAGATTTCTTGGTTTATTTTATTAAAAAAGGGAATTTAGAATTAGGTACCTGAAAATTTTCCATTTTCCGGTCGGAATTAGAAGTTAAATTTTTGCTAGGTATTTCTCCATAGAGACTAAATTTTTCGATAATTTTTACAATTTATGTCTATTTGTGTTTAAAATCGCACCAAACAGGAACTATTTATATAATTCTAGGAGATGGAATTTATCTCTAGTCCAATAAAAGAGTTTATATGTATTTCGTTTTTGTTAAAAAGGGCAATGTAATATATTTATATTATTTGTAATTTATAAATGGCAACACTGCCATCGGTATAGTTCCGTTTCCTCTCTAACTTTTGTCTTTTACGTGATGTGCCTATGTAACATGCGTGTAATTAGTTGTGCTAAAATAAAGGATATAATACAGCAAAAACAGCTTTGATTCAATATCATTCTACAGTTTTCATTTTAATATATAAAAAATCATCATGATTTAAAAATATCACTTCATTTCGTATGGATAAAATCGAAAAACATTTCTTGTTACCTTTACCTCGCACTCAAATAAATGAGTTTAATTACTTATAAAGCAAAGGTAACTAACTTAAGAGCAGTGATAGCCTAATGGTTGAAACTTGCCCTCTCAATCGGGAGGTCCGAGGTTCAAATCCAGGCACGCACCAGCACCACTGATTTATGTGCGTATTAGAAATTAATTATCACTGCTTTTCGGTGAAGGAAAACATCGTGAGGAAACCTACATACCCGAGAGTTCTTCGAAAAAAAAAGAAGATATCGGAGGTGTGTGAAGTCCAGCAATTCGCACTTGGCCAGCGCGGTGGACTATGGCCTGAAACTCTCTCATTCTGAAAGAAAATCCGTGCCCAGCAGTGGGACAATAATGGGTTGACGATGAACTAACTTAAGTTTGTTATTGCGTTCTAATAAAACTATTTTTGTTTAACCTCTATTTATGTTAAGATTCAAAATATGCCTCAAAATATTAAAGGCTAAATGTTTGACGCAGTGAAAACCCACCGGGCTGGAAATTCTCTCGCACGAAAAATTTTCCTCTCTCCTTTGTGTACAAAATATTGACATTCCATGTCATATTTCAGGACGTCACAAAGGGAATTTCTGGAATATTTTATATAAACCAATTATATTCAACCATCCAGGTTGAATATTAGCCCAAAAGTTTAAAATACTGCTTCGAATGCGGTCAAAACAAGGACATGAAAATATAGGACTATTACAATAATTATTGTTTATTAATAGTTAATTATTAATTAGTCTAGTTAATATAAATAATATATTTATTAATATAAATCATATCAATGTAACCAATATTATCCTACGAAGATTTCTTTGTTTATCTTACTATAAAGGGAATTTAGAAATAGGTACCTGAAAATTTTCCATTTTCCGGTCAGAATTAATTTAATTTTTGCTAGGTATTTCCCCATCTTATTCATAATAAACAAATCATGTTTAGTGGTGGTACAGAGTTATTAGTTTAGTAAATAAATTTACATTTACAAAACATTTATTATGTTCCGAATCGTACACCAGTTTTATGAGAAATAAACATCAAATTCAAATGAAACGCATAATCAAGCATAAAATTATAATCGGAGATTAAATTGTTAGTAAATATCATAAATACCAATACGCGATACGTGATACCAATTCACACTTGGCCAGCGCGGTGGTTTATGGCCTAAATCTCTCTCATTCTGAGAGTACACCCGTGCCCAGCAGTGGGACAATAATGGGTTGTACCTCAAATACCATAAATACCTAACATACGGAAAGGCAATCCTAAATATAAATAGCCCATACATTAAACCGCTAAACATGTCTAAGTTAGTGCACTGCACCCCCGTGCACCGAGCATGCGCGTCCGGGGCCACCTTGACCTTCCCCATCCCTCGGGGGTGGCTACCTACTTAGTACCATGATAGTGTAATTCGCCCCAATCGATACCATGCACCCTGGCTTTTCTGTAATGCATTGTAAGTTAACGTGAGGATTTTGTGCTTCCTTGTACATTTCAGAGTTAGCGGAGTAAGTGAAAAAATCATTTTTACCCTTGTGTCATGTTACAACCATTTCACTAAGAGATTCTATCTATCGGCAACCCATTATTGTCCGACTGCTGGGTTTTCTTTCGAAATAAGAGTTTTAGGCCATAGTCCACCGCGCTGGTCAAGTGCGAATAGGTGCGAATAAGTGCGAATACAAAGAGATTATTAATTACTATTATACAGATTACTATTTTATGATCATTGTAGCTTATAATTGGCGTCCTGTACACAATTTCTGCATACCATTAACAACCACATATATCAACTTTATTCAAATGACGCTTCCCTAAGAAATATTTAAAACTCTCACCTAAAGATATAAAAACCTTTCAGAAATGTTGCATTTACCAGAGACGTCCAACGAATTGTTAGTATCAGTAGATAACAAGTAATACAATAGATTGGGTTAAAACTTTACCAAACCAGCTACAAACCAAACAAGCTCAAAATTTTGAAGTATCTTCCGCGATACAACCACTCTTAACAAATCTAGATATAATAAACACAATATAAACAAAAGATTACGACGTGCCCGGCATGATAAGCGCTAAGCCCAGCTAGGTTTCTGTACTAGACTTTTACGATATCCAGATAAGGTTTGAAAAGTCGGTTACTTGAGTGAAGCCTCATGTTACAATGCTTATAATATTGCAGTAAATTTCCGCGACTGCGCACGCCTAAGTTATAATTAGGATTTCTATTTAAACCATTTACCTGTGGAACATCGACATAACTTTTCTTAGTATGTGCGTATATTATAAAGTTAACCTATTGCTGAAGTTTTAGCAGCTCAGGCTCTGCGGTGGCAAAAAAAAACCCTTTCGTATACCTAATTATACTAGCTGACCCAGCAAACGTTCTTTTGCCATATAAAAATTTAAAAAAATGTTAAGGGTGGTATATCCTTATCACTAAAGGGTATGAAAAATAGATGTTGGCCGATTCTCAGACCTACTCAATATGCTCACAAAATTTTATGAGAATCGGTCAAGCCGTTTCAGAGGAGTACGGTAACTAACATTGTGACATGGAAATTTTATATATTAGATTCTATGCACTTCTTCTTGGTTTTTACTATGAAATTGCTTATAATTGTTCATGGGCGAACAATTATAAGCAATTTCATATAGAAACGTGGTTCTGTCTGAAGTCAATCACAAATACGTTTCTCCTCACAAAGACTAATGCTCGCCTCATACATAAGTGAGCCGGTAGAGTAACTTAGAATATGTTTTCATAATAGTAATAGGAATTAAAAACAATACATGTAAAACAATTTAGAACTTGAAATGCATGAAGTTAAAATTCATCACTTCAAAAATTTTCAATGACAATGAATTTTATTAAATATCTTAATGTAAGGATTAAAATAATACCGGACAGACCTGTGTGGTTTCGGCTTAACAAGCCGACGACCTTTATCGATGATGGATCACCCGTCATCAATTACAAATCTCTATTACATAACACGTATTATGTAGGAAAATTCTTTCCTTAGTTTAGCCGTCGCATATAATTATTTTGTACAAACGTGATTCTTACGTATATATTTAAAGATTTTTATTTAACTAAAAACAAATTACATAGTATTGACATTCGTAAACGTCTGCAATAGTAAAAATACTGTGTCGCAGCGGTTTACGCGCCATAGTAAAGGTAAGTTCAATTACAATGCATTATTTTTTCAAGTTACTTATAAGTATTTCACATATCGATGACAAACACTTATTATGTGTATAAAAACAATACATTTTAAATGAAAATATTTAAAATGTATTGTTTTCATACACATAGTAAGTATTTGTCATCGATATGTAAAATACTTATAAGTAACTTCAAAAAATAATGCAACCAGTAAAACACAGAATCAATAACTTACGTATCTACAATGTTAATGAGATATTTATATTCCCGGACATCAAGCAAAACATACACAAAAACATTACGAACGCCGGGAAATCCAACGTTTAAAAACAAACACGAAATATAAAAATAGTACCGAATACTGGGAACGAAGAACTAATAAAAAAAAATTACGAGCGGCCGTAGCGCGCTGTTACGAAAAAAACATTCAGTTTTCATCAGAGAGAAATATCCGCTGGCGTAATGGAACGTCAGACGCAGAACGAAGTAATCCTACAAAAAAGGCAAAGTACCGAGACCAGAGAATTAATAACAAATAGAGGCTTAATTCAACATCAAGTTGAATAGGGCTGCTATGGGTTTGAAAGTTTGAAAGCGATTGCTGAAATCTCAAACTTTTATATCACAAACCATACCTACCCGAAATGAAAAACACAACAGCAGCTTTAAGAACAGTTAAAGACCAACGCCGAATAAATTGAGGAATGCAGCAGCAGCGTATTTGCTCTCCCGACCAATGCGGACTGCATTCTTAAGAAACATCTGTTTTATCCAGCTATAGAAAGTACGGTGGTACTTTTTCGTCGCAGGAGGATGGTGATCTTCCGTGACATAAAATGTATTTGTTTCTATAAATGTATTTGTTTTTACAGAAAGCCGTGATTCTTCAAGCAATGATATTCTCGTAAGAACCTTCATGGAAATTTACTACGGAAGTTTGCCATATTTTCCGATCCCGAAAAGTAAACAGAGAGAGCAAACGCGGTGCTACGTCGAGCCAACGATGATTTTGATGACGAGAGATGTGTCGATGCGGATTAAAGGGCAGACGAATAGACGACCGAAGGGTTAGGGTTGGCACAACACAAAGCCGTTAAAAAAAGATCCTTCGTACATTTATTTATTTTTATTTATGTATGTGATTGAAGTAGCAAACGAGCAGTCCACCTGATGGTAAATGATCACTGTCGCCCATTGACATCTGTAAGCAACTTCAAATAGAACGTGGGTTCTATTTAAAGTCAATCACAGATGCGTTGCTAGTCCCGAGGACTATGATGGTCGCCTCATATAAAAGTGTGCCAGCAACCACACCCTTCCATCGAAACGCTAGAAATGCTTCACGCTAGAAATAAGTGTGGCGGTAGTACTTCCCCGGTCGAACTACACTGGTTCTTCCACCTTGAAAATTGTTTTTACACCATTTTCCAGGCTTTAAACTGTCCTACAAAGGCTGTGCGTGGCAGGCTACGTATTATTTTTAATATTGTTCTACGATGTGTAATAACTTATTTTTATCTAAGCTACGATGAATACGACCGCTCAGACACAGGCCTTATTTTTATTAACAGATCTGTTATACATTAATGTATAGAAAAATATGATTTTGTCAACCAATACCCGTGTCTCACACATTCTCGTGAGGCAGTTGCAGTCATCTAGTACTGTGCTTGGCAGTTTTGTTGAGGGATCACTCTCAACAAAACTGCCAAGGGAGTTCGCGACTGCATGCTCAAGACTTCATGACTATATATTGTCAGATGTACTTATAAGCTGTGATGGCAGTGATGGAAGAGCTTAAATCTCACGAATCACTCGACACTGATTTATTATTTGTTATTATTATTGACAGTATTGAGAGCGGGTGTTAGAATTAATTGTGCCTAAATTATACTTGCTGTCTGATCGCACTTGCCCTAGACCCTAATCAGTGTCTCCACAAAGCAATGGTTGAGACAAATCATTACAATTATTTTACTACTAAAGTAGTATTTTCAGATAATTATGTTTACACGCTTTGTACACTCATAGCCCCACAGTAGGATTTTCTCCTGTGTCGTGGGTGCCATGGACACACACAAGACGAATACACAAACACCCAGACCCAGAACACGAATCTAAACTCATCATTCAGATACCTGTCTGGCCGGGAATCGAACCCGGGACCCATTACGCGTCAGACCGGCATGGTAACCGCTGCGCCACGCGGGTCGTCATTTATGTGAATATGCGAATTATTTTTATTATAACATTTTAAAAGTTACGTAATTTATGTAACTATTACCATAAATTATATTAAATTATACAGCTTCTTATTATAATAAGCTTAGAAAAAACTCGAGGTCAAATAAAAAATAATTTCGGCTATAAATTATACAGCGAGGTCGAGTCACACTATTCGCTAAGAAGTTTTATTTTAGAATACCATACTAAAAAGTCCTGTTAGTGCAGATCTAATTATGATTAGTAAATTGCAACAATTAGAAGCGCGGTTAGGCACTAGTCATTTGTCCCTGTAGCCTCGGGGTCAGAATAGGGCTACGGTATCCCCTGCCTGTCGTAAGAGGCGACTAAAAGGGGCTTCCGGGGTTGCAGACGGCTAGAGTGGGAGCTCGAACCGTTCGGTCAGGCAATCCCAGGAAGGACGGCGGTATGTGTGGTCGCATACCGTCGTAAAGACTAGACGGAGCGGTGGACCCAGCCGCCCATCTGGGAGGAGCCCGATGGGGCAACGCGCTCGGAGGATTCCGGTTGAAGTCGTTTCGAGATCCCGGAGTCCTCCTTTTCAGCGCCGAGGACGGCCACCGGGGGGGTTTTAGTGCGGTAAAAATCCCACATAACCCTGCGTCGCTCCCACGGCGTCGGGTACCTTTTGAAGGTTTCCCCCTCGAAAACAAAAAAAAAAAAAAAGGCACTAGTCATTTATAATTGACAATAGTGTGATTGATAGAGGAGCAGTGATATCCTAATGGTTGAAACACGGCCTCTCAATCGATGGTTCGAGACTTGAACACTTTTTAAAGCGATGTGCGTATCAGAAATTAATTATCATTGCCTTAAGACGAAGAATAACTTCGTGAGGAAACCTATACACCTGAGGACTTTTAAAGAGTCCTCAAAAGATGTGTGAAGTCTACAATTCGCACTTGGCCAATGCAGCGCATAATGGCATAAAACTATCTCATTCTAAATAGTATAACGGAGCCCAACAATGGTTTGACGAAGAATAGTGTACGTGCTGGCACTACAGTGGGGATATACCTTTACGGTTCGAGTTAAGTGGCATTGAAGCAGGTTAAGGTTGCTGCATATTAAACTGATAAATACTAACTAGCGGCTGATTTATATACTCCTGCGCATATTTTATCTTTTTCGTGAATTCGTTAATTTTAACAGATAAATTGTTTGTTTTTTATTCAAATGAATTAATATTGTTCTGCTTTCAGGAGCGGCAGTCGAAGAGACAAAGACTTTCAGGAGAAGCCTGGAAGTTGCTAGCCAGAGACCTAAAATCTCATTCCCAAAAAAAGGAGATTCCCAAAAAATTCCCAAATAATGTACCTACTATTTTGTATTACAGACTATAACATAGTAATGACAGTTAGCCTGACCATATTTTTAACTTACCGATTTTTGCTTTTAAGGAAAGTTTTTTGGAAGTTTTTATAGAAGAATAACTTAGTATATCTTATATTTTATTGTAACAAGGGGATGCTGCAACTTATACATAAGAATACTTTAATTGCGTGAATTAAAAACAGACAACAATACTGCTCTTTAAACAAAGCGACTAAACAACGTAGGTATCCTGTTACCATCGTGCAGATCTATTTAATTAACACGAGTCTATTAACTGTGACGTGTAGGAAAATTTATTCACTAGAAATACTTTTTATAGTCACACTGCAGTCTGTTGGGAATAAGGTTCTATCAAGAAACTCCCTAATACTGCCTTGCCTGTGGAACGAACGCAGTTTAGTAGTTTGGCTCGTCTGGGAGCACGGCTTCTTCAAGTTTTTAGTCCTGCATTAACTTAAGTGGTAATGACATATGATGCGTTGTTTTTCTATTAAAATTAAAAATAAACATCTTGAAAACTGCTAAAACGCTATTAATGGGACTCTCACTAAACATAATATGAATCAAAATTGTAAGTAAAAAAGGGTACATGTAACACACACTGTGTTACAATACGTACACGAGAAGTAAAATGTGTAAAATCGTTAAAACACATTATAATCATCAATCGATAATAATTACTGTAATGTAAGGCGTAATCGTTTCCGTAACGCCTATACATTTTCCCCGTCTCATGAAGTCTTAGACTAGATCTAGTACAAAATCCTTACATTTTCCTAGACAAGACCATTTTCAACAAACACACCACACGTTTGTTTCGAAGACGTGTTACGTAACGGGCGTCGGGCGCCGAACGTTCTGGAGCGAGTCTATTTCAATCGCGACTCGTTCAATCCAATTGAATGAGTGACTCCGACGCGATCGAATTAAATCAACTTCAATTTATTGAGCCGTCTGCGCTTTTCGCATCATAATGGCTGTCGTTACGTAACTTTGATCTCTTGTTCTGACGTTGTATCGGAAAATGCAATCTAGTAAAAGCTTATTCGAAGCGGCTACAGAAAACGTGAATGATCTGTACTCAAAGAACAGCTGCCGCGAAAACAGAAGATGCTTAGATGCCAAATGTTTTTACTATAATGATCTTTAGTGTAAGGATTTATTATGAAAAGTGGTAATTTTTTTTAAGGAACGAATACTGAAAACGCATGGAAATTTTGTCACTTTTGTAACACGCGGATTTTGAAAACGCGAATACGGAAACCGTGAATACGAAGCTTTTTGACTGGATTTGTAAAATGATAATTTTGCGATAAACGCCTTTAAATGTGTTTCCAAGTATCTACTTTGCCTTATTGGTAGAGCGGTATATATCTGGTCAACGAATGGATATACATTTTGTGAAGAGACGTGATGGCTGCAAATTATTGTTATAGATGAGATTTTACGCGGTTAAGAATCACCTAATCACCTAGTAATGATAACTGAGTGTAGCGCAGTGCGCGCGCGGTTATCCGAGAGATAACCACTTTTATGTTTGCCCTTTTCTTGCATGATATTGTCACTTTTCAATTTGCTAGAGACCGATAGACGATAGCTATGTTGTTACGAACAGTTTCAGGTATTTAACACAATTTACCAATATCGAGTTAAGTTCCTTTCATTCTTACTGTGCGATATGTCAGTTGAACATACCTAAGAGCCTGTGTGTACCAGTATGTTTAAAGTATGGATTGTATTTATGTAGAGGCGAATACAATGGTTTAATTAACTAACTATAAGCCATTATGTAAATCTGTATTGTATTAGGAATGTTATGTTACTCAAACAAATATGGCAGCAGACGGTATATGTGGTCGCATACCGTCGTAAAGACTAGACGGAACGGTGGGCCCAGCCGCCCATCTGGGAGGAGCCCGATGGGGCAACGCGCTCAGAGGATTCCGGTTGCGGTCGGACCGAGTTCCCGGAGTCCTCTTTATAGCGCCGAGGACGGCCACCAGGGGGGTTTTAGTGCGGTAAAAATCCCACATAACCCTGCGTCGCTCCCACGGCGTCGGGTACCTTTGGAAGGTTTCCCCTCGAGAACAAAAAAAAAAGACAGTTTGAGACGTGTATATGTTTCTCGATTCCGTCAACATTTTGAGGTCTACTGCTGTACACAGTCCTCTCCTAAATGGCGCCACAGCTAATTAGTTCAATCTATATCACATCCATACTTAAAATCTCAATAATCGCATACGTTTGCAAAAAAATATTTCGATGACTGAATATCGTAACAAACCATAACTACTGTTTTTTTATATTTTAAATATATTTATAGTTCATATCTGGGAAAACATTTTGGTCTGTATTTCAGATTAAAAATCCATATCTATTTATTTCATTAAAATCCATCAACTCCATCAACAGTTATATTCTCGTCAATCCATTATTGTCCCACTGCTGGGCACGGGTCTTCTCTCAGAATGGAGAGTTTAGGCCATAGTCCACCGCGCTGGTCAAGTGCATATAAACAGTTATATTATCTACAATTATTTTAAAAACATACAAATCTACAGGACCCACCCAAAAAAATCACTTCAGAAAAACGACTTAGCAGCGACATTTTCCGGCGGCCTCTAGTCGGGGCGTATTTATTTTCACATCGTACCGACACTGCTGTGTGGCTTATCCGACTTTCACTATCACACGTATTTGGCTCGACGCCGATAGAGACGCGTCATGACGACGTCGACATACGTAGGATTACGTTTGCGAGTACCTACATACGTCGAGACACCGAAATATACCGGAGACACAACACGTCCGATCCGCGGCAGTTGATTTATCGGCGAAAATACGAGTGATTATTGTTTTTAGTGCGGCCAAAAGACTACGATTTTAAATCGGCCAGAAAGATACAAAGGACACGTCGTTTTGAAATTTTCTTTACTTATAGCTCTAGGAAACACCATATGCTAGGTTCCGTAACACATAAAAATGCGAGTACCCATATAGTTCAAAATAGGAAAACATCTAAATTCATCCTGTGAAGTAAAGTTAAATGCGTGATTTAGATATCTTCCTGACCAGAGATCGAACTCAAACTCCCGCGTAACCAGTATAACGATCGCTCCCTCCACAAGTCAAACAAATGTACACCATGATAATAAGAAAATTTAATTCAATATATTTAAATACTTAAGTATTCATTTTATTTTGTTAAAATCATACAGTGTACAGTAATGCTTACATCAATAACATAAAGCATTAGCACATTAATGTATGTAGATCAGCGGTGCTCAACCTTTTTATTTTCCGGGATACAAACATCTTTCAGCGGTGTACCGGGCCGCTAGCAGTGGCGTAACGTGGGGTTGAGTTGCCCGGGGCGAAACAAAGAAAATAAAAAACGGTCGCCAAATGCAAATTCAGCTGGGCCAACCAAAAGGGGCCATATGCGGCCCGAGAGTCGCAGGTTGAGTATAGCTGATATAGATAGATTGGACGGCTTAGTCTATGTTAGGGAAGTATGTACCTTTACAAAAAGTTTTCATCGTGACTTATTAGGACAATTGTATATTCCTAAAACCCAGACCTTTTATAAGCGAGACATTAGAAATTCAAAACGTTTGCCGCAAGCCGCTTGGGAAGTAAACATCTAAAAAAATTCAAAGTCATCTGAGTAACCTTGCTCCACTTTTTATATAAACTTATGAAGTATTCGCAGGTTGCGAATAGATATTGACTTATCGATGGAGGACTAATCAAGGTACAAATTTCAACAATTAGCTCTCACGGCTTTAAATTGAGTCGTCAACCTATTATTGTCCCACTGCTGGACATGTGTCTTCAGAATGAGAGATTTTGTGATCACAGTCGGGCGCGGAGCTGACAAGTCCGAATTGGTAGACTTCACCTCCTTGGAAAACTTTTTAGAGATCTTAGGTGTCTACACACCTCATTATCTAAGAAAAAAATCGTGAAGCAACCTAAGTTTGTTCACGATGTTTTTCTTCGCCATGAAGCAGTGACAATTTATTCCTAATATGGAAGTCTTTTTTAGGAAAATTAGTGGTGCGTGCCTAGGCACGAGGTTTCTTCCACGAGGACCTTCGATTAAAAGGCCAAGTTTCAACCATTAAGGCTATCACTGCTCATTCTAGATTGAGTGCTTAGCAACATTTATTCCCAGATCAGTCTCGCGTAGTACTATAACCGATAACCCGCGATACCCTCTCAAGCGCGATATTGATAACTCCACAGACTGCTGATAACGGTCAGATTTGTCAACGCAGTCGGCACGTGCTCTTACCGTCATTTCGGGACAAAGAGTAACGCGTCATAGATAATCAAGGGTCACTCGCCATAAACGGTCACAAGATTAATCCAGCTATGTTGTGGTTCAGAGGTGTATACAATAAAATGTTCTAGAAAATTCTTATTGCGTCCGCAATTTGTCAGATGCCTTATCTTTGTGTGTTTAGTTTTAATAAGTAAATAATGTTTTCGGCATTCACATTAGGATCACCTGACGTATAGACAAACACCCAGTAAGATTTTTCAGATAACATTTTAGATGCAAACGAGTTGTAGTCCACCTAATTGTAAGTAGTGGGACGGTGGTGTTTCCGGAGTCGAACTACAAAGAGCACTTGCCTACCTACCTACTACTGTTAATGATTTAGTTCAGTGTTTACCATATAGGTCGTGACTCTGCATTAGGCCATACAAATAAATATATCGGGTCGCAAGTGTCGCAACATTGTCTCTTGGCGTACCTCTACCAAGATAGTACAATCATCCATATTCCTTAATGTTGAAAAGAACACGTAATAAACAGAAATATAACACGTATTGCTTTAACGAAAACGATTAGTTTCGGTAGTTGCCAAGGTAGCAACTTACGAAACTAATCGGTTACCATTACTACGATATACCATTGATGAAACATTAATACAAGTCGGTATTCGGTGAAAGAAAACATCGTGAAGAAATCTACACACCCGAGAAAAGAAATAGTTCTCGGAGGTGTGTGAAGTCCACCAATTCGCAATTGGCCTGCAAGGTGGACTATGGCCTAAAACTCTCTCCTTCTGAGAAGACCCGTGCCCAGCAGTGGGACAGTAATAGGTTGACGAGACGAGAATATTAATAAAAGGTGGTAGAAAAATGTGGATCGACCGAAGAAATACCACCGCCACATTTCTAACGTGGAGTAGTTCTTGCGTTTCGGTGAAATGTTATGGTTGCCGGTCCACTTTTATATGAGGCGATTATCTTAGCCCTCGGAAGTAGCAACACATCTGTTATTGACTTTAAATAGAACCCACTTTCTAAATAAAGTTGCATACGGGCGGCAGTGACCATTACCATCAGGTGGACGACAATGTCGATTGCTACTGAAATCTTATAAAAAATGCTATTACGATTTGTAGTTATTTTTATTTTCCCTACATGATTCAGAAAGGAAAATAATTATAGCAACAATGAAAATAACCGGGTCAAAACATAAATAAAATGGAATGAAATGTCTTTATTTCGTATAGGCCTACGGGGGCACTTACAAATTGTCAGTTACATTTTTTTTCTTACACTACCACCGGATCGGAATACGACCTCAACTGAGAAGATCCGGCGAGAAACTCAGCGGGCGTCTTTTTTCTTATTTATATCCATTTTGAATCCTTGATGAAACGTCACGCCGGTATGCAACGGAAGTGTCGGAAAAGAGAGAGAGAGTGATCGAGACCGATTGAGAGAGAGTAAGACAGGGCGAACGTAGCATGAGCAACTAGCCGTGGAGTGAGAGTAGGGAGCAAGCGAGTGAGAAAGATTGAGAGAAAAAGTGAGACAGAGCGAACGTCGTATCACGCCTTTTTCCCTTCCTCTTAATCTTGGAAATTTAAAGCTTTAGACTTGTATAAATATAAACAAGATTTATAAATTAGTTCGCCAAAGAAGTTTCACTTCTGACATGTGTACTTTGTACGCACGCATGTTTTTTTTACATAGTAAATAGTAAATATAATTTGGAAACGCTCATTTAGACGTTTGATTAGACTGAAAACCAATTTCTTTGCATATTCTAAACGAGTCGTAATGATGAAATGTAAGACTAATTATTCTGGGAATAGATGAGTTATTTCGCGATAACCCCGAAGGTTGGAGATAACCCAAATATCTACATTGTGACCAAAGAGTTACTCGTAATGTCGCATAGATAACAGTTATTCAAATAAACCTATCAAAGTTAAATATATTAATTTAGGATATTTGCATACAGGGAATTATGATTAGTAATGACATAAACGTGTTATGAAAAAGATATTTGAAACAAAAACATTTTAAGATTACACGACTCGAGTTCAAATTGTAGAGACTTTTGTTGCAAGACTATCGTCTGAGTCGTTGAAGATCGTTTGAGTAGTTTAATCGAAAGTGGGAACAATATGTGGATATAAACAATATTGGCTAGGTTTTAGAGTCTAACCTCAATTTGTTATAATTGGCAGCATAATTATATCATAAGTGCAAGTCTTAAGGTTACAAGATTTACACGTCTTAACTTTTACGACACACAAGCTTAAAGCCGCGTATTCATGGTAAACATTTGTTTAGCAACAGTTGATCAACGTTGTTGATGAACGGTTAGAATGTTGCTGGAAACTTTGTTTAAATCAATATAGATCGACCACACACAAGTCTCCTTTAAAATGTTGCTAGAGGAAAAGTTATACCATTAAATCCACAGCTACACACTATTTGTTGATAAACTCATGTTTTCGCTCGTCGGGCGTCAACTCTGCAACATGGCGTGATCAACTCCGCAACACAAGTGTTGGGCCCGCAATATGTTGACAGCAACTCGGCAACATGTTTATGAACCATGTTGCTAAACAAATGTTTACCATGAATACGAGGCTTAAGTCTTAAAAGTAGTTTGAAATTCGACCAGATCTGAGAATCTAAGATTTGAATCTTAGATACGGTTCATAAGCTTTACGCCCTTGGGTGAACGGTCGTGGTCATCTTGGTCGTTGTGGAACTTCACAATTCGCCACTTGAATATGGCCGTCGCTTCCTAGAGCACTTATGTATTGGACAACATCAAGGTCTTGTACCCTCGGATTTGCTTTTCACTACAAGTCTTTAAATGGACATATTGGCGTTTGATGAAACTTACAATTGAGGAAATCCACAAAACATTAAAGATATGTAAATCCTACCCTCTTCACCAATTCGCACTTTGCCAGCGCGGTGGACTATGGCCTAAACTCTCTCATTCTGAGAGAAGACCCGTGCCCAGCAGTGGGACAATAATGGGTTGACGACGAAATTCTACCCATGCGCATGGACAAACTCGGTAGACGTTGGCCTTATCCCTCCACACTTTGTAAGACACATACTCAGCAGTAGGTCAATAAAGTCAGTTAAGATTCAGAGACGAGAAAGAGATAGTGAACTTAATTGATATTATATTAAAGTCAACAGTCAACCCTGACAATGACAGCGGAAACCTTAACCCTGAAGGCCGAAAAGCCGGGGGTCGGACGGACCATAAATCACTTCATTTAGCAGCGAGACAGCTGGTATTAAACGCAATTGCATAATCGGCTCCTCACATCATTCTACAATACATCATCTTTATATGTCAAAAATAAACTCCCGGTGTTTGTGGCCGAAATACCTACTTGTTGATATTTTTACGCGCCATTCATTTCTCATATATTTTTTACTAGTTGACCCTGCGAAATTTGTTACGCCTAAAAGTCCAAAGTCTAAAATTATCAGTGTGCCTACATTATATTATACATAAAAACCTTCCTTTTAAATCACTCTATCTATTAAAAAAACTGCATTAAAATCCGTAGCGTAGTTTTAAAGATCTAAGCATACATAGAGATAGACAGCGGGAAGCGACTTTGTTTTATACTATGTAGTGATTATGCAGAATCCATTTGAACGGTACCACAAAGTGGGTATAAAATTTAATGTTCTGTTTTTGTAAAAACGACGGTCATAAGAATGAGTTTGTTTACCTACTTGTGTTATATTAATAAAATATATATACGCTTTGTCTGTGTGTTTTTGAATGAATATCAGATAGTCACAGCGAAACCCGGTCAGGTTAAGTATAGTTTGTAATAGACATAAATGATGAAAACAGGAGCAGTGATAGCCTAATGATTAAAACTTGCCCTCTCGATCGGGAAGTCCGAGGTTCAAACCCAGGCACGCACCACTGATTTATGTGCGTATTATACTTTAATTATCACTGCTTTTCGGTGAAGGAAAACATCGTGAGGAAAAAAAAAAAGTTCTCGGAGGTGTGTGAAGTCCACCAATTCGCACTTGGCCAGCGCAGTGGACTATGGCCTAAGCTCTCTCATTCCGAGAGAAGACCCGTGCCCAGCAGTGGGACAGTAATGGGTTGACGACGATGAAAACTAGTATGTATTTAGCACTGAAATTTAGCACACTGATAGTTTATTACCTTGATTAACATAATGGAGACTCATAAACGTGGTAGATGCGACCAAAGCGGGTGTTATTGTACCCAAAAGGAATAAATGACATAAAGTAGCAAATTTAAATAATGATACAAAAGGCGGCCTTATCGCTAAACAGCTATTTCTTCCAGACAACCTTATGGACAGACAACCCTCACCTATTTTAATATATTTTTTTACATTAATTCCTTAGTTAATGTAAAAAAAAAATGGTGAGGTGTTACCGAAGTAATAAGCTAATACCGTCTATTTTCATAAATATATTGTATTAACTTTCTATGTTAATGAAAATGTAGCAACTAAATCAATAAATTCTTCCACTTATGAGATCGTGTTGAAATTGTAAACACGTATATTTATGATGTTATATTATTAATATTAATAATATGCTTTATTGTGTTCAAAATAATAAAATAATACAATGAGATTAAAAATGTTAAAATACAAAAGGCGTACGTCTCACTGCTAAACAGCGATTCTTCCAGACAACCTTAGGGTTCGGAGTTAGAGTAAAGATGAAAATAGAGATAAGGTAGGGTGCAAAATTAAATAATTAGCTATAAAAAAAAACTAGTTTTAAAAATTAAACAGCAACGAATTAAGTTGAAAGATAGCAAAAAGCGTTAAGAGAGGATTGAAAAACAGAAAATAATGTTAGAGGTTAGGATAGGATAGGATTTGATAAGATTTTTGATTTTTATTAATTTTATTAAATAATAAAATACGATACGATAAAACATCCACGTCATGTTAAGATTTTCGGATTCATACCTATGAGTACCGTTCATTTTAGATGAATAAAGCCCAATACACTTTCATTAAATTGTATTTAATGTTGATCTGATCTCATTCTCAATTAATTACGGTCAATTTACGACCGTAGCAAACCAGTAGTACATCGCAAAAGCGACGTCCTTCATAAAACACACGGAGGTCGACGTAAGATCTTAGAGCTTTTGCCAAGTAACGTATTATCGGTACTAATTTTGGATTATAAACCTGTCTCTAGTGAAAACGGATATAAAGTCTGCCAAATTGACTTTTATATCAAAACTAGCTGTGCCCGCGACTTCGTCCGCGTGGCACGCAACGCAAGCCCTCAAGGATGAATAATTTTCCCCGTTTTTTTCACATTTTCCATTATTTCTTCGCTCCTAATAGTTGCAGCGTGATGTTATATAGCCTAAAGCCTTCCTCGATAAATGGTCTATTCAATACAAAAAGAATTTTTAAATTCGAAACAGTAGTTCCTGAGATTAGCGCGTTCAAACAAACAAACAAACAAACTCTTCAGCTTTATATATTAGTATAGATACGCCAAAATTGTTAGAATCAAAATAAATATAAATAAGATCTTTAGATCTCCCTATTTCTAAACATTTTTCTAAAATAAGATCTATCTAAAGATTTTCTTCTTAGAAAATCAGGGATTTATCGATCTGTCACAAATCTGTTAATTTAAAACTATAAACGAAGTAGACAAAACTGAGTATTAGAAATTAAGCTTGTACAAACACGTACATATTTTTATTTATCTCATCTTTTTTCAATTCAGCTAAAAGTACGGGATTTTTAAGTATTGAAAATAAAAATAACACTCAATTCTGACCACAAATATATTAAATATACATAGACAACAAGATTTAAGATTTATTTCGACGGTAAATATGGTAGTTATATTGATATAACAGTGAAAGAACCATCAACATTTCTCTACCAGCGACACACTATAGCATTGTGTATTGGTTTTAAAGTAGCAACAAAGCATGCAGTTCCCTCGGTTGAAGTTTTCATATCCGCTCATGGACATCCAACACAGACGCCAATACAGAAAAGTCTACACATGAAAAGTATAATTTACATCACTTTTTCATAATGTCTACCTTAGGGGGCGTCCATAAATTACATGAGATGTTTAAGGGGGGGAGGGGGTCGAGTCAAATCTCATCTATTCTCACATTGGAGAGGGGGGAGGGCAAATATCATGTATTATTTTTTTTGATTGAAACTAAAAAAATATACTATTTATCTAGATTTTACATGCTTAAGATTTAATCGTACGCGTAATTTTAAAACGATCAAGATCATTCATTGTCAAGATTGTCACAAGACGAGCTAAATCGTAAATAAAAGCACAAAGCATTTTTTTCTTTTTACAATAATCCAACTCGTTTACATTTTGAAAAATCTCTCGTGAGATTGGGGACGGGGGGAGGGGGTTGAAGAAAATCTCACGAAATCTCACTAGGGGGGAGAGGGCCCCGGGAAGGACGGCGACATGTGTGGTTGCATGTTGCCGTAAAAACCAGAAGGTGCGGTGAGCAGTTCACGCGCACCAGAGAAGAGCCCGATGGGGTACACGCTGAGGACACCGGCGGCGGTCAACTGGAGTTCCCTCAGTCCTCTTCGCAGCGTCGAGGTCGGCCACCGGGGGGGTTTTAGTGCGGTAAGAATCCCACATAACCCGCGTCGCTCCCACGACGTCGGGTACTTTTTGAAAGTTTCCCCCTCGAAAACAAAAAAAAGGGGGGGAGAGAGGGACAAAAAATTCGAAAAAACACCTCACGTAATTTAAGGACGCCCCCTTACTTTACAGACCAGTTTTTTTACAGCCTTAGTAGGTAAAACCATAAAGTTTCACCATTTTTAACCGACTTCCAAAAAGGAGGAGGTTATCAATTCGTCTGTATTTTTATTTTTTTATTTTTTTTTTTTTTTTATATTTGTTACCTCATTTCTCCGGACTGGGTGAACCGATTTAGATGATTTTTTTTTTTATTTGAAAGGTAGTGCGTGTCATAGGGTCCCATTTTTTTTTAGTATTTTTTTGACTAGGGCATCCATAAGAAAAACGCATAAGTCTTAAATTTGCATTTTCAATGTACGCGATAAATGTATGAATAACTCAATATCCCGCCAACCGATTTTGATGATTCTTTTTTTATTAGAAAGGATGTACTCCAGGGGTAGTCTGATAAGAGTTTGATAAGGTTCTAATCATAGGATCTTCAACTTTTTGGAGCAAAATAATAAAATTAGTGATAGTCGGCCGAACCTTAGCTGGAGAAGTCCAATTGAGTAAAATATAGAATAAAATTACTATGTAGGTATTTACTATGAAAAATTTGACCTTCAACTCTTCAATCCTGATGATGCAGGGGTACTGCTAGCCTGAACTATAAAAGTTGGTCGTTTGATGTTTGCGAATATATAATGAAATTGTTAAGCAAATTCATGGGACAAAAATTTGACCTTCAACTCCTCAACCCTGATGATGCAGGGGTACTTAAAGCCAAAACCATAGGAATAAGCCATTTGGTGCTTACGTATATGTTATAAGATTACTGAGCAAAAACATAAGATGAAAAATTTGACCTTCAACTCCTCAACCCTGATGATGGAGGGGTACTTCAATCCTAAACCATAGAAGTTGGCAATTTGGTGCTTACGGTTATGTAAAGAAAATACTAAGCAAAAATATAAAATCAAAAATTTGACCTTCAACTCCTCAACCCTGATGATGAAGGGGTACTTCAATCCTAAACCATAGGAGTTGGCAATTTGGTGCTTACGGTTATGTAAAAATAATACTAAGCAGAGGCACAAAATTAAAATTTTGACCTTCAACTCCCCGACCCTGATGATGAAGGGGTACTTCAATTCTAAACCATAGGAGTTGGCAATTTGGTGCTTACGGGTATGTAAAAATAATACCAAACAGAGGCACAAAATTAAAATTTTAACCTTCAACTCCTAAACCCTGATGATGCAGGGTACTGCAAGCCTGAGCCATAGAAGTTAGCCACCTGGTACTAACGTATATGTTATAAGATTACTAAGCAACAATATAAGATGAAAAATTTGACCTTCAACTCCTCAACCCTGATGATGGAGGGGTACTTCCAGAGGGGGCGCCCTGTTTGTATGAATTGTAAAAGTGTTTTATGTTTAATTTTTGTGAATATGTAGATGCACAAAGCAAACTTAGAGGCTTTATTTAAATACAAACATAAAAATATAGTCACTAAAAAGTGTAAAATAAAAACTTTTTAACAAAAAATATCTACCGACTTCCATGTCACAAAAAAGTAAAAAATAATTTAAATATATTTTGGTCTAGAACATACTCAGTACTTAGTACATAGTTCTGAAGTCGGTGCTCATATAGGACGTAGTTACCGTCGTCCAGCGAAATATGTCGAGCACCGACTTCAGGACTATGTACTAAGTACTGAGTATGTTCTAGACCAAAATATATTTAAATTATTTTTTACTTTTTTGTGACATGGAAGTCGGTAGATATTTTTTGTTAAAAAGTTTTTATTGTTATGTAATTTTCAAAACATTTAATACTATTGAGTATTGATTCACCACTTATTTCAACGAGCAACAAAGTCTACTACTGACTCGTATTTTGTTATTGTGCAAGAATATTATTCTAATAATACCTAAGTGGACCGATCGACTCCCACCGGCACTCGAAAATAAATTTGGTCGAGTGCCGACTAAGGAGTACGGTATATACGTTTTAGCTCCTTTTATAATAATGATTAAATCGAATTAACAGGAGAACGGATAAGATAATAAATCTTTAGGGAATAATTGGGTTGCGTTCTAAAATATTTCGTTTGTATTTTCCTTTAAAAATCGCGTGCTTTTTAAATTAATAAACGCTTTCTACACTCATAGAGCCAAAAACTAAGATTATCTCCATGTCGTAAGTGTAGACACGCAAAAAGAGGAATATACAAACAGCCAGACCCAGAACAAGAATCTAAATTCATTATCATTCATTATCTGAATGATGAATGACCTGTATGGAAATCGCTTCGCCACTCGGGTTGTTTTATTTATTTGTACTCTATTTTCCTGCTTTTTTTAGAAAGATCAATGGTTATTGTTGGAATTTTAGAAAAATCTGTGGTGCGTGAATAGGTTTTAACCTCGAACCTCTCGATCGAGAGGGCAAGTTTCAACCATTAGGCTATCACTGCTTCATACGATGGGAAAAATGTTTGGTTAGAGGAAAGACGCAAATGTTGAACGGAACATCCTGCGGACAGGCACCGCGAGTGCCGCCAAGCTTTTTAGCCTCGCGAGATAAAAAGGCCTTTCCTGTGCTGACTGCTAACCTTTGAGTGGCACAAAAAGAAGCAGAAGAAGAATAAAATTATTAAATTATCGAGTCGGTTATTGCACTTCGTTACAATAGACGACATCAGGCACTGTAGCGCGTATTAAGGTAAGTGGAACAAGTGATAAACACTACCGTATATGTTCAGATTACACGAAACTTGAAATAAATGTTATATCAAATTATGATATTCACGAAATCATAACAGTATGAGATGATACTTATACCAATATTTAAAAATTGTATTGTATTTGCTGAGACAATAACGTTTGTTTAACGATATCATATTAAAATTTACAAGCTAACTGTACCTATCCACAATGGTTATCATTAATCATAACACATTGAGAATGAAAGGAGCCGAACGGAACTGAAATTTCGACAAATTTATGTTGTATGCTAAAAACTGGTGGTAACGTAGACAATCGTCTAGCGAGTATAAGACGATTTCGTGTTACAAGAACAAACATAAATGATTAAATATTATGATCGTTCAATAACCCCGCTTTTTAAGAAATTCTCCAAAATACGAATACATCTTTTTTACAAACTGCAAATTTCGCATTACTTTTTAACCGACTTCCAAAAAGGAGGAGGTTATCAATTCGTCTGTATTTTTTTTTTTTTTTTTATATTTGTTACCTCATTTCTCCGGACTGGGTGAACCGATTTAGATGATTTTTTTTTTATTTGAAAGGTAGTGCGTGTCATAGGGTCCCATTTTTTTTTAGTATTTTTTTGACTAGGGCATCCATAAGAAAAACGCATAAGTCTTAAATTTGCATTTTCAATGTACGCGATAAATGTATGAATAACTCAATATCCCGCCAACCGATTTTGATGATTCTTTTTTTATTAGAAAGGATGTACTCCAGGGGTAGTCTGATAAGAGTTTGATAAGGTTCTAATCATAGGATCTTCAACTTTTTGGAGCAAAATAATAAAATTAGTGATAGTCGGCCGAACCTTAGCTGGAGAAGTCCAATTGAGTAAAATATAGAATAAAATTACTATGTAGGTATTTACTATGAAAAATTTGACCTTCAACTCTTCAATCCTGATGATGCAGGGGTACTGCTAGCCTGAACTATAAAAGTTGGTCGTTTGATGTTTGCGAATATATAATGAAATTGTTAAGCAAATTCATGGGACAAAAATTTGACCTTCAACTCCTCAACCCTGATGATGCAGGGGTACTTAAAGCCAAAACCATAGGAATAAGCCATTTGGTGCTTACGTATATGTTATAAGATTACTGAGCAAAAACATAAGATGAAAAATTTGACCTTCAACTCCTCAACCCTGATGATGGAGGGGTACTTCAATCCTAAACCATAGAAGTTGGCAATTTGGTGCTTACGGTTATGTAAAGAAAATACTAAGTAAAAATATAAAATCAAAAATTTGACCTTCAACTCCTCAACCCTGATGATGAAGGGGTACTTCAATCCTAAACCATAGGAGTTGGCAATTTGGTGCTTACGGTTATGTAAAAATAATACTAAGCAGAGGCACAAAATTAAAATTTTGACCTTCAACTCCTCGACCCTGATGATGAAGGGGTACTTCAATTCTAAACCATAGGAGTTGGCAATTTGGTGCTTACGGGTATGTAAAAATAATACCAAACAGAGGCACAAAATTAAAATTTTGACCTTCAACTCCTAAACCCTGATGATGCAGGGTACTGCAAGCCTGAGCCATAGAAGTTAGCCACCTGGTACTAACGTATATGTTATAAGATTACTAAGCAACAATATAAGATGAAAAATTTGACCTTCAACTCCTCAACCCTGATGATGGAGGGGTACTTCCAGAGGGGGCGCCCTGTTTGTATGAATTGTAAAAGTGTTTTATGTTTAATTTTTGTGAATATGTAGATGCACAAAGCAAACTTAGAGGCTTTATTTAAATACAAACATAAAAATATAGTCACTAAAAAGTGTAAAATAAAAACTTTTTAACAAAAAATATCTACCGACTTCCATGTCACAAAAAAGTAAAAAATAATTTAAATATATTTTGGTCTAGAACATACTCAGTACTTAGTACATAGTTCTGAAGTCGGTGCTCATATAGGACGTAGTTACCGTCGTCCAGCGAAATATGTCGAGCACCGACTTCAGGACTATGTACTAAGTACTGAGTATGTTCTAGACCAAAATATATTTAAATTATTTTTTACTTTTTTGTGACATGGAAGTCGGTAGATATTTTTTGTTAAAAAGTTTTTATTTATTCTCACCGTGCAACGTAATAGTAATATATTTTAAACTTATTTGGCTTAATATCTCACAATCAGTATATTATGTTAGTTTCACATAGTCAGTATAATATATACACGAAGTTCATGTTTTCTAAAACTTGCGAAATCAATTCCTAATCTAGGAAACTAAGTCTATGGTTATTGTATACTTCTTACCTTAGGACATAGGCGTCGACTTGCTCGCTCTGGGTGAAAGAAATGATCTCGCAACGGACAATTTTCAGCACGTTTTCCCATTGTTGCCTGAAAAAGAGATATGCAATTGAGTACATGCCACAAAACCAAAGTTTGAACAACAAAACAAAAGATCTTAAAAATGGTTGTTCATTGTCATCAATCCATTTCTATAAATTTTTTTTGGACCGTGGTCTACTCTATATAGCAATAAGTTTAGACCATCGTCCTTGTAGTTCCGAGATTAGAAGTTAGGGCTGCGGCATCCCCTGCCTGTCGTAAGAGGCGAGTTAAAGGGGCTTCCGGGGTCGCGGGCGGCTCGAACCGTTCGGTCAGGCAATCCCGGGAAGAAAGGCGGTAGGCGTGGTCGCATAACATCGTAAAGACTAGAGGAAGCGGTGGACCCAGCCGCCCATCTGGTAGGAGCCTGATGGAGAAACGCGCTCAGAGGATTCCGGTTGCGTTCCTTCGGAGATCCCAGAGACCTCTTTGTAGCGCTGAGGACAACCACCTCGTGGGGAATTTAGTGCGGTAAATCCCACATAACCCTGCATCGTTCCCACGGCGTCGGGTACCTATTGAAAGTTTCCCCGTCGAGAACAAACAAAAAAGGATTAGGCCATACTCTGCTACATAGTTTGGCCAAGTTCGGAAGGTCAATAACAGGTGCAATCCTGGGATTCAAAGTCTAGACCCAATGAGAGACCAATTTTATCAATTTCTGCTTGTATTGTTGTTGTTGGTTACATACAATTAACACAAATAGAAAATAGACTTATGTTACTTTTCACTTATTTTTTGTTTGTGTACTCATATATTTATAATTTAAAGGAATGATATTATGGAATGTAATTAATTAAAACTTTTCCTCAACTTTATCAACCATTATTTGCTGTGATATCAGTACATGACTACATGACATTAAATATATGTAACTCAGTACCTACTGCAATTAATGCATAAATAATTAAGTATGCAGTATACAAATTGTGTATACACTTTTATGGACCATTAATTACAAATAATAAAAATCAATAGGATATAAAAAAATTACATTGGTATTATGATGCCTTTTGTTGTGAGTGATAAATTGTCACCATTTTTAATTACCTAATTTTCATATGAATAATTTGTGATGCAATTTGGTAATTGTTATAATACCTAATTAAATGTATTATTATAATATTGAGTAATCTTTATTTAAAAATGTAATAAATATGATGTGCACATGAATACTTAATGGAAATGGAAATGTTATAAGCCTCTGATTATGTAATATTTTCAGTTCGTAATCAACATTCCTTATTTTCGTTTTTTTAAGTAACTTAACAAGTACAAATGGTGAATACAGTTACAGTAGAAAACCTTTAATGTACATTTTTCCAGATTTATAACATAAACAGATATTATATTTCTTTACAAGTATATTAAAGATCCAATATTTTTTTTGTATAAAAATAGGTAATCACTACATAGTATAAAACAAAGTCACTTTTTGTTGTGTGTTCCTATGTATGCTTAGATCTTTAAAACTATGCTACATGTTTTAGTATAGTTTTAATAGATTGAGTGACTCAAGAGGAAGGTTTTTACGTATAATACATGCATAACAAAGTAGAGAAACACTGATAATTTTAGGTGGAACAAAGTTCTCCGGGTCAACTAGTAATAGATAAAAATTATAACTTTAACTTATAACATGTGTGATAAGTAAGACATATTACAACTTCTTAACTTTGAACTAACAAACTTATACTTTTACAAATACTTAAGTAGATATATATTTTTTTATTTTCACTGTTTTTCATTATGACCCACTTTAATATTTTTTTTCTTTGTTTTAATGACTTCAATGAACAGTTCATAAGAGCCAAAAAATATTTCACTTTCATTTCATTAAATGAACTTTTTTTATTACAAATGTTCAGGTTCTTACCATTTGCCATTTTTTTTATATTCAAATAATAATTATTTACTTGTCGGGCTAAAAGTTTAAATAGGTTTAGTTTAAAGAAATTCAAAAACATGCAACTTAATAAAGGATGAAAAATGTCATACTGCTTTAACCATGTTAGTGCATTCTCATAAATGGGCATGGAGTTTTTGGTAGAACAAGTTCTGAAAGTCTGCCTGCACTTTAATTGACTTGAAACTGGTTTGTGTGTGGTCAAACCACATTAATTTGACAAGAAAATCTTAACATGTCCTGAACTACTTTTTCAAGTCATTTATAACTGTGATTTTTAAAGTAATTAATTAAACTAATCATTTCCTCATGATGTGATTTTGTTTTTTTTTTTGTACCATGAAATACCAAAATCATTCATAAAAGAAAAAATATAAAGAAAAGAGAATTTTAAATCGTGACTCTAGAAGACTATACGTAACTATACGTTTTAAAATTGAAAATCGCGCGCTATTTTCGGTGTGTATTGACGGTAGCCCCATGCAACCATGCCAACCGCGACTGGCGGACAGCCGGCACCATCACGGATCAGCTGATTCTAGAACATTCCATAACAACCACTAACCGCATGAATCACTTATAAATAGCGCCAAAAATGTCTAATCTACAGGCAAATAAAAACGGCTGCCAGAAAACGGATTGTTTCACGATATCGCAAATAAATATCGATCTTATACTTAAAAAAATATCGAGTATTTGCAAGTAGCCGGTAACCTATAACATAATAACATACTTTAAACTTAAAATTGTAGAACATAAAATTTGGGAATTGGCAGGTACTTCTAGGAAAAAAGATGTAACAAAAATGCATGTACTCACCGAGTAATTTTTCTCAAGTCTGCATGTTTAGCCGGCGTAAACCAAATTTCAATTAACTTTTCGACACCTTCAAAAAATTGATCATTATTTTCACAATTAGATATCATTTCCGTTTCAGCCATTGCGATATTCTTTTATGAATTAAAAGGAAAATAGACTTTGTTCAGGATTTACGCCACTAAAAACCGAAGCCACAACCACTTCGAACAAATGTAGGAAATTGACTGAATTTGAATCAGCTGAATGAAACAAAATTAATGGCAAACTGCAAGTGATAGAAGAGACGCGCCTATCAACATCTCTTTCCTTCAGAACCAGCGAGTCAACGCGTGTTCCGAATCAAACTAATTGTAAATAAAGAAACACTTACGTATTTATACGATTTTATAGTAGCAACTATTGTAATCACTAATGAACATATGACTCAATAAATACTTCGATAAAATCTATTGTTATGAAGATAAAGAAGAAACTGTAATTTCCGAACGATTAGGCAAATATGTTGCCATACAAAAATTAATTTATTATAGACATAATACACCTCTGCATAAAATAATTGAAAAAATAGATGCTACAATTTTAAAAACTTAATAAAATAAACAAGATTGTGTTGTACACTTTTACAGGATGAAATTATCGAAACATTAATTGAAAATCGTAACTATGGCAGATTTATTGGCATGGTTGCAAAATTTTTAGTAGGATAATAAAAAAGCCTTTCTGCATATCAAAGGCGCCATAATTAAAAATTATTTAACCTAGGTCTGCCTCTGCCAATCGTCCGAGTCGTTTTTTCCGTCATATATTAAACTATTATGCTGGTAACATCTTTCAAAATGGAAGTAAAATTCTAGCCGGGATTTTTTAAACAGGTACTAAATAATTGTAGTCGGGGTATTTACCAATATTTCAAATACGTCTATTTGAAATACCGGTAAATACCCCGATTAGTTTTAGTATTTAAAACACCATATGATAAATATTTTGTATTACAAACCATACAATAAGTTAATTGCATGAATTAACTGTATTATCAAAATTTTTCTTACAAATCACGTGTCACGTTAAAATATGTAGCTGCGTCCTAGATACTTTTAAAAAAACAATTATTGAATAAAAATAATGTAATTTGCTGTCTTTGCTTAAAATTAGACCAATATTTCAATGAGATTATTAATATAGACAGAAGGTGACTCATTTGCACAGTATTTAAAACAGAAAATAATATAGTAAAACAACAAAAAATGAAGTATATTTTTATTTTATTTTGTCATAAACATTCAAAGGATGCCACTATTCTATGTAATTGTCCATTTTCTACTGGTCGAATAGGCTTGAATTTATGCTTCATTACAGGTATATTAGGACACATATCAGTTTCCTCCTCATCGTCAAAGAAATCTTCTATTTTTGGTTCCAGATCCTTCTTAACACTGCTTGGTCGGACAGGTTTCTTCTCTTTTTTGTTTTTCAAGCTGGCTGTATCAGCATTCAATTCTACCAAGTTTCTGAAGATCCTGTCATTGAAATGGAAGTTCAGCTTTTTTGTCATCTGCAAATCAAATGTTTTTTTTATTTAGATTAATATTTGGAAAAGCATTATATGAGATTCACAGACATGCTTTATATTATTTTATTATTAGTGGACAATCAATCAAATTATACGGACAATCAACAGATAATATTAATCTTATCAAAGGTATGCCAGAGCTAAAAGAACAAAACTATGTATATTTGGACTGAATGTTCGTTTTTACACATAAAATTCAATATATAAATATGCTGTCAACTACCAGAAAGTAGCTCTCTTCATCCATTTGTAACCAACCATAATTAACAATCTTTATGAGGCCAGTTACAGATTAGGGAGGCCTATATCCAGCAGTGGACTATCAAAGGCTTTTGGATGGATGGGTGAGGCCAGTTACAGATGCTTAGTTTTAAAACTACTACATAGCTCAGGAAATGTATGTTTTTCTGAACCCTTCAAACCGCAACATCAACTAACATGAACATATTTTTTGGTTCTTTGACCTTATGTACTCGATAAAAATGTATTGATGTGAAATTGTTCCACTTGCAAAATTGACCTCTCGCAAAGCCTAGTAGCAAACTAGCATGCAGTTCGCCTGAGGGTAAGTGGTCACTGCTGCCAATGGACATCTGTAAGCAACTTCATATAGAACATGGATTCAACCTGAAGTCAATTACAGATGCATCACTCCTGAGGACTAAGATGGTTGCCTCATATAAGTGAGCCCGTAACCACACCCTTCAACCATAATAAAAAAAATAACTCAAGAAATGCTTCAAACAGGAAATGTTATCCAATATCCTGTTTTGTGTCAACAAATAAATGGTTACATTAGCCTTAGCACAATGATGTAATCTTATGAATGATATAAATGTAATAGAGATGATACTGCAGGCAAACTTGAAACAATTTGGACTGCTTGGATAGTTTGTTTGCTAAGTTAACATCAACTACTTATGGGGACACTATGTTAAATAATATATTTCCAAAGACTATAACAGGAATCTTTTTCTTTTGTTTGTGAACACACACTTTCCACACTCATAGCCCCACACTAGGATATTCTCCTGTGTATATACACAAACACCCAGATCCAGAACAAGTATCTAAACTCATCATTCAGATACCTGTCTAGCCGGGAATCGAACCCGGAACCCATTGCGTGTCAGACCGGTGTGGTAACCGATCCGAATGGAAATGTATCAGAGATTTGAATCAGGACTTTTGGGCTAAAGACAAGACCTATATTATTGAGTTATCGCTACTTTTCTTTTAAATATAACAAAGTCTTCTTTACTAATTTCATACTTTTGCAGTTAGCTGTCCTTTGTCAACATTTAGCTCTTCTGATGGGACGGAAGGCAAGGATTTTCTGGCATCCACTAAATACTTTGCTAATGCTTCGCTCGAACACGGTGTTGGGTGTTCAAGTTGATTTTCTTTCGAACTTTGAGCCGTCTTAGAAGAGGATGCATCTACGTCATAAATTACTCGCTCCCGCTGCGTTTTCCGTTCGTAATTTCGAACAAGAGTTTTCTTCACTTTGGGATCGGAACCTGCTTTCCTCATTCTGTTTCTAACTTAATATTATAGTGGAAGAAATGAAGAATTTGAAGAAAGTTTCAATTTAATTTGAAAATATTAACCGCTCTTTCAATTTCACAACATTCTGTCAATAATGTCAGCCGTAGGGTTACCAACTCTCAAAAATGTATCCCCCAAAGCCTCCATTAAAAACCCATAAAATCCCCTACAATGAATTATGAATTGGAATTCTTCCTGGCAATTTCTGAATCAGGTAGTAGGTTTTTCGTCGTGAGGCATAATCGTACAGCCTGGCAGGACATTTCCCTTTATAAACACACCCCTAAATAATCCCCTTGGTCTTGCTTTGTTTTTCATCATAGTAAAGACTTGCACTTGGCGAAAGTATCGACCTTCGTTCTGAAACTCCCCGTGGCATGATAATCATGCCCAAGTTGATTTCCCTTTAAAAACCCAAAAAAGTAGCCCTAATAATAGAACAGTCCTAAAAAAAACATCCTACTTTTTTCCCCTAAATTTGGGGGAAATACCCCTCACTTGGCAACACTACTCGTCATCCCGTCATTAGGATAACAAAAAAATTAAAAAAACGAAATTCAGTACTTATTGTCAAATCATAAAATATTAATAGACCTACAAATAATGTACTTGCTGGGACATGTATTTAGGTTTTACTAATAATAGAAAAATAGTGTTCATTTATTTTAATAAAGATGTATTTAAAAAAACTTGCTAGCAATTTTATTCCATGAATTTGTGTGACAGGTTCAAAATGTTGAAGCAGTTGATGCTGACATTAGTTTTAGTGACATATTAAATGACATATTGCGTCTGGTTTTCTGTCTGCGTGCAAACTTTTACAGGCGTGAAGCCGTCAATCTACCTATAATTTTTATTTTAATTAAGTATCGTCTTATTTTTTTCTATATTACTTGTTGTACATAAAATGAGTAATCAGCATGTCGAATTTCATGTGAGTATATAACTTAATATGCTACAGTGAATATATAAGAATCCGCAATGTGCTAGGCAAAAAGTGCTACGCGACAAAATTTCATTATTTATGTTTTTAGAACCCTGAAAACCTGCCCGTGGAAAAGCTAACGTTGTCTGTGTCCAATTCTGGTGTTGTCCGACATATCAAGGCTTTGGTAAGATTTTACAATTAAGTCAATTGCTTTTATAATTAATAGATACCTTTAATATTTCAATTCCAAGAGAGTCCTTCTTGTCCGTCTTAGAATGATCTAAAAGTTTTTCAATTTCTATAAACTTGTTCACCGATAATGCAATGCAATACAGATGCATTCATTCAATTCATGGGAGTGCATTTTCGTTGCTGTTAAAGATTGATAATGTTAGTATTGCACAATATGATGTTCATTATTGATGACAACAATTGATCTAATATATATAGTGTTATAGATTTGCAACCTGTAATTTTGTACATATAGATAATTTAATATGGCTCTCAAAGTGGCTGATAATTATGGAATGAATGTAAATTACCAATATTAATGTAACACATATAATGTGTTACAATTCACATTACATTAAGATGAGTAATATAATGTGATACATATTCTATGATTGTGTGTGGGGAACATCTAGTACCAAACAAGACTGCTGACTCTGGTGGAAGGCAAGACTCTGGCAAAGCTGCTTTAGTTGTCTTAAAGGATGTTTTTTTTTATAATATTGAAATAGCAAATGAGCATGCAGTCCACCTGATGGTAAGTGGTCACTGCCACCCATAGACATTTGTAAGCAACTTCACATAGAATGTGGGTTCTATCTGAAGACAATCACCAATGCATTGCTAGTTCCAAGGACTAGGATGGTCGCCTCATGTAAAAGTGTGCCAGCAACCACACCCTTCTATCGAAATGCAAGGAATGCTTCACATTAGAAATAGGTGTGGGGGTGGTACCTCCCCGGTCAAACTACACTGGTTCTACCACCTTTAAAGTTTCATTCTATTTGTTTCAGGATCCATATTGGGTGGACAAAAGGGAATTAATTATGTTTGAGAGGCCCCCTTCTGGTAGTTCTGTAATCTCCGGTGCAATTGATGCCTGGAAGTCTAGGATGAATGTCTATTCAGAAAACTTGAAGTGGTTACTTGGCCTTGAACACCACAGGTAACAGGGCTTGTAACTGTGTGGTTTTATTTTATAGATGAATATTTACATTGTCTTATAAACTATTTGTTCATTAAAACATTACTGTTTTATACAGAAGTATTAGGGCCGGCGCACATATGACGGAGCGCAGCGCAGAGCATGCCCGCGAAATTTTCTAAACGAATCACACACTAGCCGAAATTCGCCCAAATTACTGCGAGAATGGAGTAGCGCGTCGTGCGCGCGCGGTCGCGCTCCTGCGCGCTACCTCTCGCATGTGGTCGCTTTCATGCTCCTCAGAAATAAATTGCTGGTATTTAATCTTGGATATTATTCCTAAAGGGACAATGACGATAATAGTTTGACAGTGAAAAATGCTCAGCGCTGCGCTCCGTCATATGTGCGCCGGCCCTTAAACTAATTATTCCAAAGAGTGAACTTGTCATATACAGTTTTGTAACTCTGGTATGATGAATGACTTTATTTATTGATAAAAACTTTATAAATGTTTTTTTTTTTAGAAAAATCCATTTAGGTGAAAAGTATAAAATTAAAATTTACTTAAAAATTTTGCTAAAAATAAGTAAAAAAGTAAATTTGACCTGTATGTTTATATAGTAGGACATTAATTTTTACTATCTTACTAATAATTTATAACATAGTTACTGTTTCATAAAAATGTTATATCTACTTATATTGTCAAGTAATTGCTGTGCTGATTAACAATCTGATATTTTAATGTATGATTTTTTTAGGAGTTTTTATTTGTATACTTAAATTAGCTCATTACTCTATTATTGTAATTGTATATCAAGATGTATACATATGATAAAATTTAATCTTACAGATTTTGGAGCACAATACTGCATCACACACAGTGTGTAGACATGTTGGTGTCATTTCTGCAAGAAGCCAATCCTCCATACATACCTCCACATGAGAATAGGGATGTCCAGAAATTGTATGAGGAAATTCGGAGGCTGGTTCTAATAGTGTTAAGCAGACTTGTCACTAATAAGGAGAGCAAGGTGAGTTTCTAAAGCTAATACACCTCACTACATAATTCATATTGGTATTAAGTAGTTTGTATTATTGGTTTATTACATTTTTTAATCCAACTTTGGTAGCAAAAGTAAATGTAACTTTTTAATTAATGGCTAATGGTAAGAGGTTGGTGCCTGTACTCATCTGTAATCAAATATGGTCAGCTATAACTCGGTGTTCCTCCGCTATATTATGCATGCATTATACATAAAAACCTTCCTCTTGAATCACTCTATCTAAAAAAAAAACGGCATTTAAATCCGTAGCATAGTTTTAAAGATCTAAGCATACATAGGATCTAAGCAGACAGAGCAAAGCGACTTTGTTATATACTATGTAGTGATAATTAATCGACACTAATGGCATCTAGTCTATTCTATTGAAACTTCGTCTACTTCTTCTACCGACACGTATATTGATTTCATGCCGTTTATGTTTGTCAGTCACAATGGATGAGCAAGGAGTACATGGGCGAGCTGTTGTACAACAACTTCGTGTTCACGATCCCGGTGATATGGGACACGTGCCTGGCGTACGGCGCGGACAACCTGCGGCACGTGTCGCGGCTGCTGGACGCCGTGTTCGCGCTGCAGCCGCGGTACGAGCGCGACGCTGAGCACGCGCTGGGGTTTGTTAACGAGGTGTGTGGTGTGTACACATGCGAGGTACAACAACTCCGGGTTCACATCCCGGTGATATGGGACACGTGCCTGGCGTACGGCGCGGACAACCTGCGGCACGTGTCGCGGCTGCTGGACGCCGTGTTCGCGCTGCAGCCGCGGTACGAGCGCGACGCTGAGCACGCGCTGGGGTTTGTTAACGAGGTGTGTGGTGTGTACACATGCGAGGTACAACAACTCCGGGTTCACATCCCGGTGATATGGGACACGTGCCTGGCGTACGGCGCGGACAACCTGCGGCACGTGTCGCGGCTGCTGGACGCCGTGTTCGCGCTGCAGCCGCGGTACGAGCGCGACGCGGAGCACGCGCTGGGGTTTGTTAACGAGGTGTGTGGTGTGTACGCATGCGAGGTACGACAACTCCGGGTTCACATCCCGGTGATATGGGACACGTGCCTGAGTAATGCTGGCAATTGACCACTGTAGGCAAATTCATACAAAGCAAGGGTTCTATCTGAAGTTAATCACGTAAGCGTATGCTACTTCCGAGTTCAGAAGGGTACTTAGTTTTTTTAACATTGAAGTAGTAAACGAGCATGCAGTCCACCTGATGGCATGAGGTCACTGCTGCCCATGGACATCTCTAAACGACTTCATACAGAACAAGGGTTCAATGTGAAGTCAATCACAGATGCGTTGCAAGTTTCGAGGGCTAAGAAGGGCGCCTCATATTAAAGTGTACCGACAACAACTCCCTTCCATCGACACAAAAACTGCTTCACGCTAGAAATAGGTGTGGCGGTGGTACGTTGGTGGTAGTATTACCTTTCTTACTACTTAGAATTATATGTAGTTGACTTCTGAAACAAACAATGCCTTTAATGTCTTCACTCCAGTTGTATTGAAAAGATTTGAAGGTGGTAGAACCACTGTAGTTCGACCGGGGAAGTACCACCGCCACACCTAATTCTAGCGTGAAGCATTTCTAGCGTTTCGATGGAACGGTGTGGTTGCCGGCACACTTTTATATGAGGCGACCATCATAGTCCTCGGGAGTAGCAACGCATCTGTTATTGACTTCAGATAGAACCCATGTTCTGTATGAAGTTGATTACAGATGTCCATGGGCGGCAGTGACCACTTATCATCAGGTGGACTGCATGCTTGTTTGCTACTTCATCAAATAAAAAAAAAAAGCACCTGAGTATGGCTAGATGCGTAACTTTACTTCATATTATGATTCGATGAATTCGATTGGTTTTAAGTTTAATAATATTGTAATGATAAACAATAATTTTAACTTGCTTACAATTGTAATTTTTATAATCACTAATATAAAAAAATGTATGAGAACATTTTGATTTTCAGGCTTTTAAATATATTATACTACAAGTAAACAATGATTTTGATAGTGAAGAACCACCCAACCTTCCGGAAACGTTTAAGGGTTTTGGTGAAATCCATCGACCAACGGACTCAAAGGCTCCAGAAACGATAACATTTAATGTATTAAGAGACCTGGTCATACATCTCCTGGACACTGCCATGACGTTACGAATATTTGTCGAGGCGTATCCTAAATCTGCACAGATATTGAAGAAAAAGAATTTTATTTTAAGGTGAGTTGCCTTTGTCATTTGTTTGTATATTTTATCCTTAACGTAAATCATGTATTTGTAAATATATATAAAGGTCCATAGGAAAAACGGGTTTCTCATAAAATTAACAATTGTTAACCATTTAGTCTGATTGTAGTTATTAATAAATTTGAACAGTGGTAGTCCCTTGGTTCAAATTTAGCCTCTCAATCGATAGTGGAAGTCGAGTCGAAGTTTTACTTCCAAGTACCACTGATTTTACCAAAATGTGCGTATTAAAAATTATTATATTGACGAAGGAAAACATGGTAAGGTAAACTACATAACTGACAGTTCTTCAAAAAAGTTCACAAAGGGTTGTGATATCTAAAAATTCAAACTTGACCAGTACAGTAGACCTAAAAAATACCCCACAGTAGGATTTTCTCCTGTGTCATGGGTGCCATGGACACACATAAAGACGAATACACAAACACCCAAACCCAGAACATGAATCTAAACTCATCATTCAGATACCTGTCTGGCCCTGAATCGACCCGGGACCCACTGCGTGTACCGATACGATAACCGCTGCGCCACGCGGGTCGTCTGACTGTAGCCTAAAACTCTTTCATTGTGAGAGAAGACCCGTGCTCAGTGGGGCAATAATGGGTGGACGGTTCACGAATGCTATACGTCGTCAACCCATTACTGTCCCACTGCTGGGCACGGGTCTTCTCTTGGAATGAGAGAGCTTAGGCCATAGTCCACCTCGCTGGCCAAGTGCGAATTGGTGGACTTCACACACCTCCGAGAACTTTTTTTTTTTTAAAGAACTCTCTGGTGTGTAGGTTTCCTCACGATGTTTTCCTTCACCGAAAAGCAGTGATAATTAAAGTATAATACGCACATAAATCAGTGGTGCGTGCCTGGGTTTGAACCTCGGACCTCCCGATTGAGAGGGCAAGTTTTAACCATTAGGCTATCACTGCTTACTGCATGCGAATGCTATACAAAATAACCCAATGATCACAATTCTTTCATGGGAGTAATATCCAGTTCTCTACACCGGTTATAATCTTTTCAGTGTAGCCCAGCTCTACGAGCACGGGATCCCGCACCTGTATGAGAAGCTTGAAGAGGTGGGAGATGAGGGGAGTCCAGCGTATACAGAAGTGGAGCGATACTTGGACATGGCCAGAGCTGAGTTCATTGATCTGTTCCGAGAGGTTCTGGCTGTGTACAAGAATTGTATATTTAGTGGCGAGTAAGTAGTTAAAATTTATATTATTTATTTATTTATTTATGCACACACAGAGAATCAAATAAATGGTAAAAGAAGTTACAATAAACTATAAGTGCAAGGGTACTGCTTATTTCTAAAGAAATCTCTTCCAGCAAATTCTTATTTCAAAAGGACTCAATTTCGTTAATTTATTTTTATTTATTTTACACACATGATGAAAAAAAGCATACATAAACCTTATATGTATCAATAATTATTAACATATTTAAAATCGTGTGAATTGAAACACGATGAAACGAAAAAGCGTTACCAATTTATTGGCAGCACTACAACTAGATGGCCCTGTACCCCTTTTTGAATTACGCTAACGCAAATTTTACTTCTTACTTTGTATTCAAGTTCAAGTTTGGTGTATGTGAAATAATAAACCTATTAACTTACTAGTAAACCTATTTATACACAACCACCGGATCGGACACACCCTCAACTGAGAAGATCCGGCAAGAAACTCAGCGGGTTTGTCTTTTTTGTTGTTTATAGCTAATTTTTCTAAATATAATTACAGTCATGTTTTTCACGTTGTAATGAAAGTTAGCTCCAGTTTCTTGCCTTAAAGTTCTGTAAAAAAGGGGCCCTGTTACTCAACTAAGATGTTTTAAGCGGTGACATCAGATCTGAAACTAAACTCAGGTAATACTTTGGGGTCATATATGGGGTTGATTCCTGATGTCTTGATTGAAAATTAGAGTTGGATTCTCACTGTGATTTTACGTTGAGGCAGTCTTAATGATTGAAACTCTTTTCTCAATTGTGGGTTTGACGTTGAAATCCTTGGCATGAACCACTGTTTTTTGTACATACCTAGACACCTGAAAGTTATTAAAAAGTTCTCAAGGGTGTGTGAAGTCTACCAATTTGCATGGATGCTAATGAGCTAATAAAACTCTCGTTATCGACACGGATGCTAATGGGCTGAAACTCTCATGATTTTTGAATAGTATTATCGTGGAATTGATATATTGTAATACTTAACGGGTACTCACGATATGCGGTTTATGAATTCTTATAGAATTCTTTGTGCCGATATTTCGACTCAGTTTGGCCGTGACCACGATCCATGCAACTGGTTCGAAATATCGGCAAAAATAATTGTAAGTTAAGTATTATAATGAAACTCATTATCATCATCATCACGGATGCTAATGGGCTAAAACTCATTATCAAAGAAGTCCCAGCGGATTACCAGTGGTGTTCCCCCAGGGGCAACGTGGCGGCGCACGTGGAGGCGGTGCTGTCGCTGGTGCTGGAGGCGCTCGCGGAGCGGCTGTTCGTGCGCGACGTGCACGCCGCCGCGCCGCTGCACGACGACCTGGAGCTGCTGCGCCAGGCGTACCCCGACATGTATCCTTTGTGGGCGACTACTTCGCCGAATACTTTGCCGAAGTGTGCGAACTATTTGGCGAATAACTTGCCGAATCACGAAGTGTATGTTAATGTAGTGCAGGAAGACACAGTAGTAGTGAGTCGTATATTTTCGTTCGGAATGATATCCAGTCTTGCTGAACTATGAAGACTATTTTAATGTGGCTGACACATTAGCGGATTCTCAAAATTTTTATTTGAAGTAAATGAGAGGGGAAGGGATACCTAATGTGTTATATGCCCGAGCAAGACAATTAGGCCTCGGGAGAAGCAATGGATCTGCGATTAACTTCAGTTAAAATCCCCGTTCTAACGGAGAAGTACCATCGCCACACCTGTTTCTGGCGTGAAGCAGCTCTTGCGTTACGATATAAGGGTGTGGTTGCCGGCTAACTTTTATATGAGACGACCAACATGATCCTCGAGAGTATGCGTAATGCGTCTGTGATTGACTTCAGATAGAACCCATGTTCTATTTAAAGTTGCTTACAGATCTCCATGGGCGGCAGTGACCACATACCATCAGATGGACTGCATGCTCGTTTACTACTTCAATTAGATGAAAAAAAAATACAATGACTACTTACCATCGGGTGGAATGCGTGCTCGATTGCTATTTTCTTGTCATAAAATATTGAACGCATTTATACACTAAGGACACACCCATCAATAACAATTTTAAATATGTTATTCCTATCAAAACACAGCGACACGGTAAAGACTGATTTCATTCTACAAGCAATATATTCTAATATAGACGAACCAGTGCCTGAAGATTTATTAGCTAGCAACACTGAAGTATTAACGAACGGCCATGTTGAATCCATAGACAATGAGCCCAATCCGTCCAGAGACATCGAAATACCAGATAATATTAAGGAAGAGTCGTTGATAAGTGAAGTTAAGGATATTCTACCTCATTTAGGCGATGGTTTTATTCTCAAATGCCTGCAACATTATGGTTTTAATTCTGAACGAGTGATAAATAGCCTCTTGGAAGGTACTCTAGCAGAACCGTTAAAAGGTGAGTTTGTGTGGTACAATATGGATAGGATTTATGTATGCAATTAAGTTATAATTAAGGTTCGACGACCCGCGTGGCAGAGTGACCATACCGGTCTGACGCGCAATGGGTCCCGGGTTCGATTCCCGGCCAGACAGGTATCTGAATGATGAGTTTAGTCTGGGTGTTTTCGTACTATTTAAGAGTTGTAGAAAATATAAATAGTGTGGTGTCAGTCTTCAATAGCGATACTCCTCTTGCCATTGTAATCTTAAGAGACGACTAAGGGACAAAATTCAGGAGATTGGCAGCAGCGTCTTCTTGTGTAACGTCAACACAGATTTCTGTTACCCACATCCATGCCAGGCGCAGTGACTATTGGAAAAAATAACCTCAAGGGACTGATTAATGGATAATCGATACGGCAATGTTATACTATTATGCTTCTGGATTAGGCGCTATGATAAGGTCGGGAGATAATTTAAAAGTGTGATATAACATGGAAAATCTTGCATGTCACATTAAATGGCCGATGAATTGAAGATATTGGTGCAGTGCAGAAGATGTGGAATGAGCTCCCTCATCCATCAAAAAGGTGCGAAAAGAGCTGTCCTTCAAAGCCGGCGATGCATTGGCGACTCCTCTGATGTTGCGAATGTCCATAGACAACGGTGACTACTTTCCATCGGGTAGCCCGTCTGCATTATCGCCAGGTTCAATTATAAAAAAAGAACTCAATTGTCTACTGCGTGACAAATGATGCTGCACTCCCTGGAACGAGAGGGTTTGATTTTGTCACTACTCGGGACGCCTTTGCGACCATTCGTATTGCAACTTTTTTGTGATTTATAGTCACGGAAAAATTGTATGGCTTAGCTCCTTAGTATTATTTTATATCTTCAGCGCGTAAAATTGCAATTTTCTATTTCAAGGTTTAGACCAAAACCTGCCAATAATCCCCGAGGACCCACTAGACCAGAAGTTCCTGGAGACGGGCGTGGCGCGACTGAACGTGTTCGACGGAGACCAGTTCGACATCATGACCCGGGACGACGTGGACCTCTCCCGGATACATGTGGGCAAGAAGCGGTCCAAGTACAAGGACCTGGGTGACATGCTGGACGATAAGACGGTTGTTAAGGGCAGGGCTGATATCTACAGCAAGTATAAGTGAGTGATTTTTATATATTTTATATATGTATGCATAGAGCAGTGATAGCCTAATTGCCCTCTCATACCCTCTCAATCGGGAGGTCCGAGGTTCAAACCCAGGCACGCACCACTGATTTATGTGCGTATTAGATATTAATTGTCACTGCTTTTCGGTGAAGGAAAATATCGTGAGGAAACCTACACACCTGAGAGTTCTTTAAAAAAAGTTCTCGGAGGTGTGTGAAGTCCACCAATTCGCGTTGGCCAGCGCGGTGGACTATGGCCTTAAACTCTCTCATTCTGAGAGAAGACCCCCATGCATATAAGAATATTTTTTCATTGTTGGTTTATATAAGTGTTATAAAAGAAAAAGTAAAAAAAAATACATTTGTTCTCTGTAAATTCTCCATATTGGGTACTTGCGACAAGAGGTTTATAAATTATTCTTTTTGCCGAAATTACGATATTACATTCGGAAATGTTTCGTGTGTTTTGTGTGTATATCACTTATGGTGAGTACCGTTACGTATTAAAATGTAATGTTAATTTAAATTCCGATTTTTCACAAATCTTTAATGAAATTTCATACGTAATCATTAAGATATACAGCAGATACCTAACGGAAATGTGCTTTATTTATTTATAGAGAAATCTAACGCATGTAATCATGATTGTTTATATGGGATACGTTCTTACTTAAGGATCGATTTATACTAGCGCAGAGTCGTAACGCATCGAAGTTTATCCAAAACTGAACATAACAAATTCAATCTTAACTCCACTTCGTAACGCTCACATCACTCGAAAATTGGCCTGCATCGGTGTTGATCACGATGGACTCGGACGAAAAATTAATTTAGCTGGAGAAAAAATATGAATGCCTATGTAATCCAAAAGCCAAAAGTTATAAAGCGAATCACTTGCTTTATAATTTTTGGCTTAATAGCGTTGCTGTATATGCCCATTTATATGCCCATGTAAAGAATTTGACGCTTCGATGCGCTTCGACTCTGCGCTAGTATAAATTGACCCTAAGGCCTGTTGTACATGGCACGTTTTGAGCCGTACGGCGTCTTTACCTTACCGTAAAAAAACGGCAATGATCCATACAACACTGACAACCGCGCCTACACACGGCGAATTAACTTAGTAGATTATTTAATTAAATTAGTAGATTAGTAGATTATTACGCCGGAAAAACGTGTGTCTACAAGAGGCCTAACAGTATTATCGGCAGGAATGTTATGTCTATGTCTGGTGGTTCAGACCACCTATACCTAAATGAATTGAATTTTAAATATGCTTTTCTCTTGCAGCCTGGTGTGCGACGAGGAGCGAATGTATTCTGACGAGTACGACGACACGTACGACTCAGACGGCGTGGCACCCGCTGCGGACTCCGAGGAACCGAGAAGGCCACTTGTTACGCCGCGTGCACTGCTCACCGGCAGGAGAGAGCGAGAGGTACGGTGACTCCCTATGTACGAGTGAGACAGCACATGTACGCTGACAGGCGCGCTCACCGGGCGTCTCGTCGCGTACGCTGCTCACTGTCAGGAAAGAGCGAAAGATATACAGTTTCCTCGAGTGCGAGTGGGACGGGACATACGATACGCTGCGTACGTACCTCGCTAGGATAGTTGAGAGATACGATGTTCTCTGTGTGCGAGTGAGGCGGCACGCTAACAACGCAGGACTCGCCACTCAAGTCGCAACTCCTCGACGGTAGAAGGAAGCGGGAGATACAGCATTCGTAATGTGCGAGCAAGATGCCATTTTTTTTTGTCGTGGGGGAAACGCAGGTGGGAGCGCGGCAGGGTTATGTGGGATTTTTACCACACTAAATCTCCCCCCCCCTGGCCGTCCTCGGCGCTATAAAGACGACTCCAGGATCCCGAAACGACCGCAACCGGGATCCCCTGAGCGCGTTGCCCCCACACATACCGCCGTTCTTCCCGGGATCGCCTGACCGAACGGTTCGAGCTCCCACTCTAGCCGCCTGCAACCCCGGAAGCCCATTTTAGTCGCTTCTTACGACAGGCAGGGGATGCCGTAGCCCTATTCTGCTGACCGCCAAGCGAGAACGAGAGATATGGTGTTCTATGTATTTAAGGGAGAAGGCACATGCAGTCGGACGTCACCTGTAATGCAACATTTTGTCGGTCACTGACAATTCACCAAGTAACTCGCTAAACAATGAAGAATATATGAAAGCAAAGCACAATTTCTACCGCATAAAATTTTTATTTGTGTTATTGTGCTAAATAACTTGAAGAAGCTACCGTGGTATGTATCGTGGTAATACATCGGTAAATTATTTACATAAATAATGTCTATTGCAGGAGTCGTCAGAAGAAGAAGAACCAGAACAGCGCGAAGAAGAAAAACCCAGCAGTAGTAAAAGCAAGATGGACTTTTGCGTGAATCCCGAAGAGATGCGCGCGCGCAGAGAGGCGGCGTTCCAGGCGAGGCGGGGCAAGCCGGGGCACAGGCATCCACCCAGGTAATATACTATGTAATATTCATAGCTTTAAACATTTATTTTTAATTACTGACTCACCAACTACATTACATTACACATTACTTAAAAATTATTAATAATATAGATGCTGTTATATTTTATAATTTATGGGTTTTGACCTTGTAAATGGTATCTTGAATACATTTCAATGTAGACTTTAAAAAAAAATGCCGTTCTTAAAAGCTTCGATTGTGGACTGCATGCTCGTTTGCTACTTCAGTCCAAAAATTGCAAACCTCATAAAGCTGTACACTCCTCAGAACGGACGACGTGGTGGGCGGTCCCCGCGGTCAGGGGCAGAGCGCCGCGGTCCTCTTGGGGCGGGACCGCAAGGAGAAGGGCAAGGCGGCGCGCGGCAACCACGCCAGGAGACGCGGCGCGCAGTGGAAACGCAGCCAGGGGATGATGCCCTCCTAGTACACAGGCTCCACTACTGTAATCCTCACGCCAGATTATATCAGGGGGTTATGGTCTTCTGGTATACACAAGCCCCACTACTGTAATCCTCACGCCAGATTATATCAGGGGGTGATGGTCTTCTAGTATCTTCGAGTATAGTGCAAGTGGTCCGCTTAATTACATCCCTACTCCATATCGTATAATCTACCCATGCTACTATTTCCCCATACACAGTATTATGCAAAGTAAAGTAGTAAATATACTTTTGATCTGATACTCCAGATTTCTCGTTAACTTTGTTAAACTCTAGAGAATATTTATTTGTTAACATACTTGTAACACCAATATAACAAGATTTGAAATATCTTCTGATTATAATTATGTTCCACGATATACTATAAGCAATAAATAGCTTTACGTTAAATTTTATTGTTATAAACATATTAAATTATTGTGCTGATTTTCTGTAAAACCAGTATTGAATGAAAAAGATACGCTGTATTAGTAATCTGTTATATCAATGTTTTGAAAATTAAGCTTAGCGCATATTAACAACTGTTTGTTTATTATATACGTGGTTTATTATATATGTAGATAAGCATAAAACCAACTAGATTGTTGCTCAACTAAAAAAATATATTGATCGCTTTTTGTAAAGAGGTTTTGGCAAATGGAGATCTCCCGTCAGGTGATCATGCCTGGGGAGCGGCCGTGCTCCGACAGTCGTTGTTCGAAACTTGTATATATGCGGGGTATTGAGAATACTTCGATAGCGTGTTTCAGAATACTAGTAGCGCCATCTCTTGACGAGGTGCGGGAGGTCGCCACAAGTTGTGCGATTATCGACCGACTGTTCTATGTATATTGTCTCGACAATCGATGCACGGCTATTCACAGATGCCCGGTCAATGACCAAAACTCGAGAACTAAATCAATAACGACTAAATTGACGCGCATAAACGCCGACAAAACTGTTTGATCGTCGTGAAATCGTACAAGCACAAATTGATAAAAAAATTGAGGTTATACTTCTTTTAGCGCGTTGGGGAAAAAGGATTGAATGCGTGTGCACACCGTCACGAAAAACCGACATCCTGAAGTTATAGTCAACATTTTAATTTTTTCTACTGTTAGTGTCGATTTTTCTACAAGCGTAGAACGCGAAAGATATATTTTTTTAAAGATTTATATTTTGTTTCGTCAAAGGAGTATAAGTTCTAACGTATGTACATAAGTACACACATACTTTCTTTTTTTATCTACATAACAATTTTATATATGCGCTATGTAAATTAATGTAAATATTTATAACACTAAATCCCAGTTGTGCCGGTCAAGCAAAGTAAAATAGCTCTAGATTCCAACTAACACCAATAACTAGTTTTAAATATACTAATGTAATATAAAGCCGAATTATAATTAATTATGTAACATGTTTAACAATATTTAATACGATGATTACTTGATGAAACTGAGGTCAGCAATATTAAGGTGTTAGTCCTAAGTGTCGTTGTGATTACATATTATAGATACTGAGTGCTATATAATCGTTAATATAGAAAAAATATAAATAACTGGTTGATTTAAGCCAAGGATACACTAGGGGGCAAATGTCCTGCGACACATGTCGCTAGCTATATTGGGTGAGGTAGCGCGACGTTGCCGGACTTTGGTTGACAAGGCTGGCAACACATCGCTGCGGACATAAGTCGCGCGTTGTCGTGGAACATTTGTCCCCTAGTGTATCCTTAGCTTTACATATGTTGTACAATACATAATATCTAGAATGTATTGGGTAACCTGATAAAACCTACGAGGATACTGGTTGAATAAATAAAATGTAAGATACTACATATAGGTAATAGAACCAGCGTAGTACCACCGCCACACCTATTTCTAGCGTGAAGCATTTCTTGCGTTCCGATAGAAAGGTGTGGTTGCCGGCACACTTTTATATGACGCGACCATCATAGTCCTCGGGAGTAGCAACGCATCTGTGATTGACTTCAGATGGAACTCATGTTCTGTATGAAGTTGATTACAGATGTCCATGGGCGGCAGTGGCCACTTACCATCAGGTGGACTGCATGTTCGTTTGCTACTTCAGTCAGATAAAAAAAACAGAAATAAAAATGAACACTCATAAAGAAGCATGTTTTTGGATACTAGAGGCCATAAGTCACTAAGCATTCAAGTGTAATTTTGCATAATTTCAGGACTTTGGAGATTATTAAGAAATCAAACTGGCGCATTTGTTTACGAATGTTGGCATACAACTAACATACCTCACTTTGGAAATAAGTTGGAAGTCGAACCGTGGACCTCCAATGTAAAAATTCATACCACTAGGCTCATGCGTCTTACGTGTCCGGTACCTCGTAGAAACATGAAATAAACTTAGCTTAGATTGGTTTCTAGAAAATTTAAGTATAAATTGCTATTACCTATGCCTTTAGAAATGATATATTTAAACGTACATTTACATAGTTTAAAACTATTAAGTATTAAGCCCCTTTCATATCAATAAACATAGAAACAAGGCAGACAACATGTTTTTATTTACTTTAAATGCGGGCGAAACCATGAAGCTGAGTTAGTGCTACATGCAACGTATTACTGTGACGGAATCAAAGCCATATCTAACAACTGCCGATTTTATATTGTTCATATATATATAGTTTCCAAATGTAATTTGACATCTTATATTTGCATATTTAGTGTGTTCCATTAGACGTTCACAAAAACTACGCACACGACCGCAGTTTTTCCCGTTCCAGCTTGTGAGCGTTACTATGTTAGTAAGTCAGTAATCTCTAGTGGAACGATCACTTTGATCCACCTTATTAGATGGGTCGTCGCGAGCTTCACGTGGGCGTAAGTCATGACGTCATGAGTGACGTATTCGCCGCGACCACAACGACCGCGGTCGTCTTGTGGAACGACGTTTTGGGCGTTTAGGCGTTTGTGAGCGTCTTCTGGAACGCGCCCATTATGAATCAAATTGAATTCCGGAGTCAATGTTACATTAATTTTGTAATAAAATGGTTTATAATTGTGGATGGTCCAATAGTAGCCTCGCATTTGATAATTATACACATATTATGAATATGAATGATTATTATGTAAAGAAAGTAAAAAATATTCTTCGGAACTTAACTATTAATTTAAAATAACGAAGAAAATGAAACTTTTACACTGACGTTATTAAAGTTGCACGTCATGAAGGGGGGATGGGGGAGGCGGAACCTAAATATGTCTGAGGCATTATGATATGAAAATTGTTTTTAGTAAATATCTCAATGGTAACGCAACATTAATCGCACGTAGAGAGTAGAAGGAGCTTATGCGAAATTTGCTTTTTACCGAAATAAAATTGTGATCGCAATTGAGGTCTTAAAGCGCGCGGTTATTAAATGGGCGTAATATTTATGGTTGTCCTGTCTATTACGAAATCGCTACTTTTTCATTCGCTGGACGACTAACTTATTAGGAACAGTTTCAAGTATTTAACTCAATTTGGGGAAATTTTCAGGTCGGTCCCTTTCGTTCTCAATGTGATATGGAAATTTGAAATGGACGTAGGAAATAAAATTGTTACGTAACTTATCCAATTGGAAATTTTATATAGCTTTGATTGTGAATGTCTAAGAGCTGTCGTTCGTCAAAACAAGCGTTGTTCTTGTTTTCGCCCATACATTGCAAAGTACATTGTAAGCTTAAGGCTTTCGGCCATAAATTGGAATGTGACGATTATCGAAAAGATCTCAAAAAAAGAAAAGATAAGGACCCCGAATAAAGGTAAGATAAAGGCCTTTAAGAAAGGAAATATGAGGACCTTTAAGAAAGGAAAGATGAGGACCTTGAAGAAAAGAAAGAGAAGGTCCTCGAAGAAAGAAAAGATACGGACCCCCAAGGACCCATAACTGATGGGGAAGAAAGATCCGCGAGGGGCGACCACGCTTAGGCAAAAGGAGCACAGGTCGCCTTCTCCAGGTGGACCAATGACCTGAAGAGGACAGCGGTGAACCGTCAAACGGTCAAACCCTAGAGCACTAGGGCACAAGACCGGTTGGAGTGGCGCCATTTATGGGAGGCCTAAGTCCAGCAGTGGACCTCAAAAGGCTGATGGATGGATGGGCGAAAATAAGGACAATGCTTGTTTCGAGAGAACATAATATACTAAGAATAGTAATGATCATTTATAATTACTGTTAGGTGATATACTTACGCCAATTATATCCATGGGAAAATAACTCTCACTTATTAGTTAAGGATATGTTATGCATATGTACCTTAGTGAGTTACTATTATGTATCGAAGATGTTGTGTTAATGAAAATGTTTACCTATTTATGTACATTTATTAAAGAGTTTTTTTAAACCCGGTCTTTCATTTCATAGTTACAAATTAAGTCTTCCTAAAGTTATCTTTTCCTCACTTATACCTAGATAAATACCGCCAATTTTTATGAAAAAAAAAACATGCGTGCGTACAAAGTACACATGTCAGAAGTGAAACTTCTTTGGCGAACTAATTTATAAATCTTGTTTATATTTATACAAATCTAAAACTTTAAATTTCCAAGATTAAGAGGAAGGGAAAAAGGCGTGATACGACGTTCGCTCTGTCTCACTTTTTCTCTCAATCTTTCTCACTCGCTTGCTCCCTACTCTCACTCCACGGCTAGTTGCTCATGCTACGTTCGCCCTGTCTTACTCTCTCTCAATCGGTCTCGATCACTCTCTCTCTCTCTTTTCCGACACTTCCGTTGCATACCGGCGTGACGTTTCATCTGTAAAAATTTTACCCTCATGCGCCTAAAGAAGTTTCACTTCAAAAAATCGAATGGAGTTATATTATATTTTGGGATATACCCCCGAGTTTTACAATTAGGAATACTACAAGCTATAATGGATGAATCGAGCCATTATGGGCTCGTAATTAAGTCGTATCCTGCCGCGCTTGAGTATATTCTTAAATGCATACCCATATTTCAACCTATCACTGTGGTATTCATGTAGGTATATCAATGTTTCAATCTTTATCGAGTGGTACGTGTTTCCAGCATTAATAACTATAGCATAGAGTATGGGCCGGCACTCCGCACGAAGCGTTTATGAATAGCGCGGACGCGTGTGCCGAATGCAACACCAACAATAGTTCATCTTTGCGATACCGACGCGTGGGGCTCGGTGATAAGCGGAGCGGAAAACAAATTATAAACATCGCATTAATCGGTTTCCGAATATAAAATACAATAAGTTTAAGTATTGCATATGTCTCAAGTAACTATAAGTTTTAATAGGTGGTACCTAGAACGCTTTGTGATTCGACTTCGGAAGCACCACGGTCATACCTTTTTATGCTTAATAACAGCACTTACCAGAGATATGCCAACTTAGGCCTCGGAGGGAGCAAAGCATTTGTGGCTAACCTTAGATATGACTCATCATCAGTGCCGGATTAAGCCAGCGCGGGGCATGTAGCAAATTCTGACAGGAGGTCCATAGTTTGCCTTAAGTAAAGGTATTAAATATAAAAAAACTGTAACTAGTTAAGTTTTCTGGATTTAATCTGGGAAAATTTTGAGACACTTTCTATATCTTGTTTCAGTTTCTATATCTTCTGTCAGCGCAACAGCGCCCACTACTTGTCAGGCGGACCAAAAATTTCGTTTGCCTCTTCTACATTATATAAAAAAAACTCATTTTCCGACATTTACAAACTTAGATTTGTGCTTCGAATATTTTGTAAGATGTTCTATGGAGGTACCTATAGGTACACGAAGGCGGAGCAATACACGTACCTAAACGACTTTAAGCATAAGTATTATTATATTGTAGGCGCAATATAAAAATAAAATATCCTAATAAACATTGCATTTTTTTATGAAGCGTCAAGAAATAATGATGAAGGAACTTACCTATTGATAAAAGTACTAAAGTACTTACATGAGTCTTTCGTTTCCAATTTGAAGATTAGGTAGTGACCAAAATACGTAAAGCTGTAAAATAGATTTGTTCATCTTTCCAACTATTGCATTTTTCTTATAGCTAGGAAACTAATGAGTCAAGTTATCAACAGTTCCATACCACGCGGATGTTCAGTTACACCGAATAGATAACCACACCATGATATCGACCCTTGACCGTCCCTTTATCGTATCCGACAAAAAACATTTTTTACAGGACAAGATTTTTTTGAATATTTTTGTTTCCAGACGTGCTATAAAGTCGAAATTTACAACACGGATAAACCTATATTTTGACCTTTTTATATGTGACGTCAAAAAAATAAATAAAAAATCATTCGTTCAAAGCGTTTTGGCGCTTACGATATTTTTGCCGGTCTTAACAGTCAAAGACTTATGTTCAAGCGCTTGAGATAACACTTACGATACAAAATATTCATTGCAAGTTTAAGTGACAATTTCCATTGAGTTAAACTATTTCTCACGTTGTAGTCAGCGCGTTTACATCCTTGTTTTGGACACCGAGCGAAATGGCGACGAACGAAAGGGTCTTTGGGAATTGGACAACGGAACCACCGAAGCAACTTGCTTGTCAACTTCTTGTAAAGGGAAAACTTTATGATGAACTCCTTTTTATATACATACTAAGTGCAATTTTTCAAGCAATACATTAATTTAGCCATGTCTCGAGCACTAAGCCAGCAACCTCGCCTCAAAGGCAAGCCGCCGGTCATAAAAGCGTCATAGCGATGCCATAAGTTTATTCTACGTCTTCATATAGCCGTGCGAGCTTGCAACAATAGCGCCCATCATAATTCTCATGAGTATGCCAACAAGGAATTTCCTACATACCTATTTATTGTTTTACTATCCGCCAGCTCGTAAAACTGAACCTTTTATCGAGCATCAAAGAGGGTTATTGCAGAGATATACATTATGATAGCCTACATAAAGGTAACCCATAAACTTATTTTAATCTAGCAGTGAGCGCACGTAACATGAAAGTGTGAAGTTATATTTGTGAACTAAAAAAAGTTATGAATATTACGTTTCGTCATTTATTAGGATAGACGATGTAATTCACTTTACAGTGAGTAAAATACACTATGAAATACACTTTACAGTGTATAATTTATAACAGAAAGTTATACTTTTGGTGTATAAGTATTTATTGCACCTCTCTAATTAAAAAGTTACAATAGGGCAAAGTTAATCCTTTATGGCATTTTGTAGCTGTCAACATTGGGTGGTTGGGAAATCTGCAATAGGTGTTAATTTAAAAGTAATTTACTCTAGTAATAGTCATAAATATAAAAAATATAGGTACATTTACGTTACCAAAAACTATTGTTTTTATTTAGGTAAGTGCTAACTATTGACTTTGCCATATGCTTATATATATACATTATATCACAAAGCTGGCCACTGGTCTCTCTACAAGTAGAAAATACCTAGAGATTTATAATTTTCTTAGTAGGTCATGAAAAATTGTTTAAACCCGAAAAAAAAATGTTTGTAACCTCGTCGACCCTCGGCGTTTAATTAAAACACCGTACCTATACGTCAATAAAGAAGTCAATGGTAATGCTGTGGTGCCGTTTCTATGTAATATTTTAGCGGAAATAGGTACCCATAAATTCTATCGCCATCCTATAACTGTTCAAGTAGGCTCGAGTAGCCATAATGATAAACATAGTCTTACCTATTACTAGCAGTTCTTAAACACCTACGTTACCCGCAGGTAGACATTCAATTACATACCCAGTATTTGTGCCTTCAAAACACGTTAATGTCTCTTTAATAGCCGGCTACGGAGAACGGGCAGACGGACAGATCCATCGATCTTAGGACGCGTTTTATTATATTGTCGGTAATGGGGGGCATTAGGGCGGGGCGGAAGGATTTAATAAGCGAGCGGTGCGCGGCACACGGGTGAAATTGCGACGTTCGCTGCATACGCGCAGCGCCCCGGGCGGTGCTAGGGCGACCACACTGCGTTTCAAAACATATCGATAGCGATATTACTAGCCATTTATTCACGTTAATACATCTCCTAAGTGCATATATCCATGATCATTCATGCAAAGAAATATAAAGTAATGATTACCTACGTGTTACTTGTGGCTAAATTAAAATGGCAAAGAAAAGCGAATAAATATTAATGTCGATGTATCCAGCCAATCCCTAAGCGACGTGTATAATTTATTTCCCATTGAGTGCACTTGCGTCGATTATTATTATTGTTCCACGAAGCGGCGCTCGCGCATAAAATATATTCAACTGTTTCGAATTGCCCAGAAACCCGCGCAGTCTTCGAATAACATTGTCGCTCATAGACAATCAATATTGTCTTTTTTTTTCGCTATGAATATTGTACATTATTTTAACTATAGGGAATAGTTATGTAGTAGTACCTGAGTTTTATATTATAGTCTAAATTTTTTTTCAATAATTTTACAGTTGCTAATAAAGATTCAAAAAGCAGAGTTCACACATTATCGCATCTCTCACCGACATCTACACATGAAATAAGTAACATTATTGACAATCTTAATAGTAATACCAGTTCAGGGGTAGATGGAATTAACATTAAATCTATCAAGTGTGTAAAAAATCATAATTAATGAACTCACTCAATGCATAAATAATTGTCTAATATCAGGAACTTTCCCCGATTGTCTTAAAATTGCTAAAGTTAGACCGGTTTACAAATCTGGAAATAAAACAGACCCAAGTAACTATCGTCCGATATCCGTCCTGCCAGTATTGTCTAAAATTCTTGAAAGGGTCATCTATAATCGCTTGGACAAATTTCTATCCTCACAAAATTTTATCTATAATAAGCAATATGGTTTTAGATCTAAGTCAAATACACTTTCGGCTACAACAGATATTATCACTAATATAAAACTAAATATTGATAGAAAATGCATAGCAGTTGGAGTCTTTATCGACTTAAAAAAGGCATTTGATACTATAAGCCATGATATATTACTAAATAAATTGTCAGACCTAGGTATAAAGGGACCTGCATATGATATTTTTAGATCATACCTCAGTAACCGCTATCAGATAGTTAAAATTGGAAAGACTCAAAGTAGGCACAGAAGTATTACATGTGGTGTTCCCCAGGGATCTATCTTGGGTCCCCTATTATTCTTAATCTACATAAATAAAATCAGTCAAATTGGACTACAAGGTGATCTTTCCCTATATGCTGATGACACCGCTTTATTTTATTTTGGCAATTCGATCGAAAAAGTGATGCACTGCGCCCAAAATGATTTAAATGTTTTGAATATGTGGTTCCGAAGAAATTTGCTTACTATTCTAAAACAAATTTGTTTACTAATCTAAAACAAATTACATGCTATTTATCGCGAAGAACAAAAAAATATCTGACTATCCACCCTTGAAAATTAATAATCAAATTTTAAACAAAGTAGATCATGAAAAATATCTGGGATTGGTTTTAGATAGCCGTGTTACTTGGAAGCCACATATCGCAAAGATAAAAACAAAATTAACTTCCCTTACAGGTGCATTACGTGGTGTGGTACGTTGCATTCCACGTAAAGTGAGGTATAATATCTATAACTCTCTTGTCAAACCGCATATCGACTACCTTATCGAAATATGGGGCACGGCGGCGAAGAGTAATTTAGTTTCTTTACAGATAGCTCAAAATAAACTTCTAAAAGTATTATTTAATTATGACTTTCTGACTTCGAACGAAAAAATTTACAATCAGACTAAAATAATGAACATCTCACAGACTTACACATATAACACATGCATTTTAATTAGGAAAATTTTGAATAAAGACATACATACACATATAACTTTCACAAAAAAAAATCAAACACAAAAAACAAGACTTAGAAATGCCGATAATATTATACTATATACACCTCGAACTAATTACGGCAAACGAAATATCATGTATGAAGGAGCTAAACTATATAATAAATTACCAACAGATATAAAACAAGCAAAATCCATGATAACTTTTAAAAAATTACTTAAATTTCACATATTAAAAAATAACTAAAACACATCACAATCAAATGGGACATACTACGCTCAAAGCCACATCCAGTTTCGCATACTCGGCACTATCTATGTTATCGTCATTGTTTTTTTTATGTAAGTACTCTCAATATAAGAAGTAACTTAATGATACGTAATGCCCTTGTTTATTTAACAGCTCAATTTATAATGTTTCTCATGTAAGTGAATTATGTATTCTTATGAGAAATAAAATATTCTTAAACCTTAGAGTTGTCAGGTTACAAATGTCGAAAAAACAGACATACGTACCACGTTAGGTACTTATAAATGTGTCTACTTATTTAACCATTAAATTATAGATGCGTATAAATAGGTCATGTTTTAGAATAATAATTTATCCCATTTTTTAGTTTAGCTATCTACAATAAATATACATAATTGTTGAAAACGTAATTCCTACCAACTTCTTTTTTTTCTAAATATAGATAATAGTTTATTGTACATAATAGCATTTGAGGCACGTCTATGCATTGTGCATGATGATTATTTTTTATCTGTCTTTAAAAAGGAAACGTTGCAGCGATACGTTATCTGTGCCTTGTTAAAAAGAGTAATGTAAAGATAGAATTTCCGTTTTACTTTTGTATTTAGAACTTTGTTAAATACCGCGCTCATTAAACTAATTGTATAAAAGAATATAAAAAAAGTCGGTTGGATAAGTACCTGGTCTGTTTCTCGTAATAAGTTTAATAAAAGATAAAAAATAACGATTATGACCTTTTATCCTCAGATATTTTATTGTTTTCATTCTGTACCTTTGTATATAAAACAAACATGTTTTAGAAACAAAAGCACAGAATGAAATATTAGTAAGTACCTATATTTATTACACATGCTTTACTATATCTCTTTAGAGTTTCGTACCTTATGGGTTAAAACGGGACCTTATTACTGAGAATCTGCTGTCAATATGTCCGTCTGTATGTCACCGGGCTGTATCTCATAAACCGTGAATCAGTTCAAATATTCATAGATAGTGTATTTCTTTTTCTATTGCCGCCATAACAACAAATATGATAAATATGTAAGGGGGGGGCGGGGGGGACAAACGTGATTTATTTGGCGTTTTTCATTGATATTCGTACTAGTGATGTGCCGGATCATCAAATAATAGATCCGCAGATACGGATACGGATACGGATTATTTCTGTCAAGATCCGCGGATACGGATACGGATACGGATCTTCATTTTTTACTCAATCGGTGTCGGCGCGTGAGACCTTGAAACGATAGTCACGCCCGCCGCAAGGACAGGCCGGACATGTTTCAACTTGCATTGCGTGGTTATTATATTTTCTTTTTGGTTTACAAGAGAGCAATATCATTTAAAATATTGGGAGATTAATTGTAAAACATTTGCAGGTAAATTCTAAGTAACATTGCTCGCACATATTTATCACCACCTGCAACAAGCGTTCCAAGTGAGCAATTCTTTAGCGCAGCAGGACCCAGGTGTATGACCCTCATCGTAACAGACTTTTGGGGGACAAAGCTGCCAAATTACTGTTTTTAAAGTATAATTTACCATTGCTGAATTTCAATTATGATTAATATTTTTTTCAAGTTCCCTTAATTTTCTTTGTGTTTACGCGTATAATCTAATTAAACTTTATGTTTCACTCAGTATTAATTTACTTTATTAGAATAATTATTCAGTTACAAGTTATTTTCATTGTTATCGATATCTTTCTATTATTTTGATCTCAGTATAATTTTATAATTTTATTATAAAAGAACGAACTGTTTTGGTTTACCCATTTTTTTACTGTTATGTTATTCTTAAAAGTGATGTTATTTCTTTCTATAATATTGATCTCATTATAACGATAGTTAATTTAGTTCCTTTGAGTGTGCTATTGGTATAGTAACTTACTGCGGTGAATGTTTGCAATATGAAACTGCCAAATATTTGATTTTAATAAATAAAAAAAACTGTAAATGATTTCTTTCCCTCTACCTAATCTACTACCTATATATATTTCATTCTATAAATTAAACATTTATAAAATAAAAGATCCGTTAAAGATCCGCGAGAAAAGTAACGGATACGGATACGGATACGGATCTTTTTTCATCCGCGGATATCCGCGGATACGGATACGGATACGGATATCCGGAACATCACTAATTCGTACCATACCCTTCAAAGCAGACTACAACAGCGATTAACAATTCTTTATAAGAGCGCTTATAATTCTACCGCTGCCGCGCTATCCAACTACAAATTTTTTTAGCATCTGCAAATTCATGCATCGATGATTAAAATTAAATGCATTTTTATTTCATGTAATAGGAAATAAATTGCATAGTTTTTTATTATTTTAGTAGCAATATTTTTTTAAAAGGGAAGTCCAGCAGCGGCGGACAACGAAAAAAACTTAATTTCAAGCAATTTTTCTTAAGTGCAAGTGATAAGCTGGATGTCTGGAATAGACTCAGAAATTTGTTAACAAAAATACAGCAGAGTCTCCTGTTTTCGTTTTTCTTTGTGGCCTATACTGAGAGGCCCTTGCTTAGCTTCCCTATATTCCTATGCTAAGCATTACAAATAATTGTTTTAAAATCTAGGTAGATAAAATAAAGGAAGTGACTAATATCGCGTAGGTAACTACTTAAGCTTAATGCGTGCCTCCCTAGCCATCGGCCATTCCAGCCTAGTGAAGAGGTAATTGTACGAAATTATACTAAAGTATTTTTACGATCCATTAGAATTTAGATGCGCTTTGGCATTTTCTTAATAGTTCGTATAGACGGTGGAAATTCAATAAAAAACTACTAAGGAACGACACTTAATCCCCATGCTCATAGACGCACGTAATAAGTAATTAACCCAACTTAGAACATACAACTCAATACAATATTTAGACGGCTGCTAAGATAAGTTGAACACAGAAAGTGTAGCCTGGTTACCGCTGAACTTCTCAGGTTATAAGTATTTCTCATAATCGCACTGTGAAAGCAAAATCGACATTTTTTTTTAAAGGCGCAGGTATTAAATGGACTTAGAATTTATTTTTAATTCTTTTTTCATATGAACATTCAACCTTATGAGTAATTTGAAGTAAATAATTTAAAACGCAATTGGCCGAAAATCGTCGTCGTTTTCAAAATAATGACAATTCGTTAGTTTATTTCACGCATATAACAAAGTACATAGTAAATTAACGAAGATAGACGTAAGTTCTTTACAAGTTTAATTACTTGAAGTTCGTTAAGATTCTTTAAAGACTGATAAAAAGCTCATTTAGGACCGGCAGTCCCTAGTGAATGTTTTAAATTGTAATGCTTCGAATAATCTCTTCTATTCTTGTATTATAGGTATATCGTATCGGGTTATATTATACCATTGTCACCGGAGGGTTACTCTACGGCCGGTCGACTGCAATTTTATAAATTACCAAAGAGAATATCTATACTATAATAAATCTGTAAGAGGTCGCTGTCTGTACATGGAATAAATTTAGGTGAAAACCATTTCTAGAGGTCTCTAATACGATATAGAACCCAAAATAATGGTTTTTAGAAATCTTGTCTGTTTGTCTGTTTGTCTGTTTGTCTGTTTATCTGTTTGTCTGTTTGTCTGTTTGTCTGTTTGTCTGTTTGTCTGTTTGTCTGTTTGTCTGTTTGTCTGTGTGTTTGAAAACGCTAATCTCAGGAACGGCTTATCCAATTTGAAAATAATTTTCACCGCTGTGTCGTGGGAAACTTCACTTAACATTTAGGGTTTATTTTATGTAAATCGGTTTATAAATAAAAAAGTTATGTCCATTTTAAACGACGCAGTATTTATTCCGTGTTCGATAAGTGTTAATAAGATAAGTAACTGCATAGTTGAATTGGTTGAAACTAAACATGTTATGGTCTGTAAAATGTATTCCTCTGTTATGTATTTTTATTGGTTATGTGTGTACCTATGTTATTTGATACTATACACATCTATATCTCTATATCTATATATACTTAATATAAAAACGAAAGGATGCTCTCTCACTCATCTATTGAATAAACATCGTAGAGCCTAAACTGCTAAAGATACGAATATAATTTTTACTAGGGGTTCTTTTTATGACTTAGACGTCAATTATGAATGAATTTTCTATCCCCCCCCCCCAATTTAACCCAAATAGGAGATGTAAGTTTGTATGAAAGTCAGTCAATTTTGAGGCCACCTCAATAAAATTTAGTATTTCGCTTTGATTTTTATGTTAAAACATAGTTTTAAACCGACTTTCAAAAAGGACAAGGTTATGAATTCGTCTGTATTTTTTTTTTTAATTTAATATTTGTTACTCGATTTCTCCGCACTGGGTGAACGGATTTGGATGATTTTTTTTTTTCATTTGAAAGGTAGTGCGTGTCATGGGGTCCCATTAATTTTTAGTTCACTTTTGACAGTGGCATCCATAAGAAAAGCGCATAAGTCTGATATTTGCATTAACGATGTGCGCGATAAATAGATGAATAACTCAATATCCCGCCAACCGATTTTGATGATTTTTTTTTATTTGAAAGAATGTACTTCAAGGGTACTCTGATAAGTTTGATATGGTTTTGATCATAGGATTCATTTCTTTGAAGCAAATTAACGAAATTAGCGATACTCAGCCAAACCTAAGCTGTAGGAGTCCAATTGGGTTGAATGTAGAATGAGATTACTAAGCAGATATTTTCTAAAAAAATTGACCTTCAACTCTTCAATCCTGATGATGCAGGAGTAATGCTAGCCTGAACCGTAGAAGTAAGTCAATTTGTTTTTATGGATATATAATAAGATTGTTAAACAAATTCATGGGACAAAAATTTGATCTTCAACTCCTCAACCCTGATGATGTAAGGGTATTTCAAGACTAAACCGTAAGAGTTGGCTATTTGGTACTTTCGGTTATGTAATAAAAATACCAAGCAAAGATACACGGTAAAAATTTTGACCTTTAACTCCTCAAACCTGATGATGCAGGGTTACTTCAAGCCTAAGCCATAGGAGATGGCCATTTGGTGCTTTCGGGTATGTAATATGATTATTAAGAAAAGACACAAAATGAAAATTTCGACCTTCAACTCCTCACCCCTGATGATGCAGGATGCTGCTAGCCTAAACTATACGAGATGGGCATTTGGTGCTTTCAGGTATTTAATATAATTACTAAGCAAAGACACATGATGAAAATTTTGACCTTCAACTCCTCAACCCTGATGATGCAGGGGTGCTTCAAGCCTAAGCCATTGAAGTTAGCTATTTAGTGCTTTCGGGTATGTAATATAATTACTAAGCAAAGACACATGATGAAAATTTCGATCTTCAACTCCTCAAGCCTGATGATGCAGGGTACTGCAAGCTTATGCCATAGGACTTGGTCATTTAATGCTTTCGGGTATGTAATATAATTACTAAGCAAAGACACAAGATGAAAATTTTGACCATCATCTCCTCAACCCTGATGATACAGGGGTGCTTCAAGCTTAAGCCATTGAATTTAGCTATTTAGTGCTTTCGGGTATGTAATATAATTACTAAGCAAAGACACAAGATGAAAATTTCGATCTTCAACTCCTCAAGCCTGATGATGCAGGGTACTGCAAGCCTAAGACATAGGAGTTGGCCATTTAATACTTTCGGGTATGTAATATAATTACTAAGCAAAGACACATGATGAAAATTTCGATCTTAAACTCCTCAGCCCTGATGATGCAGGGTACTGCAAGCCCAAGCTATAGAAGTTGGCTCGCAAGTGCTTACGTATAAGTAATAAGAATACTAATAAGAATACTAAGCAAAGACACGGGATATTTTTTTTTACCTTCAACTCCTCCCTGATGATGCGGGATAGTGCAAGCCTAAATTATAAAAGGCAGTCACATAATGCTTACGGTTGTTTTTAGTATATATTATAAGTTTAATGACAGCTCATTAAACTGAAATGTGATTAATAAATTAAACTTCAATTCATCAACCCTGATAATCTAAGTACACAACCTACTTAAGCCGTATGAGTTTGGTACTTATTGATTACAATACATTACAACCCGTTCCTGAGAGACCATTACCTATGATGAAAAGTGTCACTTTGAATACCTAAATCCTAAAAATGCAGGAGTATTGTCATGTTATTGTTAAGAGTTGGATTTAGCTGTAGCTTTTTAAACAGGATGGGTTAGGTTAGGTTGGAACATAAAAGAAAACATAAAAAATAAGCGAGTAGGGTGCGGCAGCGCCCTGTGAGCGGGTGCGCCCTGTTCGTATGAATTGTAAAAGTGTTTTGATTATGTCTACTGCTTTACAAAGAACAATGCGCGATTTACGCACACAAATAGCCCGATACACCTCTTAAAAGATCTTATCTCTGGCCACATGAAACAAAATATGAACTTAGAATATATGTCGCTGTTCAGTGATATTCCAATTATCTAATGATTTACTTCAAGTAGATAATAGTGCTACAAAGCACTATTATCCGGAAAAGTTAAAATCAATCTTTATATCGATACGTCTTCGTTTAAATGTGGAGGAGTTGGTTGAAAAAGTATATCCCAATATTGTTAATACAACCAATAACACTATAAATTGATTCCAAAAGACGGCTATATACCCACCCAAGAAAGGAACGTGTCGATAAAATAAATGATTTATTTTTTTCCAAAATTTAAAGCAGCGTCACAGATCTACTATTCGGTAGACACAGTCATTGATATGGAGGAAGCAGTACATTATCCAACAGAATTTTTGAATTCCTTAATGCCTTCCGGAACTCCTGAACACAAATTAATATTAAAAGTAGGTTTACCTATAATAATCTTACTTAGAAATTTGAATCCGCCAAAATTACTTCAAATAGTATTTTCCAATTCGGAAAAGTTCAAATCAATCTTTATAATCGATACGTTTTGGTTCAAATGTGGAGGAGTTAATTGACAAAAAGTATCCCGATATTGTGAATCAGACCACTAAGAATGTAAATTGGTTCAAAAAAGCGGTTTACAACATTAGAATTCGTCTAATTAAAAAAAAACATAACAATACGAAAACGGTACAAGATACCAAAAACATATGTATGAAAGAATTATTTCCCTTGAAATTATCTAAAAAAATGTCCGCGACAGTATATGTCTATCTTTTAAGATTAACTCACTAGAACCGTTTTCATGGTAATCAAATTCGGTCGAAATTACTTAAGAGTTGTATCAATGTAATAATATTAATCTTTGTCCAAATAAATGTATTGTTGATTAAGAGTATTTAATTGTGAACAAAATTGTCTTTGACATCACTTAATTTCAATGAACATCTTAGAAGATATGACAATTTTAAAATAACACCGATATAAAATTCAGCCGCGCCGCATGATGTGCAAAACATGACGCTGCAAGGAGGAGGGGCGTTGCTTGCGAGGGACGCGGAGAGAGGGGTGAAAATAAAACTAAAAATGTAATTTACGCAGAAGTATGTTCTTTTCAAAACTATGTAGTTTTGAAAAGAACATACTTCTGTCTAAAATAATAATAGAAAATGAAACGGACAAAGTCGTGGGTAACAGCTATAATTTATAAAGCTGAGGAGGTTGTTTGCAAAAATAAATTATGCCCAAAATAACTATTCCACGCGGACGAAGTCGCGGGCACAGCTAGTTGTAAATATATTACAATAGTGCCATAAAAATGATATGAGGATCTTTGAAATTCTTGGTTGAAATTTTATTACAATGTGTAAGCGCTTTTTCACAATGGATCTCATGACGATATACCTACTAGTAGTGACTCCCTAAGAAAAGAAAATTAAAACAAGTATATAGCATGAAATAACAGATAAATAATTTATATCAATAACTCAGGATAAAAATGTTCCTTGATTACAAGCAAAATCACAAATAGTAAGTTGGATCCGAATAGCGTTAATATCGTAAATACAAACTAATAAGGCATTAATGGGTGATTATGTACTTGTACAATGTTAAACTGTTTCGCGGCATGGGGCGGAGATCGCGGAGCTTAATTGCGAATCCTACAATGTTAACGTTGGTTAATCTTAGGACAGGAATTTAAATGAAATATAAAATCTTTATAAGGCTATGATCTCACGGGGCGGTTCGAATCGTGCGATTAAGTAGCCGCCGTGGTTATTAAAATGCCCGGAAACTCGGTAAAAAAGATTGAAAGAAGGACGAGAAGGGAATCGATACCAGTTGTTGTTGTGGAAGCCTCAGACTTTCGTCCACGCTGCGACCATCAGTTATATCAGAAATTTTGCTTTAAAATGCTATTCATACTCTACAAGTTACTCGACTCTAAGCGGTTGCTTATCCGCGTACGCATACGGCGAAAAAGCGTTCCGTGAGTTCTTTGAAAAAGAAACGTGTTGCTGCACCCTCTATAGATACGAAGTAACTAAAACAAGTAGGTACTCTACCTGATATCGTCGGGTGACAAGAAAAACTCACAAACTACGGAATATGCAACATGAAGTTATCAGCATTTAATAATATTTTGATCCCAAAATTTCATTTATATTTTTTTTTTATTTGACTGAAGTAGCAAACGAGCATGCAGTCCACCTGATGGTAAGTGGTCACTGCCGCCCATGGACATCTGTAATCAACTTCATACAGAACATGGGTTCCATCTAAAGTCAATCACAGACGCGTCGCTACTCCCGAGGACTATGATGGTCGCCTCATGTGAAAGTGTGCCGGCAACCACACCCTTCTATCGAAACGCAAGAACTGCTTCACGCTAGAAATAGATGTGGCGGGGATACTTCCCCGGTCGAACTACACTGGTTCTACCACCTTTAAACCAGGACATTTGTATGAAATGTCCTGGGGTTATATCATTAAATAAAACATCGTACATGTTATTGCATACATATATTATTTACGTAATAATAATGTATTGTTAAATAATAAGTAGTGTACCTATTAAGTGAAAAAATTGGAATTATATAATTTTGTAATTAGTCATTCTTTCTTGTCACTCGAAGATAATATGTGCGAGTAAAAAAACTCCTAATAAATCCTAATTACAAAGGGATTTTAGGTAGATACCTAAATCGGTCGTAGTTGCATCACTACTTTTGACGAATGTACCTACTTTTGACGTTATACATATCTATTTATTTTGTTTTACTACACCTTGAACAGCAGAATATACACAGGAGTATAGAGTCAATATCTAGTGCTCTATTACCTAAAATATATTATTTTAAATTAATTAGCTTATTTTCCAAACTTAATGTTTTTCCCGTCAACTTTCTATTCATTAACTTTAACATATTTTAAAAAACATTAACTAAATTATTTGCGTTATATACCTTGGCTTTTACCAAATACATTAGTGATGACAGACAAGCTGAAATACTACCAACGAAATGACGCGAATTACTTTTATCATGAAAACATCTCTTAGAGACCCCGAGCATTAATTGAAAAACCGTGTATTTCTAAACCTTAAGTTTAATAATGACGAGGAAGAAATCGAGTGCACCACATACAGGAGAAACTGCGCTATTACATTATGTAAACAGGCGGTCTCTCAAGGAATCTAATTGCACTGGTTTATCGCTGCCATCATAAACTTACAGCAATTTTCAATAAATTACGCGGCAAGGGGCCGGTGCAGAATTAAGAGCCATTTGCTTTATTCAATTATGTAAGCACTAACATGTAGGCAATAAGCGGACAGGTTCGTACCACAGTATAAATATCATACAGTAGTCTAACTCTGCCGTGTCCTTGAATTTTATACCTACAGACGCGCTGGACGAGAGTTCGCGTTAGAGCTACCCGCCTAAAGTATTTTAATACATCTGTATTCTTGACTTTCTTTCTTACTTATTATGTATTTTATTCAGTAGATTAAGGTAAAAAACAACGCGTTCTTTTAATATTTAAAAGACTTAATAATAAATCGTACACAAATAATGGTTAATGGTGGTTCGTACACAAATAATGGTGGTATCCGATGGAGGTCCCAGGGTCCCCTGCAAGCGCAGAGGAAGGCCACCGAGGAGGTTTTAGTGGGTAAAAATCCCACATAACCCGGAGTCTCTCCCAATGCTCCGGTGTACCTTTTGAAGGTTTCCTCCCCTTCAGGTACAACTTGCGTTTGTAAGAAGTTAGAATACTGTAGATACTAGTACTGAGTTCGTACTACGAGCGGGAATATTTTGCAGGAAATACTTGTCAACACACTCATGGAGCGGTGAAATAAAAAGCTAGGGGCATAAAAAGTAAAAAGCGTCATTACGGTAAGACTTTATAGTTATTTATAACTTATTTTCTGTAATCCTGTTGATTACTATTATATATTACTGGTTTAAGTTATTTATGTAGTAATTATATTTTAATGGCGAATAATGAACTGCTTAATATATTAGGTAATAAGGTTAATAAGACAAGTAGAAAGCACTTATTAACTCTTATATAAAGACTAAAAAAATATCTGAAAGGGTAACGAAAGATATACTTATTTAAGAAAGTTACATTATAGAAATTTATTTCAAGCAAGCTGTTCCCCGCAGTTAAAAAAATGTTACAAAACTTTAAATTATAATATCTTTTATAATAAATAGTGCATGGATTTTAATGAAACAAATTAATCAATATTTTATATTCAGCTGTTTTGGTTTGACGCAATTGGTGGATGGATTAACGTCCTGTGCTGCGGCGACGAAGTCGCCGCGTTGCGCAGGGTCTGCGGGCCTCGAGGATCCCCTCCTTGCCCGGGCAATTCCCTCAGTGGGTGCACTGCCCACTGGTATTGTTGGCTGCCGTTAGGCAGTTGTGCAGACTTCGGTCTTCAGACCTATGCTAGGTTGCTCGCGCAGGTTTACTCCTCCCGGTCTTCTGAGGATTCCTGTCCCCCGATCTCACGGGGGAGCGGGCGTCCGTCGGGCGGTCGAGCGTGTAGGGGCGCGAAACCTCGTAGATGGAAGTGTGGGCCGCAGTCAGCACGCTCGTACATACGGCGCGCCAACCGACCCACAAACCTGTCCAAGGTCGGAACCTTGAGGTCGCGCTCCAGCACGTCGTTCCGAACATAACGACCCGCCCCCACGATCGTCCGAAGGGCCAGGCTCTGCTGTGCACGGAGACGTTGCCTGTTAGACTCCGATACCAACGCGTACCATGCCGGCGCCGCGTAGGTTAGACGGGATCGGACGTACATCTTGTACACCTTCAGTTTCGTTCGGGTCGGCAGCTGAGATGCCAGCACTGGTCGGAGCATCGCTCATGCAGCACGGGCCTGTCGGATCGCGTGGTCCACCTGAGGCACCATGTGCAACGAGCGATCAATGTGACATCCCAGATACCTAACTTTGGGCTGCCAAGCTACCTCCCGATCACGGAAACGTAGCGGCGGCGGCATGTTGCGTTTGCGGCTGAAAAGTGTCGCAACCGTCTTCCCGATGTTGACGGACATGCGCCACTTATCCAGCCACTCCGGTAGCAGGTCCAACAAGCGTTGCATCCTTCGAGCAGCTAGCACAGGGTCACGCGAAGACGCGAAGTACGCGCTGTCGTCCGCGAACAACGCGAGCTCCACGTCACGTTCCCACTCTTCGAGGTGACCTTCGAGTGTGGGAATGTCGTTGGTGTAGTAGGCGTAGAGCAGCGGCGAAAGGCAGCACTTGGGGCACTCCAGCACGTATTGGGCGGGGGTCTGAGGTTGCGTTCTCTACCGAAACTACGAACTTCCGCCCATCTAAAAATGACGCCACCAACCGCACCAGTAGCGCCGACACGGGCGACTCCAACAGCTTGAAAACGAGCCCAGGGTGCCATACGCGGTCGAACGCCTTCTCGATATCGAGGAAGACGCCGACCGTGTGTCTACCATAGTTGGTCTCGCTTGCAAGATGGTGGAGCACTCGCGTCAGCTGCAGCGTCGAGTGGCCGGCGCGGAAGCCGAACTGCTCGTCCCTTAACTTAAGTGACGGACGCAGTCGCTTCAGCGCCAGCCTCTCGAAGAGCTTGGCTACGGTGGGCAGGAGCGTGATGGGACGGTAGCTGGCCGGGAGACGGCGGTCTTTCCCCGGCTTCGGGAGAACTACTACCTTCCCCAACTTCCAGGTGGTCGGGAAGTAGCCCGTGCGGAGAATGCCATTGAAGAGCCTAGTCATGACGACTGTGGCCCTTCTAGGTAGCATTGCCAGTGCCAGGTTAGGTATTCCATCGATGCCTGGCGCCTTGCGCTTGGGTAAACGCAGGGCGGCCTTCCGCGTCTCCGAGGGCGAGATGAACTCAAATCCCTGGGGCGGCGGTGTCGGGCGACCGATGAAGTCCTCTACCCACGCCTCTACGACTTCGTGATGTTCAGCGGCGGCGGCGGCGGCGGGGTGTGGAGAGAATTGCTCTTCCAAGTACTCCGCGTGGATCTCCGCCCTGTCTTCCGGTGAGTAACAACGCCTGCCCTCCCCATTTAGGAGCGGGCAGACGGTTGTCTTGGCCCGGGTGAGCTGCCTGGTGAGATGGTAGAGTGAAGTCTCGTGCTCGCCCGCCCGGTCGACTCTCGCCTCCCAGGTGGCGCCACGGTACTCCGCCATCTCAACAGCCAACCCCTCCGCCAAGTTGTTGAGTTCACGCTTGACCCGGGGACAGCGGGTGCGTGCCCATAAGCGGCGCAATTTTCTCTTCTTCTGCAATTTTACCTCAAGGCGGGCTGGAAGGCTGGCGCGACGTTCTGACTTCGGTTGGAGAGTGGTCGCTGCATCCAGCGCCCCCCGGACGGAAGCCGAGAAGGCGCAGGCTGCAGCTTCCACTCCCTCCGGCGTATTGAGCGCTTGAGTGAGTGTTACCTCATTAAGTGATGTTTGAAAAGCCTTCCAGTCCACCCTTCGGATTTGGCGCGGAAATGCCATTGATTCTGCCCCCTGGCCAAGCGTGATCAGGATGGGGAGGTGCTGTGTGTCCAGATCATACAGCACCTCCACGTGGACAGGACAGCGGAGATTCCTGTGGAGTACTATGTCCAGGACATCGGGGCGATGGGACTCGTCCGTGGGGATGTGCGTAGGCGATTCTGGCCCAATCACCTCGTAGCCCACCTCCTCGGAGTCTGCGTACAGCTTACGTCCCACCGGACGGTAAAACGCAATTGGTAAAACGGTGCCTTAAACCTCTTTTTTTTTAGAAATTAGCAATGTTGTCTACATTGCTTATTGCTTGGAGCTTTTAATATTATTACAGATGTGTATGAATAAAGACTAATAAAGTTGAAAATAACTATTACAATTTTCTCTGTAGCCATTATACAGACTTTCTTCTGATAATCTTTTTTTATATTAATAGTAAGTTTGGTAAAAGCAAATCATGTTCATCCATTAATGTATTTTATAAATCCTTCACAGTGAGTAATATCTAGTGTTTTGTTATATTCAACAATATTTTACGAAGGGCAATTTAGCAAATCAAAGTTATATAATTATTTATTTAAACACAGCTGCATTTCCTTCTATCCAATACTATATAGCCATATCATTCCTCCCACATAACCACGACAAGCAAACAAACAGACCGGCGGACGTGCGCCGGCGCATCGAAAGGTTATAAATTGCGCCCTTTATCGCGCTGACATTTATCGCAATTTAATTATAAGCCCGCCATCTTGTGCCCGCGCCGCTCACGAGTCACGTCCAATCGTTTTTATAGTAAGGGATATCTTATGTTATGCCATGCTTACATGCCTCTATTAGAAACGAGAAAGGTGGTTCGTTTGTTGATGAAGTAGGTACTTGAGTATATATGGGTAGGTATGTATTTCCTTTCGTAGCACGTATGTCGAGTCAAAAGGTTTTTTTATTTCATAGACTCTCCTACGAATCATCCGCGTAAATATTTCCATATGCACCTAAATATAAGTACCTACTTAGAAGGTAATACTGAATTCTTTAACAGTCTTTACTACATTGGTCCTCTTTAAATACGATTAAGTATTTTACAAAAAAATAAATAGGTATATTTTTATTACCTATATATCATCAATATTGTCATCAATAATCACCTCCCCAGCACTTCTGTAGTCAACTTCCAATTAGTATTCCGTTTTTCAGAACGTTACCCTTATAGTAACATTCGTGATTGTAATGTCCGTCCGTCACAGGCAATTTACTCTGAATCTACAGGATAGGTCAAATCAACTTAAATAAATAAGGCTAAAACATAAGAGTGAGCTTTCAAAGGTCTTAATTTATGTAATGTAAAAACAGTCCGTTTACGTCCAACTGTTATAATACGGATTAGTGAAAGCTTAAAGGAAATTAGTAGACGGATTTAGATAGTTTACTGGATATCTCCCCATGAAACAACAGTTGGAAAGTACGACTATTAATAGTGGCATACAGTATATCTAAATTAGTATTTTATATATAAAAACATTGCAAACTACCAAATACAGAATTTATTGCATCATTTAAATCATAATTTGACGCGTTTTATAAATAATACGTTCAGTAAAAGAAATGTCTCTATAAATTGCATGTGAACTTTAAATTGACGGACAAGCGGACAAGAGACCGGTGCATAAATTACAGTGTGGTAGCAAAAAGCGGCGAAATGAAAGGGTTGTACTAATTAATGCAATAGCAATAAAATGCGCCCATGATACTTTATGCTGCAATAACGAGTTTTTACTTACGCGCCACGCATTAATTAATCGCCTGTTTACATTTAAACGGGTTAAAGGCTCCGTAATGGGTGAAAAAGTTAAAAAAATCTCATTGTAATATGCTGAGAATGCATTCTTAATTGTAAAGTTGCGTTTTATCGATTGTAACTGGTTTATTTCGACTGACACTTCTAATGATTAAGAGCTTTCCTTGTAGCCTTAGTGCATAACCATAACCAATAATATCAAAGCAATAATATTAAAAAAATGGATATAAATAAGAAAAAAAGACAAACCCGCTGAGTTTCTTGCCGGATCTTCTCAGTTGAGGTCGTATTCCGATCGGGTGGTAGTGTAAGAAAAAAAATGTAACTGACAATTTGTAAGTGCCCCGCAGGTCTATACAAAATAAAGACATTTCATTTCATTTAAGGTTTAATTAATCATCTATTTCGTTGTATGTATAAATAAATAGAAATACATGTAAACAATAGAATAAGACCTACTAGAAATTTGCTCAACTAAAAATTAAGAAATTGATAAATATTCGTCTCGTTATCGATCGACAGTTTGTATTTTACCTAGAAAAAACAAAACTATCGGTCCGCGATTATTCACAGATAACATCAATAGTGGAAGCCAGAAAATTAATACATAAATCGATAACGACTGAATTGTTGCGCATTCAAGTCGACAAAACTGTTTGATCGTTATTAAATTGTAAGCAACAATTCGACTGAACTCTTTGATCGCTATACAATCGTGCAGCGTCCCTGTAGTTCCGGGATCAGAATATGGCTACAGCATCCCCTGCCTGTCGTAAGAGGCGAATTAAAGGGGCTTCCGGGGTTGCAGACGGCTAGAGTGGGAGCTCGAACCGTTCGGTCAGGCAATCCCGGGAAGGACGGCGGTTTGAAGGGCAGCTGGGAGGAGCCCGATGGGGCAACGCACTCGAAGGATTCCGGTTGAAGTCGTTTCGAGATCCCGGAGACCTCCTTTTTAGTGCCGAGGACGGCCACCGGGGGGGTTTTAGTGCGGTAAAAATCCCACATAATCCTGCGTCGCTCCCACGGTGTCGGGTACCTTTTGAAGGTTTCCCCCACGAGAAAAAAAATACAATCGTACATATGCGCTAAGCCTTATGGTCCCTCATTATATCAAACTGGTTACTTAATTGCTAGTTTACTACACCGCTTGCAATTACTAAATAACACTGAGACGATACTAGTTCTGTGACACTCAATAAAAACGTTTTTACAATCATCACTGATTTTATCACCGGAAGCCACGAACGCGCGTGCAAAGTTAGAGTATTAAATTAATGCATATAGTTTTAATTTCCGAAAATTAATATATTGTAGGTATAAAATACACACATGCTAACTTTATTTAGATTTTTACGTGACTTTTCCTCCACATAGAAGTTATTGCACACCTTTTCTTGTTTTCGAGAAGGAAACCTTTAAAAGGTACCCGACGCCGTGGGAGCAGCGCCGGATTATGTGGGATTTTTACCTCACTAAAACCCGCCCGGTGGCCATCCTCAGCGCTGCGTGGAGGACTCCGGGATCTCCAGTGAAACACAACCGGAGTCCTCCGAGCGCGAAGCCCTTCGGGCTCTTCCCAATGAGCTTTTGTACTCACTGCGCTTCTTGGTGTTTACGACGGCGTGTGGCCACACATGCCGTTGTCCAACCCGAGGTCGTTTGGCTAGACGGTTCGAGCTCCCACTCTTACCACCGGCAACCCAAAAGCCCCTTTTAGTCGCCTCTTACGACAGGCAGGGGGTACCGTACCTATTCTGGTCCCGGAACTACAGGGACAAAGGTATTACAGACCTACTACAGGTAATGTAGCTATGTCAGCTCCTATAGATAATATTCTTTCGCTAGGAGGTAGAACCAGTATGGTTCGACAAGGGACGTATCATAGCTACATGAATTTTTAACACGAAGTAGTTAATGTGTTTCGTTGTAAGCCTGTAGGTGACGGCTAACCTAAATGCGAGACAGTCATTTTACTTCTAAGGAGTGGCAACGAATTTGTAATTGGCTTAAGGTAGAAACCTCTGTTATATGTATAGATAAATACATGGGCGGTATACATCACTTATAAGCAGGTGGAATTTATGCTCGGTTGCCACTTCAACTTTATAAACATACTTATTATAATTTTTTCTAAGATCCGTGCAAAGTTATTAAGTAAATTAAGCTATAAATTTACGGTAATCGTTTTCTATTTAATGCTAACGTTGACGGCTATAAGGAATATGTAACGGTTACGTAATTGAACTGTCTGAGGCTAGATGCACTGAGTTTATAATATAAAGTACTTTTTAAGCTATTGCGTAGCTTTTATCGCAAGCTTTGAGCGCGGCAACCGAGCCAAGAAAATCCGTAACGAAAAAAACCTAACACCCCTCACTCCATGTAGCGCGCCTACTATGTAGCGCCGTCGAGAGTTTGCTTAATGTGTATGTACATATATGGTACGACAGTACGAAGCTCGCACGGATCGAGACGAGCTGCTCAGAAATCGGACGAATATGTAAGCAGCTGTTTGGTAGAAAGTACATAGAAAAAAACTTGAACAAATATCAAAGAAAAAAATACTGCATAAAAAAATAAATAATTATAATTGCATAAGTTGATAAAAAAATCTATGCAATTGCTTTACCGCGGCAGTCCCCGAGTGCCGCACGTTTTTTTTTGTATGTCAAATTTAATAGACATAGGATTTTTAGGAATTAAAAGAAAGAGTAACGAACACATACATTCTAACAAATTTTCAAGTTTATGTGGCGACCTCCCGCTACTCATCAAGAGATGGCGCTACTAGTATTCTGAAACACGTTATCGAAGCATTCTCAATACCCCGCATATATACAAGTTCCGAACATCAACTGTTGGAGCACGGCCGCTACCCAGGCATGATCACCTAGCCTGGCGGGAGATCTCCCTTTGCCAAATTTATAATAAGATACAGTTTAAACGCAGCAGTTACTTTGCCAGTTTATTTGTTATCTTTAGATAGGTTAGAGCTCGACTCGAAACAGTCGAAACTGCGTTAGTATGATTAGATACATGCCGAAGTAATTCCGATGAAAGGCAAGATAGGTTGCTTGTGTCCTGAAGTTGGATGGCATACTTGCAGTTTTAATTTATGTAGTCCCAAGTTGTTAAACTACAGCACGAGTGTAGTCGGTTAAAGATATCAAATTGACTTGTTTGTCTGTATATATGTAATTTGCTGTAAGTATGTGTTTGTAAAATTCACCAGATTCTAAAATCATAGCGATCCCTGCGACTTGCGAATTGCAGAATAACTCGAAATGATAAATACATAAACAGTTTCTACACTCATAGTCCCACAGTAGGATTTTCTCCTGTGTCGTGGGTGCAATGGATATACAAAGACGGATACACAAACACCCAGACTTGTAACAGAGATCTAAATTCATCATTCACTTGTCTGGCCGGGAATCGAACTCAGAACCCAATGCGTGTTAGACCGGTGACCGCTCCGCCACGCGGGTCGTCAGTTTTTCTATTTTGGCCCAAAAAGTAAATTTAGCAAAAATCTGACTGATACCCATTTTCATTAGTGGCTTTGAGTTAGTGAATATATGGGTATGTAGCTTAAATACATATTTTTTATACATGGTCCACCAGCTGGGAAATCTTGGCAAATAAGTCACGGGCTAATTACTCTTCATTACGGGTTAATAAACTTAAATTACTTAAAGTCTTCGTCACCAAATGACGGTTAATTAATTACAAAAGTGTACATAACATTCTAATTACCGTTTAATGAACTAAACAGATTTGAAACTATTAATTAAGCTCCAAAATCATTATAAGTATTATTGTTTTGGCGTTCATCAACGCAGTTACAGCGTACAGTGAGCGCAAGCTAGCAAACTTTGGACACTCGATTTCAGATATATGGCAGGGCGTAGTAAACCGATACGTCGCAAATTCAGAACACCGCTAACAGTTTGCCTATGGGGACACAGCCATAATCTAGTTCATAAACTATGTATGAAAAACTTCAGTAAATTCCAACCCGTACTTTTAGCGTGAGAGAGCAACATATGCACATAAATCCTCACAAACTTTTACATTTATAATATGTATAAGACTCCATACTGAATATATTTCTTATCTAGTAAAATGAAATAGCTAAATGCAGACGAAGACACTAGCGCACGCTAGAGTGTTTTAAATGTCCATTCTCGACTAGAGCCCGATGCGGCCCGCTTTGCCATTTCAAAGCGCACCTGCTAACGAATTGCGACATTCATTATATCCTGAGGCTCGCCGACACAGCCTTTGAATAACTGAAAACGTTTTCCAACCTCTTGAATAGATACTTTATAAAAATGCAGCGCTTTTTTATTTCTTCTGTGACTTGACATCTGGTTTGTGGGTAATCTTAAAAAAGGCCTTCAGGCCATGCTCTCTTCATGAATATGTTTACAGTTTATCTCTTTATCTGCACTTATGCTCTTTTTGGAATTTAATTATCACACATTTTATTATCACACACAATTTATATTTGGCAATCACTTTAATAATGAATTATCTACTTAATCACTAAGAACTGTGTATGATCTATTCCAATTCGTAATTGTTTATTGGCAGAATTAGAATGCAGGTTGTGTGGATGGATGGAAAGAAATTCATGGTATGTGAGGAAGGATGGACGGAGGTACATATGTTCGTACTTTTACTCAACAATTACTAACCGGATTTAGATGACATTTTGGACACTGATAGATATGAACTGAATTGATGGATGAATGAATATAAATTGAATTTGAAGGTGGTAGGACCAGTGTAGTTCGACCAGGGAAGTACCACCGCCACACCTATTTCTAGCGTGAAGCATTTCTTGCGTTTCGTTGGAAGGGTGTGGTTGCCGGCACACTTTTATATGAGGCGACCATCATAGTCCTCGGGAGCAGCAACGTATCTGTGATTGACTTCAGATAGAACCATGTTCTGTATGGAGTTGATTACAGATGTCCATGGGCGGCAGTGACCACTTACCATCAGGTGGACTGCATGCTCGTTCGCTACTTCAGTCTAATAAAAAAAAAACAATTAACACATGGGATGCATTCCTTACTCCATATGCGGTAAAGTTTCTGTAGGTAAGTAAATAGAAGTATTTTAATTTACACTGTACAGTGTTAAAGTAAAAATATACATAGATATAAGGTTTATTTATCCTGGCCAAATTCATATAACGATAAAAGCTTTATTGAAACCAATTTCCGGTGGCTACAGGTGATCGTTTGGCTAATCGCGTACAAATGCAAAATTGCATCATTAATGAAAATGTATAAAGCCAGGTGTTTATAAACTAATAATTGCAATTGTATTTAGCTTCAAGACAATCTATACTTAGCTTGAAGTTACATTGTATAAAGAAAGAACGCTGAGTTTGAGGATTACGAAGTTTTATATAGAAAATGTTATTTAATATTATAAATGTGAAAGTTTGTGAGGATATACGTGTGTTTCTTACTCATTGACGTGAAAACTACAGATTACATTTCGCTGAAATTGGCACACATACAAGTCGTTTATTAGAAGAGCTATTGATAGCCTAATGGTTGAAACTTGCCCTCTCGATCGGGAGGTCCGAGGTTCAAACCCAAGCACGCACTGATTTTTCTAAAATCATGTGGGTATTAGAAATTAATTATCACTGCTTTTCGGTGAAGGAAAACATCGTGAAAACAACTACACAGTACACGCCTGAGAGTTATTTAAAAAATAAAAAACTTCGGAGGTGTGTGAAGTTCACCAATTCGCACTTGGCCAGCGCGGTGGTCTATTGCCTAACATTGTCTCATTCCGAGAGAAGACCCGTGCCCAGCATTGGGACATTAATGGTTTGACGACGATACGATTCGACAAGATAGTTTATCCAGGTTATAAACTACCTTGTCGAGTCATATTAACACGTCGGATACTCATTACCATGGTAAAAGTGATCATAACGAGCATAATAATTTAAATAACGCGCTTTCGTAAATAGTTGCGTTAAAAAAATTACGCACGATAATGAGATGAGCTAGAAATGAATTGCTTTTACTTAGAGTATTCATATTATACGACATTACATAACATGTATAGTTAGTATAAGAATAATATTCACATTTCACATCCCTTTGATTCCTTAAGCAGCTACGAAAAAACATCGTCAAAGATGACAAAAATAAAACATCAAGAGGACATTTAGGAGAAAACGTACCATTAAGTTTAATTCAGGTTCTGAATGGGTTTAATGGTTGCATTGAGGTTAATCCGCGCGGACGGCCCATCGGTTCATTACAGATAATATAATTTTTTCTGGACGTTGTCAAGCCGATCGTCACGCGGCTGTGAGCACTAATCGTCCGCGTGATGAAGAGTCTCAGCTACTACATAAAGGGAAGAAATGTAGGGGTGTCATGATTTTGATATAAGATAATTTGGAATGAAAGAAAGAAACATAACATCAGACTTATAATACTTACCAGCCTATTATGTTTTACTTACTTATGCGCTACTTTTTACGTGAAGATTAAATGACAAAATAATTAAAAGGTGGTAGAATGTGTATGGTATGACCAAGGAGGTAGCACCGTTACACTTATTTATAGCGTGAAGCAGTTCTAGCGTTTCAGTGGTAGGGTCTGTCAGTGGGTTGTTACGCAGTTTTATATGAGGCGATGATCTCAGTCCCCGGGAATGGCAACGTGAATGGCTTCAAATAAAACATCTGTTCCATATTATGTAGTTGCTCACACATGCTTACGGGCGACAGTAACCACTCACCATCAGGTGGCCTGTATGCTCCTTTGCTACTACAATAACTATTAATGTGGCGACTTCCCGCAACTCATCAAGAGATGGCGCTACTAGTATTCTGAAATATGCTATCGAAGTATTCTCAGTACCCCGCATATACAAGTTCGAGTTTCGGAGCACGGCCGCTCCCCAGGCATGGTCACCTAACCTGGTCGGAGATCTCCTATTGCCAAATTAATAAAATTAAATACAATTATTAAACCCCTATTACTCTCTTGGGATATTATATTCTCGTTTTAGCATGTTTACTGCATTATAAAATAAAGAATGAATCCATACTATCGAAATCTTATGTTTCCAGCATTCGTAAATAGAAAAATCTATAGTATTGGGGAATGTCTGAAATACTAAAAATAAGAAATATAACATTTGTTTTCGGAAATTGTTCATAAATTTAGGAGCACTACTGAATAAGGCTCACCGAGACTGATTTGTGTTATTTAGTCACTTCTTATGACATCCATGTAAAGAGAGTGATGTTCGAAGCTACACTACACGGTACTCGAATTCATATGTCACTATTTAAATCTCCGAAATAAGATATCAAGGTGATAGAACGCATACCCCCTTATTACAAAACGTAGACTAGTGATAGTTCCGGTTTTAAACTAAGGTCTAACTCAATTTCTTATTACAAACGATGGTTTTTCGTTTAGACCCGGTTTTACTTTGGTACTATAATTAAACCTGCCCGTTACCTAGTTTAACACGTTTTAGTCCGTAGTTTTAAGCCGATTGAGGTGATAAATTAAATGTCAATGTCAAAGTTGTCAAAAAACGAACGAATTAATTTCAAAGTTGGCTTCTTTCTTGCATAGGTCTGGTATTTTGTTGAATTTAAATAGCATTCGAAATGGACGTTAGTTATTTGGATACAGAAGACATAGAAGAAATTGATTTATTGGAAACATTCCGGCAACCCAATAAACACCGAACAAGATTTAACCCATTGGAGGAATTGACTGAAGATGAATTTATGTATAAATATAGATTTTCAAAAACCTTTGCCTCCAAAATAGAAGAACTGATTAGGGATGAATTGCCACATGATACTCGTGGAGCTGCAGTGACACCCCAGATGCAAGTGGTTTCTGCACTACGTAACTGGGCTCGCCACGAGGTAAACGTCCAACATTTTTTTAAAACATCTCATATTTTTATCTCTGTATTTATAAATATACTTGAATTTAATACATTATTTTGTTTCAGATTCAGGATGATACTGCAGATTTGCACGGGTTATCCCAGCCAGTCATCAGTAAAATCTGCAAAAATGTAGCAAGTGCTATAGCAAGATTATCAAGTAGATTTATTAAAATGCCCAGCACCTTGGGTGAGCAGGAGGAAGTTATGAGGAAATTCCGTATGATTTCAAACTTCCCAAAAGTTATAGGTGCAATTGATTGCACACACATAAAAATAAAAAAACTGAACACCAACAATGGTCAGACATACATTAACAGGAAGGGATTCCCTTCAATAAATGTGCAGGTAATGTCATGTCTTTACTACACAATTGTACCAAGTGATAATATTAAATTAATAGTATTAAAATTTTGGATATCATTTTAAAGATAATAGAAACATACATGCTACATACATACTGTCATATTTATATGGTAGCACATAAAATTAAATTAATAGTATTAAAATTTTGGTTATCATTTTAAAGATAATAGAAACATACATACTATATATATATACTTTCATATTTATATGCTAGTTTATAAAAATTATTATATGATCCCACTAAGTATTTAAATTTGATTAAAAGCAGTGTAACTCAACCAACGTTAAATGAAACAATGTATGATCACTAATTTACTAATTTTTCAGGTGGTTTGTGATGCAGACCTGAAAATTATGGACATTGTTGCTAGGTGGCGTGGGAGTGTCCATGACTCTCGCATATTTCGAGAAAGCCGTTTGAAGCAGAGATTTGAGGCAGGAGCATTTTCAGGCATATTGTTGGGAGATAATGGATACCCCTGTACTCCTTATTTATTTACTCCCATCCTTAGACCAAATAATATTCAGGAAGTAAGATTCAACAGGGCGCACATTCAGACCCGAAATACAGTTGAGAGGTGTTTTGGCATACTGAAGCAAAGGTTTCGTTGCTTGCTAAGAGGCATGTATTGCAACGTCGACACAGCCAGAACTACAATTGTGGCATGCGCTGTTCTGCACAACATTGCTTTGGCAATGAATGAGAACATTTTTCCTGACGAGAATATAGAGCAACCCTCTCAACCCACTGAAAATAGACAACTGAATGTCCAAAATACATTAAGAGGAAATATTAGAAGACAACAATTTATACAAAGATATTTTTAAGATCATTTTTTTAGTTGGAATTGTATTATTTCAACTTATAGGAAATACACAGATGATTTTTCAAGTGTTCATACATGACCAAATCCAAAACTATAGTATTGATAAAATCTTAACTTCATCATACATTTTCATTTTGAAAAAACCTATATTAATGTGCCATAAGATGAACATCTCATGGGAAACTTAAGAAAGGGTAGATTTTCAAGAAAACACATTTATTAATACAATATGTTATATATTATTTATATTTTTAAAAATAAACAAAAACAATTAACATTAATCTAAACAATTTTAGCTATCAATTATCATTTTTTTCCAACTGAGCTATTTCTAACTCCAATTTTTTTATCTTGAGTTGAGCAATTCTAATATTATACTCATGTTCCACCTCTAACATTTCTAAATGTCTTTTTTTATAATGTATGTTACTGTCCACAATTGATTTTTTCATATTATGATGAACCCTGTAAAACCAAACATTTTATGTAAATTATGATATGTAATTAAAATGATAATGCTTGTAGTATAAACCTTATTTATACACTTGCCTATTTTCAGAAATCTTTTGATCGTTTTTGTTGTTTTTTGTTTGTTGCTTGGGTAGATCTGCAAGTAAAATTAATCATTAAATACAATATTTGTGAGACAATTCTGTTGTTTCATTTATGTGTAATGTAATTTATAACCTTGCTTAGCTGAAGTGGGTGATTTTCTTAATGCTTCCACTATTGTAAGAGGATCAGTATTTGTGCAGAATGATGTGCTAGGGATGTTAATTTTATCCATAGCTTGGCTTATCTGTAACATCAAGAATTAAATATATAACATGAGATTCATTAACTGTGTAAAAGTATTCACACAAAAATGTTTAATACATTTTTATAGTTTAATCTCATATATAACTAAAATCATAAATAAAAATTATTTCAAGTACTTAAGTAGAAATATTTATCCGAGGCATTCCAATAAGTCGTCAGGGGCAGCAATGCATCTGTGGTGGACCTCAGATAGAATTGTTATCTTAACTGGGTTTGATCACAGCTGCACATTACATCAGCATCAGCAGCAGTGATCCCTTACCATCATGTGGACAATGTTATAACAAGACAGTATAAAAATACCTACCCCATCATGCACTACTGCATCACTATCATAGTAATTGTGGTCTACTATAAAATCGTGGGGAGCAATCTCCATTATTTTTAAGTCCTCTTGAGACGGTGATAGAGGCTTTGGCCCACCACCTGTACATGACTGCTGCTGTCTGTGTAAAGATAGGTGCGCTTTCGCATTTAATTTCATGCGCTTCCAAGCCAGCTTCACTTGATCATGGGATCGATTTTTTCCAGTTATTTCATTAAACCTAAAACATTACAAACACTGGTTACTACATACTACTACTACTTCCTACTTTACCTTCCTTTTGCAAGGCTTATAGATACTTTTCATTTGTAAATACATATGTACTAACTTTGTTGTCACATTTTTCCACTCTTTTATCTTTTCTATGTTTATTTGGGCTTTCGTAGATTTGTTCTCTAAAATGTGTGCCGAGTCGCTTATGATTTGGCGCAATATTTCCTGAAGATAAAATCAAAATATTATAGTAAGTGAAATTACTCTTATACTAATTTACTACAAAATAAAAATATTTTGAAGTAAATTAACATCCGAAGTACTACAAATTTGGTACTCACTTTTTCTTCTTCATTCCAGTTTTCACATCGTTTTTTTGTTTCTAATTCCATTTTATTTAAAATTCTAAATAACAAAAATATTGAATATACCGGGGTATTAATGGGTATAGGTATTTCTATGTTAGGTTTTCGTAATGTTTCAAACTGGGCGCGCATGTTGTTCCTTTACAAGTCAAAGTTTGGTAAAGTTTGAAAGTAAAAAATATAAATAATAATAATTTTATTAATTATAATAGAATTAAAAAAAGATTAAAAGTATTCTGAATGTAAAATTTTCTAAAGTTTTATTTATAAATATGTGGTATTTTATAAGAAATAATTATTTTTATGACTATATTCACGAAACGGAACGTCGCACTCATTAAATAATTTAAAGTGAACGATTTTTTTCGTTCATTTGTCTATAGACATGATTTGAACCATGTATTATGTAGTCAATGGTTCTTTTTTCTTTTGTAATAGAGTCGGGTTTAAACTATGGTATTTAAGTTAGGCCCGGACTACAAAGTCTAGGTTTAAAACTGGGTCTAACAAGTTTTTTGTAATAAGACCGATATAGTTCTACCGGGGAGGTACCACCCTCACACCTATTTCTAGCATAAAACACTTCTTACGTTTCGTCGCAAAATTGTGGTAGCCGACTCACTTTAAAATGATAAAGAATAGTAGGTAAATAAAAAAGAGTGTGTGTGTAAGCTCTGGAGTTTACTCGCATTTAAAATAGATGGCGCCATACTCCCACACTAAAGATATAAATAATACCAATACATGGTTCATTTTGAAAAAATATATCTAATATATAAGTACGTATTAGAATATTAATATTGTACGTATTTACATTTCTTATCTTAACGATTTACTTTTTTTAAATACCATTGAGGATTTCGGTAAAACGTAATCACGAAACCGATGCATACCATCCACGCATACTGATAAAATAGTTCTAAAGTTTTAACCAGATGACGTTATACTCAATAAAAAAACGTAACGAGGTCATTCATCAGTAGATTTTACTCCTCACATTTTTCTCATACCGGGCCCTTATATAGGCAAGTCGATTCTTATGGAATAAACTCCAATAAACTTCAATAAAAAAAAACTTCTTTGGCGAACTAATTTATAAATCTTGTTTATATTTATACAAATCTAAAACTTTAAATTTCCAAGATTAAGAGGAAGGGAAAAAGGCGTGATACGACGTTCGCTCTGTCTCACTTTTTCTCTCAATCTTTCTCACTCGCTTGCTCCCTACTCTCACTCCACGGCTAGTTGCTCATGCTACGTTCGCCCTGTCTTACTCTCTCTCAATCGGTCTCGATCACTCTCTCTCTCTTTTCCGACACTTCCGTTGCATACCGGCGTGACGTTTCATCTTTAAAAAATTTACCCTCATGCGCCTAAAGAAGTTTCACTTCAATAAAAGGTAAGTTTGTATTGTGCAGCCCTACGTCGACATGAACACAAAGCGGCCGCCGCGTCGCATCTCCGCGCTGTTCGTCGATCACTCGTGCGTGACAATATCTTTACGCGGTGGAAATACACCTTTGATGTTGAGGAACGGCCATCCTGCGCGAACCAGACTGCTTTTGATCCTTCAATGCGATAGCTATCACACTGGTAAATATATGACCAAACGAACACCCTTAAATATCCTAGTGAACGTTGCATTATTGTGTGTAAGAGTATTTTAGTTCAAAATTATGGCAACTCCAGATCGACTTTTGTTTGCAAATCAATTGAAATTCGTTGTGTGAAATGAAGAGCTGTCTTAATCATGCACCGAAAGATTATTTCGGCCATTTAAATATGTACAATTTAGTTGTATGCGGACTCTACTTTCTCTATTTTTGGTAAATAACTACACAAAATTGGTCTATGGTACTTATTATTGACTTGATGACCCGCATGTCGGTGGGGTTACTATGCCGATCGGACACGCAGTGGGTACTGGGTTCGATTCCCGACCAAACAAGTATCAAAATGATTTTAGATGCTTGCTCTGGGTCTGAATGTTTGTGTATTCGTCTTTTTGTGTGTCCATGGCACCCACGACACAGGAGAAAATCTTACTGTGGGGCTATGAGTGTATAAAGCGTTTTTTTTTATTCTTATTAAGGTCCTACATCGTTGGTTTTCTGTTAAACTTATTACAGTCCATTTATTTTACTGACTAAAATTTCCCTGTATCTATAAGTATAAAAAATAAAGGTAAGCAGCATTCTTATAGCTACATCCGATTATTTTATACGCATATTCTTATAATGAAGTGCGTATTTCTTTCGAAAAGTGAATATTTTTTCCTTTTAGTATCGATACGACGAAAACATTTATTGCTACAATAAAAAGGCCCCCAGCGCTTCAGTGAGTCCGGCTCGCTCGTAACTCATCGTTAAGAGAAAAAAATAATACGGAAGCGGTACGATAAAGTCGATAAATCTGTATTATTCTTATCGATTTATGATAATTCATTTGAGGATTACATACAAGTACAGATTGTTTAGGTCAATCCGTTCATTTGCATTTGTCTTTTGTATTCTCTGCAGTGATAGAGCAGTGATGGCCTAATGGTTGCCTTAAATTGCCCTCTCGATCGGGAGGTCCGAGGTTCAAACCCAGGCACGCATCACAGATTTTTCTAAAATTATGTCGACGTCACCCGCTTCGGTCATGTCTACTTCGGTTAAAAGTATGTGTATGTGGTGTTAATTTAGGTCATAAACTATCAGTGTGCTAAGTTTCAGCGATATTCGATTAAAAGTTTTTACGCGAAAGAGTTACTTACAAACACCACTACAAACTCTGAAAATTATTTCACTACATAGTATAAAACAAAGTCGCTTCTCGCTGTCTGTCCCTATGTATGCTTACATCTTTCAAGATTTTAATGCAGTTTTTTTAATAGATTAAGGGATTCAAAAGAAAGGTTTTTATGTATAATAAATACATGTTTAATACAGTGGAGGAATAATTTTAGATTTTTGACTTTTAGGCGGAACGAGGATCGCCGGGTCGGCTAGTTGTCTATAAGAGATACGAAACAAAATAATTTGAAGTAGTATAGAGTAAAAGTGGTATACACTGATTTTAGACTAGTATTATCGCGACTAGTAATCAGACTAGTACTTATTATTATAAATTGATACATTTTAATGCTTAACGTGTACTCACGATATGCGAATTCTAAAACAATTCAAAAACCGCATATCGTGAGTTCCCGTTAAGTATTAAAAAGTGGTATAGTCTCTTTAATACTTCCACGACTATTCTACACTCTACTATTAATAGGTAGTGCAAATGTACGTTACATAAATAATTATTTAAAATTTAATGCAATCAAAGTTTGTATCAAGACAAAAAATAATAGCCATAACTATACCTACTTTTGTAGGAAATGACATATGTGGAATAATTCTAAATGCGCACATTAGAGGCTCAATTTTGGGACATCAAAGCCATCATTAAAAGTCCTCAAAAACGTCATCTAGGTATAAAAACTACGTCTATTTAGCTGGAAATCTCCTTGGAATGACAATTTTCTGGCCACAAAAACTAGCATCCTCGTCCGTACCAAATTACACCTCAACAATCATACAGGGCTATTGACACGACACGGATACGATACGTTAACCTTACGTTACGACCTGGGAAAATCAACAATATTCATTGCTTTTAATGTTACTAAATACTATTAATTTTCTTTATAAGAACTAATTATAATTCCTCTCTATATAATTCCGATTCCATATGAGGTCACTTGTCTTTTAGTATATTATTATTTACTACGGAAATCTGTCGTTAGTAGACACGCTAACGATCTTAAAAAACCATTTATAATTATAAAATTATGAACAGCCGACATATCAGTCATTCAAAATAATAAAACACACTTTGTAAAACCTAAACCCATACCCCTATTTAAATATTTCCATATGAATTAACTCATTTTCTTTTAATACCAGCGAGTAAAAACTTGATATTAAGACATAAATAATACCTCCAGATTGTAATCTTGCAATGATTCTAATTAAAGAGTGCAGTGTGGATTACATTTAGATTTTATCTGTGGATAAAAAGAGGTTTGCGCAGGGTTACCAAGTCTCAAAAATGTATTCCCCTAAAACCTTCATTAAAAACCCCTAAAATAAACAATGAATTATGAATTAGAATTTTTGACGAAAAAAAAAGGTGTAGTACCTACATGACCTTTTTTTCTTTTTTTTTTTCGTCGTGACGCATGATCGTATAAAAACTGGTGGCCTTGCGGGAAAATTTCGATAATCCCTAAAAATATTACACCCCTAAAAAATCTCCATCCTACTTATTTATCCCCTAAATTTGGGGGAAAAACCCCTAAGTTGGGAACCCTGAGTTCGCGTGTCGTGAGGTATAAGTGGGTTTTTGTCGGCGAACCGTCACAGGGCTAATTATTTTTTTCTACTCGGCCAAAGTTTTGAAGCTGATAACACATAATAACAATAAAATATCCGGCCATCGTGGGATACTTCGGAACGGAGTAATTCGTAATACTTTTTCTGTAGACTATTAGCGAGAATGAATAAACATTTTGTTTAATTGGGCCACTACGAACCAGCTAAATTAATTACATGTTTACATACGCGTAAGTTCGTATTTGTGTATAAATTATTTATTAAAAGATAATTACATTTAATAAAGTCGCAAATTGATTACCTTGCATAAAAATTAGACACATGTCAAAGATACTGATTTCTATAACTCATTCACGTGATACATTTTATCTCATAGCTTCTTCACGATGTTTTCCTTTACCGAAAAGCAGTCAAAATTAATTTCTAATACGCACATAATTAAGAAAAATATGTGGTGCGTGCCTGGCTTTGAACCCCGGACCCCCCTTATCGACAGGGCAAGTTTCAACCATTAGGCTATCACTGATCTACACATACACACACTGCTTATTACAGCACTAGTATGCGGTAGTAATGCAGACAGCAGCACAACGCCGTCACAATTTTGAGACACCCCACGAAGAGTTCTATGACATTAAGATTTCCTGTAGCTACTTACGTATTCGTCAATGCTTACGTTGTCAGTACAAGTAAATTACCTAATACTTAGTACCAGAATTGCGTATCTAGTGATGTCCTTAACACGGTACAAAGGCGGTAGATTAAATCGTACCCAAATTGCAATGGTATCGAGCGATCGACTCGCATTGTAAAGCTTAATTACAATGACTTGCGGTTATTACTCGCATTATAATATTCTGACTCGCTTCACAGACGAGATAAAGATATAAGTATACTTACATAATGTTGAATAAGGCATACAAAACTTTATTATCATTTTTTAATATTACTACAAAGATAAATGATAAAATTTATATATTATTGCCACATTAAAGTTGCTCGTGTAGAGTGGAATATATATACAGGCAAAAAAACATGCATACTTATAGAACAGTATTATTATAGATATTTGTACCGTGCTTATAGGGCACTGAACATATGGCCGTCTAGCAAATTAATTATAGATGTCGTAAAAAAAAGCGAAGTATTTTTTGAAGACTGTAGTCGAAAATATCGACATTAAGATAACGTTTTAACGTTCACTATAATAAATGAACGATAATATTTATGCCATTTTGAATTACGTTACAATATAAATACTTTTTATTGTGTAGTCGGTATTTTTGTTTCTTTTTTAACCGACTTCCAAAAAGGAGGAGGTTATCAATTCGTCTGTATTTTTTTTTTTTTTTTTTTTTTATATTTGTTACCTCATTTCTCCGGACTGGGTGAACCGATTTAGATGATTTTTTTTTATTTGAAAGGTAGTGCGTGTCATAGGGTCCCATTTTTTTTTAGTATTTTTTTGACTAGGGCATCCATAAGAAAAACGCATAAGCCTTAAATTTGCATTTTCAATGTACGCGATAAATGTATGAATAACTCAATATCCCGCCAACCGATTTTGATGATTCTTTTTTTATTAGAAAGGATGTACTCCAGGGGTAGTCTGATAAGAGTTTGATAAGGTTCTAATCATAGGATCTTCAACTTTTTGGAGCAAAATAATAAAATTAGTGATAGTCGGCCGAACCTTAGCTGGAGAAGTCCAATTGAGTAAAATATAGAATAAAATTACTATGTAGGTATTTACTATGAAAAATTTGACCTTCAACTCTTCAATCCTGATGATGCAGGGGTACTGCTAGCCTGAACTATAAAAGTTGGTCGTTTGATGTTTGCGAATATATAATGAAATTGTTAAGCAAATTCATGGGACAAAAATTTGACCTTCAACTCCTCAACCCTGATGATGCAGGGGTACTTAAAGCCAAAACCATAGAAATAAGCCATTTGGTGCTTACGTATATGTTATAAGATTACTGAGCAAAAACATAAGATGAAAAATTTGACCTTCAACTCCTCAACCCTGATGATGGAGGGGTACTTCAATCCTAAACCATAGAAGTTGGCAATTTGGTGCTTACGGTTATGTAAAGAAAATACTAAGCAAAAATATAAAATCAAAAATTTGACCTTCAACTCCTCAACCCTGATGATGAAGGGGTACTTCAATCCTAAACCATAGGAGTTGGCAATTTGGTGCTTACGGTTATGTAAAAATAATACTAAGCAGAGGCACAAAATTAAAATTTTGACCTTCAACTCCTCGACCCTGATGATGAAGGGGTACTTCAATTCTAAACCATAGGAGTTGGCAATTTGGTGCTTACGGGTATGTAAAAATAATACCAAACAGAGGCACAAAATTAAAATTTTGACCTTCAACTCCTAAACCCTGATGATGCAGGGTACTGCAAGCCTGAGCCATAGAAGTTAGCCACCTGGTACTAACGTATATGTTATAAGATTACTAAGCAACAATATAAGATGAAAAATTTGACCTTCAACTCCTCAACCCTGATGATGGAGGGGTACCTACTTCCAGAGGGGGCGCCCTGTTTGTATGAATTGTAAAAGTGTTTTATGTTTAATTTTTGTGAATATGTAGATGCACAAAGCAAACTTAGAGGCTTTATTTAAATACAAACATAAAAATATAGTCACTAAAAAGTGTAAAATAAAAACTTTTTAACAAAAAATATCTACCGACTTCCATGTCACAAAAAAGTAAAAAATAATTTAAATATATTTTGGTCTAGAACATACTCAGTACTTAGTACATAGTTCTGAAGTCGGTGCTCATATAGGACGTAGTTACCGTCGTCCAGCGAAATATGTCGAGCACCGACTTCAGGACTATGTACTAAGTACTGAGTATGTTCTAGACCAAAATATATTTAAATTATTTTTTACTTTTTTGTGACATGGAAGTCGGTAGATATTTTTTGTTAAAAAGTTTTTATTATTGGTTGTATTTAGTTATACTTTTTTTTTATTTTTACTAAGTTACTCCCGCGGATTCGCACTTTTTGGCAAAAAGTATAGGATGTTAATGTAAGTCCTGAAACATGTGTTTCAAATTTTAGCAAAATATGAGTGGTAGTTTTTGTGAGAAATTGTTACAAAAACACGTACCTCCTCACACACTAACATTTATAATATTTTTAAATGAGAATATGGTATTAACTATTTCAACGAGGTAATGTTGCCAGCATTTCGAGAAGTCATCCTAGGGGCAGTAATTTTGATGCAGCTGTGTATGTTTAAATTCACAAATTGTTTCCTTTATATATAACTAGCATACCCGGCCACGCGTTGCTGTGGTTAAAGAAATGTTACATAAACATTTGCAATTAAACCTATAAATTAAGATATAAACTATCCTATCTTTCAAGTTGGATCAAAATGCACACGTTGAGTAAATTTGATTATAATCGGTTCAGAGGTTTAAGAGTCCATTGCGGACAAATAAAGTGACACGTAATTTATATATATTAAGATTTACCTATTCTTTTTATATCAATTTAATTGTAAAACGAGTTAGTATTTTTTTTTCTTCAAATAAATCATTTTCCGTTGTATAAAACAACGTTTTATTACATTCAACAAAGTGACAACGTAAAATGAGTGCAAAAAACACAAAGGCTTATGAAAAAGGAGTTTCCAGTACTTTCTTTGCTCAAGTCCTTTTCACACTGCAGATCCTTGCAAATTAATTGCACGTCGCCGGCGTCGCCTGACATATTCACTTTGATAAGTTCAGACCGCACTGTTTTCTTTTTTACCTGTTTGTAGTGTTGGGTTACTTGATATTGATACGGGGTGCGATATTAAAACCCTTGGCAGAAAAATCTTTTATGCAAATATGAAATGCATGAGGCGTATACTTACGCATCATGTGTGTACTTTTCTGCGAAAATTGTTTAATTTAGACTGAATTTTGATTTTATGTGTGCTTGGCATGGAACTCGGAACCCTCGGCGGATCCTCTCGATTGTGATAAAATATAACAAAATACATTATTTATTTATTAGAAAATGTATAATACACCTGATACGCGGCAAATATACTGTACGGGATCTTATGAATAATATCCGATTGACTTTTTTAAAAAAATATACTACTACAGGAACATGTAGATTTTGCAAACTGCAAACTAGTTAATCTCATTTATCTAAAGTTTAATAAGGTTTTAATAGGTTTATCCAATTATTAATAATCTACTTTACTTTTTAGAACTTTTCATATAGAACTTTTTATATTTCTTAGGTCAATAACGTTCAAAATAAAAAAAAAGATCTAAGATTTTTGAACGACAATAACATCGACTTTGGTGCACGTCACTAATAACTGACGTAACATACCTATGTCATATACAACAGCGTGAATAGTCCTCAATGCCAAACTTGATTGTACAAACTACAGATATTAAAAGGCAATATCTCTTGCGGCGCACTAATACCCCACGGGAGCGGGGCAGATCTCTAATGACTCGTAATTACGATCAAGGTAATGGACTCTGGTAATGGCGGCCGGCCACAAAGCGCGATGCCTCCATTTTGTTTTTATTTTTTTCTTTTTCACTCCCGCGGCGCGATGTCTCGGCGCGCGTTGCATTCAGCCGACTAGTGATATATTTTATTTATATACCTATTCGATTTGTAACTTGATGATTTACCCGAGCTTTACCCTTGTCAACGGACTTTATTACGCAAATTCGTAATTTTGGCAATGCAATTAAAGTATGAATATCAATTTAAATGTTGGTTTCCTTTTATATTGAACCGGTCTTTTAATTATTTACGTATTTTAAATGTTCATGTTTTACTTTATATTGGTATTTTGACTTAATTTTGCTTTATAAGTGCCTTTTAATTATCAATTGCTTTAAATCCTTGAACTGTTATTAAAAATGTAAATTATGTTTATTTACTTCATACTTTAAAATTTAATTTGTGAAAAATATTTTATCTATGCTCAGTAGAATACGATTTGTAATAAAAAGCACGAATGGAGCGCGCCATCAGTGAGTGGCCAGTACCACTAATGTCGGCCGCATCCCGCCGATGATTTAGATATTTTTTGTGGCACAATTTGATTACGGTGTGTGGTTGATTACCGACGCCTTCGTTGAGTTAGATGGGCTCTATCTTCGAGCTTTATCTGTGGGATTTCATAAAAAAATCAAGAGACTTTGTTCTTTGCTTATTAAATAGGTATGTATCTACATATTTAAATTATGATGAGTTTTAAGTTAAATCATAATGGTAAGCACTAACGAGTACTAGTCCCGTACGTAGGCGTAAACATAAAATTTAAGGTTAAAATAAGAAAACAAGAAGTTACTCTACTTGTTTTCTTATTACTATGCTCCTTTCCTGACGACTGCAGCAAAGAGAGTAATGCAAATATTTCAAAGGATTTTCAGCGTGTATTTAACTTTGTGTGTCCGAGGTACTAGAGAAGGTATTCCACACTCATTTGGCAATCTCAAAAATGGACTAGGATTTAAATAAGAAATTATCGATTATAGGCAATTTCAAACATATTTAATTTTGTGAGCATATTTAGTTAATTCATTTGTAACGAACAATGAAGAATGACTTAATAAAGTCTACCTTTATTAAGTCATTCTTCATATCCGGCAGAATATTGAGTGCTTTGTGCTCAAAATAATACCAACGGACATACCTCGGCAAAAAGCCCTCAAATTATTTGAAGATATTGATATTAAACCCACCGAGATATTTTTAATCGATAAAAAATACGCTGACGTCACTATTTCGGACACGATTTTCTGTGGAGCTAAATAGACTGGATGTTCCCTGATTCATTTAATTTTAATAAAAAAAAAATCTCTTCTATATAAATGATAAACCCATCTTATCAACCCATTATTGGCCCACTGCTGGGCACGGGTCTTCTCTCTGAATGAGAGAGTTTTAGGCCTTAGTCCACCGCGCTGGCCAAGTGCGAATTGGTGGACTTCACACACCTCCGAGAACTTTTTTTAAAGAACTCTCGGGTGTGTAGGTTTCTTCACGATGTTTTCCTTCGCTGGATGTGTAACCCATAGGTACTACTAATGTATTTATATTATAATAGCTAAAAGTTTGTGAAGACGAGTGGATCTCGGTTACGTTTTTATGAAAAAACTATGGGTACTAGACACTCATTTATGTCATATTTATGATAAATACATAGAATACATCTTTTACCGTGGTTCACGTGACTGAGTAGAGTCGCATAAATAAGCTAGTTTTCTATAAATAACGATAATAAAAGATTATGCTTATAATTTTTTGTAAGATTACTACCGTTTTTTACTTTTTCTAGTTATTTTTGTGTCTTGAATTTTGTTTAAAAATTTGATATAGTTTATATTACATTACACAGTTTGTTACTACATTTGTTTTAGTAATTTTGTTCATTATATGCCCATAACTAAATAGTTATACCTAGAAAAATAAGGGCAATATTTTGAATAATCAAACATAAATTATTTAAAGTTAACTTACATTGACCCAAAAAGAACCAAAGGATCATTAAAAACTATTCAAATGTCTCATCCAGAGCAGCATACATCATTGAAAGAGCAAACGAAAAAGAAAAAACAAAATGGTGGGCATTCATTAGTCGTCATTGAAAGCTCACTTCCATTTTTAATCTACGTGCTTTTAGTTTTGTTTTAGAGGTTTGTAATTATTCTCGTCTTGCTTTCAACCGGCCGGCAGGCCAACGTATCTTTTATATGAGTAGAGTATGCTATTAATTAAGACTGCTCTCATGTATAAGAGTTGTTTTGGGGTCTACATCTATTTATTTTAATGTAAGCAATATTAAATTTCATGGTCTTATTTGAGACTGTGTGGATTTACGAAAGGATATCTCTGGAACCTAGTTTAAAGTTTCGATCCTTTTGCGATTCGTCGTTGGAGGTATTATTATCACATCGATTTCCTTCTTATAATAACGGTGGTAAGCGTTGATATATTCTGGTACATAATATGTTAAACAAAATAAACATATAGGAAGTATTCGAACTAAATCTTAGGGTAGCAATTCATCTTTAGCCGATCAATTTTTTTATAAGGCTTAAGTATCAAACGGGCATGCAGTCCACCTTATTGTAAGTAGTCACTGATGATTATGGACATGTGTAAGCAATATTATATATAACTGGAACTCTACCTGATATCGATCATAGATGCGTTGCCACTCCCGAGTACCAAAACGATGGCCTCAAATAAAAGTGGACAATCGCGGCCTTCCACTGAAAAGCAAGAGCTGGTTCACGCTAGAAATGGGTGTGGGTGGCGGTGGTACCTCCCCGGTCGCAGTACCCACACTGGTCCTACCACCTGGCAAAATTAAAAAACATTAAATTGCGTATGTGAATTTATTCAAGTCGTCAGTATTAACTATTAATATGTTACAAGCATGTCATCTTTTCTGCTCCTAACTTCCAAAGAGCTACTTAGCCGATGTTCGCTATAACAAGATTATTCGATATGTTTTAGTTAACCATCGATATCGAACCTCGATAGCTCATTAAAGCCATTTGCGGATTCAGGTTGGTTTTTATTTATTTTTTTATGTCCGCGGCTAATCGAACGAATCGACTTACAGCCGATTGAAACGCAGATATAAATTCATCGACAGAATCTGATGTTATCGATGTCTGGATAGAGTTACGTTACTGAAAGATAAAAAAACTTTTATGGCGAGCAATAATTTGGTTTTTTATACGTCTGTACGGAGTGGCAACTGTACATGTGGCAACTGCATTGTGATGGCAAGTCTATGTTAGATTTTATATGTTTGAATATAGGTACACGCTTTCTACACTCATAGCCCCACATTAGGATTTTCTCCTGTGACGTGGGTAACATGGACACACTCAAGACGAATACACAAACACCCAGACCCAGAACAGGAATCTAAACTCATCATTCAGATATCTGCCTGGCCGGGAATCGAACCCGGGACCCATTGCGCGTTAGACCGGTATGGTAACTGCTGCGCCACGCGGTCGTTAATAATATGTAGAATGATGATGTTGCGAATCTAAGAGTCGTCCCGTGATTTCGAAATTGTCGTAAGATTAGGTTCAGTTAAAAAGGGGCGGTTTGTGATTATTTAGCATCATGACCTAGCGGATATAATTCGGAGGTATGAAATTCCGATATTTAGGGCTTAAAATGTGTATGCACACTTATCATAATATGACGAACACAACAAAGCCGAACCAGAGAGTCGATTGCCAGGCCGCGAATATAACGCTTCTTGTGACCCGGCACTGAGATTTTGGTAAGCCACGGAATTTTAGTAAGTAAGAGTACGAAACAACTCGATTTGGAAAGGTGGCCATCAATTTTTTCTTTGAATGGCGAATATTCAGCAATGTCAACTCGTACGCTCGATGCTTGAAAGAATAATTGTTCTGAGGCTGATGTCACTTGCACGCGTCAAAGATTTTGCACTATTGCATATCCACTTATTTATTACTTATCTGTGCTACAAAACTTTTTTATCTTTATTATTTACATGCAATAATTTTTATTAATGATCTTATGCGTATTTTTATGACATTGACAATGCAAAATACGTTCTCCAAAGCGAATCTGACGTTGAATCGATTTTAACTTAATTTGGGCGCGAAATAAATTACAGAATTAGGTCCAGGTGGCGATTCTTATTCTTATAACATACAAAGGATAGGTATGTGAGCGATCCGAGTTGGAACCGCGTCCGTATTCTCGGAAGGGCATTTGTTTTTTTTTCATTGACAACGAAGAAGGTAATTTGCTTTTGGCTCGGCGGCGAGGTGTGGCCAATCGATTCCCCACAACTTCGCGGTACGTTTTGATTTCCTGGCTAATGCCGGTCTGGCTTTATTACGTAAATAAAGATTTATTTATATGAACTCTGCCTTTTTATGGACATTTCACTGCGTCCTATTAACAAAAATCTCTCAACATCGGATAAAAGATTTTATTATATTTTCATTTATGAAGTACGTAAATGAAAATATATTAAAATCTTTTATCCGAAATAAGTCACCATGCCGGCCTGACACGCACTGGGTTCCAGGATCGATCCTCGGTCTGAAAGATATCTTTTTTTTATCTGACTGAAGTAGCAAACGAGCAAGCAGTCCACCTGATGGTGGTCACTGCCGCCCATGGACATCTGTAATCAACTTCATACAGAACATGAGTTCCATCCGAAGTCAATCACAGATGCGTTGCACCCCCGAGGACTATGATGTTCGCCTCATGTGAAAGTGTGCCGGCTACCACACCCTTCCATCGAAACGCAAGAAATGCTAGAAATAGGTGTGGCGGTGGTACTTCCCCGGTCGAACTACACTGGTTCTACCACCATTAAATAATAATGGTGCTTCAAGATTTCTGTACTCTGTCTGCGTGTTTGAGGATTCGTCTTTATGCGTCCATAACACCCTCAGAACAGGCAAAAAATCTAGTATGTGGCTAACAGTGTAGAAATCGTTTATAACTAATGTTCATCAAAGGGTACAAAAAATACATAAATATAAACATTCCTAACGCTTGTTTAGTGAAAGCCATTAAAATTCTCCTAAATGCATTTATAATTGCCATTTTAATTTAATGCAACAATAATTTATGCATTCTTACATGTACCTACACAGGTATTTCTTAATGATCATTCGTAACTATACAGGAACAATCCATTGACCCGCCCGTTGCAAATTACAATACAATGAAACATATTACTAGATTAATTATAACTTTCACTACACATACTTAATTGAGAATTGCGTTTGATAGATTTCATAAGACGTCTAGACAGACCGCAATCGAACAGAGAAATTGCCAAAATGTTAAATAATAGCATAGGAAATGTTGTAAAATAAAAGATTTTAATCTCAAATTTAGATTGAATCGTGGGAAAATAATTGAAAACCTAAATCTTCTTCTTCTTAAAGTGCCTCTCCGACTAGCGAAGGTTGGCTGTCAATTCTGCAAACTTTCTTCGATCTTTAGCGAGGCGAAATAATTGGGCAGCACTCGCTATCCCGGTCCGCTCTCTAATATTACGTAACCAGGATTTCTTCCTCCGGCCCACTTTTCTTTTGCCAGCTACTTTTCCCATCATAATAAGTTGCAGCAACTCGTATAGGTCATGTCGCATGACATGGCATATACGAGCATGGCAACTTTCCTTTGTTTGACGGTTTGCAAAAGTTCGCGTTTCTAGTTTACCCGTCGGAGAACCTCTAAATCTTCTAAGCATCAGTAATTCACAGTAATGCACCTTGTTTTTATGCCAAAATCTTCTCTTAAAGTTTCTTTCAAATAAGTAACTTACTTAGTAGTTACTTATTTGAAAGAAAAAAGAACAATATCTATTAAAAGGAAAAGTGGCTATTTCTAGTACCTAATTAGTAAGTTGTTTCTCTCTGAAGTCAATCACAAAATGCATCCCGAGGACTAAGATGATCGCGTCATATACAAGCGAGCCACACCCTTACACCGAAACGCAAGAATTACTTAACCTACCTTCCCAGATGAACCATACTCGTTGTACAACCTTGCCAACTATTGGCAAAAACCTATAGGTATTTGCCTGTTGTCCCTGTAGTTCCGGGACCAGAATAGGACTACGGTACCCTCTGCGTGTCGTAAGAGGCGACTAAAAGAGGCTTCCGGGGTTGCGGGCGGGAAGAGTGGGAGCTCGAACCGTCCGGCCAAGCGACCCCGGGAAGGACGGTGGCATGTGTGGTTGCATGCTGCCGTAAAAACCAGTAGGTGCGGTGAGCAGTTCACGCCCACCAGGGAAGAGCCCGATGGGGCACACGCTGAGGACACCGACGGCGGTCAATTGGAGTTCCCGGAGTCCTCTTTGCAGCGTCGAGGTCGGCCACCGGTGGGGTTTTAATGCGGTAAGAATCCCACATAACCCGCGTCGCTCCCACGACGTCGGGTACTTTTTGAAAGTTTCCCCCTCGAAAACAAAAACAAAGGTATTTGCCTGTATTAGAAGAGGACTAAGTCCAACAGAGGAACTCAAAAGGCTGACGGATAGAATTTCTACAGTGCCGGATTAGCCATATGGCAAGACTAGCAAATGCTACGGCCCCGCGACTAATGGGCCCCGTGGCTCAATTCATATTTTATCTTTTCTATCCTGAAAACTTTAAACTGAAAGAAGTAGATATAGAAAGTGTCATCTCTAAATTTTCCCACATTAAATCCAGAAAAGTTTACTTGTAAGGTTTTTGTTTTATTTAATACCCATACTTAAGGCAAACTATAGGATTCCTGTCAGAATTTGCTGCAGGCGACGTACCGCGCTGGTTTAATCCGGCACTGAATCTCTATGTTAAAAACCATTATTTAACAGTCTCCAAGAATTAATTAACTAGCAAGATCAATGTTTGAATTAAGTTACAAAGTATGGGTTACGTGAGTTTTATTGCTTTTTAGTTTAATACTCGGCTTGGCATTTCCGAATGGTCTAATTTAGGGTTAGGTTTTATTGCTTACAATAGGGTGATCGCAAAGCAGGAATTCCCTTTTTATGATAAGATAAAATTAGCTACTTAATATGACTAAATATATGTTCAAGAAAATACAGGAATTAGTAGATTAGTTTGTCTAAATTGGCTATGCAGTTTATTTAAATACTTTTCTCTGCCTACTAAAACATTGTTAATCATAATTCCTAAAAATGTGTATGATTGTTACACCTGTTGTTATTTATCTTTTGTACTTTTTTATTTGTTCGTACTAATTCAACATCGAAATATGAAAAGGCAAATCGGCCACGCTAGTAAAAATTTTGTACATGTATCTAGCTTAACACTTATTTTACTTCAAAATATACACTAACAAGTTGAACCCAGCTTCGCGCGCGTTAATATGATGTATCGGTTGTCGAATATAAATCGATGTATCGATTGTCCCATGGGAATAAGATATTTTCCCACAGTAAGCCTATATATCAATCCAGAGTGTTAGCTAACTCCCTACCAAAACTTTATGGAAATCGCTCCAGCCGTTTAGACGTGAAGAAGTAACAAACATACACACTCACAAACTTTCGCCTTTACAATATTAGTATGAAGTATGATTACAGAAAAACGGTTCAAATTTGACTGTAATTAGCTCACCCAATAACCAAATATAGGCATAACCACGGATAAACTTCACAAATATATCCTAAAAATGTTTTAATAAGCAACCCTACTCAAACACGGCACATTAGCGCCGCCCCCCGGCGCCAGCAACACCTCGGAACAAAGCCGGCATAATTACTGCCGTAATAACCGGTGTGGGTGTTACGATGGGTTCACGTCTGCACGAATGTCAATCCTTGATTTGTTTCGTTTGAATCCATGATGTGATATTTAAAATGATCCCAAAAACCTATCGGTGTATCTTAGTTTTTCTAACTTCATCTCCCTTTAAGCAGATTTCATTAAATAAAATTTCATTGAGTAATAAAATATGTCCTGATTAGGATATGGATACACCATATGACTTGAGTCGTATTGATCATAAAATTATGAGTAAATCGTCGTCGTCGTCGTCAACCCATTATTGTCCCACTGCTGGGCACGGGTCTTCTCTCAGAATGAGAGAGTTTAGGCCATAGTCCACCGCGCTGGCCAAGTGCGAATTGGTGGACATGTATGAGTAAATACTATTCGTTAAATAAAATACTTCATAACTAAAAATGGTTAAATGCGTTACGTTACATATGGATTTTTTTAAATCGATCGATTCATCAGAAACTTAGTAATTACCTTAGTAATTTTAATTAAGGAAATGAAAAATTCAGAGGATTATCAGAACATTAGTAATAGATAAACATAATTTAAAAAAAGTAAATGAAAAATACAGAGAAATAAAAACCAAACTTAATTTCCGACAATGCCAAATTATTCTAAAAATCCTAAACTAACAAAACATGCAGAAATATTAATCATTTATTAATGAGCCCTTATCTTTAATACCATATATTCATGTTACATCCAAATAAATGTCTGATTTACATTAAGCGATATAATTCTATAAATTCATACGAAAGATAACACGCTGAAAATTCTCATTAGTGGGCGATAACGCGACCAGCATTTTGGACTCGAATGTCAATGAGGACGATATCTCAAAGCTCAGAAATAAATTTTACTGGCTATTTCGACAAAAAGATTTGTTCGAATATTTCCAGTTCCTTTAGGCTAAGAGTTTGTGACGACTAACGCTTTTTCATCTGCTTCTTAATGCCGGTAGTACGGCTTTATTTTATTTCGGCAAAACCAGCTTTGTTCTTGTTGACGATCACAATTATAAAGTACATTGCAAGTTATGACCGAAAAAGAAAAAATAAGAGTGCAATGTAAATTGCAATGTATGTCCGAAAACCAGAATAACGCTTGTTTTATGAAACGAAATAAACTTTTTTACTTTTAATAGGAAAATGCTCAACAGTTCAGTGCCATGTTTAATTTGTCAATTGATTTCATATTTTGGTTTCGTAGTCAATTAAGGTCTTGTAACAAAAGAACTGAAAACATGGAAATCATAAAGCGTTTTCATTTAAGGTATAATATCCACCATAAAGCACTAGTTTAGACACTAATATTAGGTATATAATTAACAAGCTTTTTCTTGGTATCAACTTCACGGTCGATAATTTAAACTTCCAATCAACTAATTCATCGTTAATATAAATAATACTTGTTATATCGAAATAGTAAATTGATTCCTCGGAACAAGCTTAACCACACAATGGTATTTCAGTTAAACTGCAGTTGCTGCAAGGGTGCAAGTTGTTAGTCATTATAGTGATGTTATGGAACTTGTATAAATCGATTAAATGTTACAAAATATGACTACAACAATTTTCATGTTCTACAGTTGGTAAACAGGTTGATTTAGAATGACTCAAAGAATATTACAATTTACAACACTCAATTATGCTGCTTTATTGTACATTGATGGAGTTACAAAATATGTACAATGCTAAATGTTATTGCAATTTATTAGGTCAATGGACATTTTAGAAATTTGGACATCAATATTACTCATTTATTAATTGCCGTATTTTGATTTGTCTTCATGGTTCAGTTATACTGAATACTTTAAATCATTTAAAAAATCGATTCTTATACCTCGCGAATTCTACTTGTCTATTGATAAAAACCTACGCGATATTATTGCGTCTTACGTATTATTAGACTTTTTCGATTACTTGTATCGATATATGTTCGTTTATCGTATTTTATAACACGTCTCATCTTCACTAGTCCAAGTGCTCCATAGTAATTGGCCACAATTACGTATCGTAAAGTCGTTGTCGCCGCTTGCTAATTGTTATTCCGTCTAACCATCGGTCATTACGTTTTTGTAACAAAAGAAACTCTTAATGACGTCGGAAGAACAGTGAATGTGTGGCATGCTTCGGGTCTTGCCTGTCGATATTTTAATTATTAAGTATTTAATTAAGGTTACCGGGGGGTAAATTATAGCTTGGGCTATTATCGTTTTTACTTACATGTTATTGAAAGTAAATGCAATACCTTTATCTCATTATGAGATCATACACGTAATTAGTTTAAGAGCACATAAATAATTATTCCTCTAATGGATAAACAATTATATAGATTAAGAATAGGTATATACATACATTTGACAGCGCCATTATTAATTATATAGTAGGTACACAGTACTTAAAGACAAATAAATTCCGTTTTTATGTCACAAGCCAACGAAACATCTAACTAAATAGTGTGGTAATATACGTAGAGTCATTTTCGCTCCGTCTCCTAGCCTACTTACGGCACAAAGCTGCCGACTATAATCGAATTGATTCGTTAATTACCGCTTTATCTCGCCCACCATTAGGCGGCCGTCCCACGCGTTTCTTAATTGCTATCAATTCGAGTTACGAACAGCCATGAACCAGGCTTGGGAGCCAGGTGGAGTCGTTATGCCGAATTGTCCCACATTCGAATAGAAACATGGATTAGAAAATCGATTTTCGGAATTCGTCTGGGTTCTAAGTGTTTATGATGGATTTAGGGTTCTCTCAAACGTAACTATTATAATTTTGTATCGGTGCGTCGATTATTTAGTATATTCGTCTGTTTTCGTCCGTCTCTCCTTGTGTCCTTTTCACATTCATTGAGTTCGTAGACTGTTACCACGACAACTATGAAAGTGAATATATTATTATCATCCCTAAAACTTAAAAATGTGATTGTGCCTTTTCTTAAACGAATATATTTTAAGCGCGTAAAATACCTTTTATATTTAAGAAAAAAATCACAGAAATAAAAAAAAATGTATTGTTTGTCTACTGGTCAAAATTCAATGGTCATATCAAAATCAAAATTTAATCGTATTTATAATGATAACATTAGTCAATAGCTACCAAACAGAAAAACAAACCTTAATTGAAAATGATAATTTAAAAAATATTTTTAATCGAAAGAGAAAAAACATACTGAACTGTTACGACTTCGCCGACGTGTGCATACTAATATAGATTCTATATAGTACAAGTATCACTACATAGTATAAAACAAAGTCGCTTCCCGCTGTCGGACCCTATGTAAGTATGTATGCTTAGATCTTTAAAACTGCGCTACGGATTTTAATACAGTTTTTTTTAATAGATAGAGTGATTCAAATACATATACATAATACAGTAAAGGAATACTGATAATTTCAGATTTTTGACTTTTAGACGGAACGAAGTTCGCCGGGTCGACTAGATATGTATAAACCTTTTCCGGTAAAACCCGAGCTTTCACACCGAGCTCAAACGAACATCTCGAAAACAGTAACCGGAATTCACACAAGCAACCTCCGCGTACAGTGGGCTCTATAATTTTGCTGTGGAACTAACATCGGTTCGAATTACAGGCAATTAAGCTATCATTAAGCGTTCTCGCGGCCTGCAATTTGCTACGCCGGGGGAGGGGGGGGGGGGGGTTAATTAACCGAGTCTTCTGATAGGCAGATGGCTCTTTGTGGCACCGCGGACTCTATGATATAATGAAATTCTGTGTATAAGTGCCTATAGATGTTTTTATTTTTTTTGTAGGACGTAGTATGTAGGACGATTACTTTTACCCTAATGCTTGATGAATTTGTACAATTGAAGTATCCTTGGATTTGTTTTATTTGCTTGGATTACAGTGATTATAGATGCTATTTTTTTGATGTAGCAACTAAGAAAGAAAGAGAGTAAGGGGTTTTTTTCCGTAGCAATATGCATCTCAAATGAAAAGTAAACAGACCATTACAAATATAATATATTGCAACACTTTTATGTGTCTTTTTGTGATAATTGCCAAAATCATTGAATTAACTTAATAAATTATTGTAAAAAGAATAAACTGTACTGTTAATAACAAATACACCCACTGAGGCCATCGCTCAGATTGACTTTACGAAATCGTAAATGTGAAAAGATAAACATACAAAAATAATTTTGTATCCTGACTGACAGTTTTATATGAGCTTGAAGGTGATTTTCTATATATGAAATGAAATGAAATGTCTTTATTTTGTATAGGCCTACGGGGGCACTTACAAATTGTCTGTTACACATATTTTTTACACTACCACCGGATCGGAACACGACTTCAACTGAGAAGATCCGGCAAGAAACTCAGCGGGTATGTCTTTTTTGTTATGTTATAATATTTTCTATATGCTCGCTTATTCTCGTGGCCGTAGTCAGCCAAGTCGAGGGACAGTGTAGGTTGATGAAGTGAAAAGTGTTAAACCGCCCTCGTAATTAACTATATACCTAATATAGACGGGGCTTTTCGATTTGCCTTATTTAGAACTATGGCCATATTATTTGAGAAATAATCCATTATTTTATTTCTTAATGCTTTATAATAGACACTGTTTGGAAGGTTCTATTAATGTTCGTACAAATAATTCATTCATTTTATGTTCACCAATTCGCACTTGGGGCCGGCACTCATATGACGGAGCGCAGCGCAGCGCATTTTTTGCTGTCAAACTATTATCGTCATTGTCCCTTTAGAAATAATATCCAAAATTAAATAACAGCAATTTATTTCTGAGGAGCATGGAAGCGACCACATGCGAAAGGTAGCGCGGGAGCGCGACCGCGCGCGCAGGAGCGCGACCGCGCGCGCACGACGCGCTACTCCGCGAGCGTCCGCTTTCGGTCGCCGCTGGCCGCGTACACGTATGGTTTCTCGAAAAACTGCAAAACGAATGACGACCGTTTGTCGAGTATATTCCAGCGCATGCTCGCGCATCCGCGCGCACCCGCGCGCATCCGCGCGCATTCTCCCAGTAATTAGCGCGAATTTCGGCTAGTGTGTGATTCGTTAAGAAAATTTCGCGGGCATGCGCTGCGCTGCGCTCCGTCATATGTGCGCCGGCCCTTTGTCATCGCGGTGGACTATGGCCTAAAACTCTCTCATTCTGAGAAAAGACCCGTGCCCAGCAGTGGGACGATAATGGGTTGTACCCCATTCTTTTTCCAGACGCTTCATTTTTTGTGTCAAGCGATGCTTCTCTAAATGTTCGTAAAACATTTGGTATTTTGCATTTTTATCAGAGACTGTAAGTGTTGATGAGTATCAATTTTGTAAAATATCTAAGATCTTACGCGAATTCCAATCAATTGCAATCAGTGTTAATCGTCTATAAACAGTTATCGATTGATTGGTATCGGCGTTTGCGTAATCGATTTTATCGCGTTGTTAAATGTTTCCGATAGGTGGCAGCTGCAACTGACGACATTATTAACTATTTATATAATATTATAACATTGTTATTAGAATGGAATATGAAATCAGCTTCAATTATAAATATCCATAGGTAATAATAAAACCTAAAAAAATATTACATTATTATTTAATTCCAAAAAAATCTGTGTAGTATAATATAGTGCAATAACAATTAAATATATTTACGAGATATATATACAATATACATATTACATTAATTACGATAAAAAGGGGGACTTTTAATCACAGCTAACTATTCATCCACGTATGTTAGGCATGAATATACAGTAACACTTTGACTTACGCGAACTCCGAGTTACGCGGTTTTCAAATCTCCTCAATTTGTCTTTTATCGAGTACCAGCTGCGTCACATAATCTCTATATTATGGATTACATAGCCTTACTATCCTACACTATTAAATAAGACTGTGGAATAGTAAGCCATATACTTGTATGACAGCTTCATTTTATATTGTGCTACGTATTTCTTGTACCCCAACTTACGCGAATTTGACTTACGCGGTTACCAGTCAGGCCCACCTATCGTGTAAGTTCGTGTTATTACTGCACTCGTAAATACATATTTTGTAAATAATGTATTCGCAGACGTTGCAGTAGAGAAAATTTACTTAATTGTGAGTGGCCACTGTCCTTTGAGCACATTTGAAATCGACTTTACATAGTATTGGAAACTTAGTTGGAGCTGACTACAGATGCGTTCTCAGTATTTCTCTCTTAGTACAATTTTAAAGGATATATTGCAATTTATTGTAACTTGAGTATATGCAGGTATCTACTAATAATATGTACCTAATAAAAAAATATTGGAATTACTTATTTCTTGTATATTTTTACACACTTTTACACGAGGCGACCATCCTAGTCCTCGGGAGTAGCAACGCATCTGTGTTTGACTTCAGATAGAACCCATGTTCTGTATGAAGTTGATTACTGATGTCTATGAGCGGCAGTGACCACTTACCATCAGGTGGACTGCATGTTCGTTTGCTACTTCAGTCAAATAAAAAAAAAAATATATACATTTTATCTGTACTAATGGGAAAAAACCATACTTGATATATTGCGTTAGATAAACATAATACTCTATCTGCTTCAAATCCTTGAAGCATATCGGATATTATCGGGGTAGTTTACACCCCTGTGTTGCGTTTCACGGGCCGCTGGCGGCAGGAAGCGAATAGAGCCACATTGAGACTCGCACGCCATCGATATGGTACTAACCACTCGACTGACATGCGTGGAAGATAATATTAATCCATTGCATAAGTTTTATCGTGGGCTTTGAGCGCGGCAATCGATTCAATAAATTACGTAACGAAAAAACCTAACACCCCCCACTCCGTCTACCATGTAGGGCGGCCGAGAGTTCGCTTAATGTGTATGTATGTACGCTTAGCCTATATGGTACAACAGTACGAGGCTCGCACGGATCGAGACGAGCTGCTTGGAAATCGGACGAATATGTAAGCAGCTGTTTGTGAGAAAGTATGTAGTATCAAGGGAAAAAAACTGCAAAAATAAATAATTATAATTGCATAAGTTGATAAAAATGCTATGCAACAGTTTTATCGCGGCAGTCCTCGAGTATCGCACGTTTTTTTTATTTTTTTATTATCTGATGAAAGTAGCAAACATGCATAAAGAACACATGATGGTAAGTGGAACTGCCGCCCTTGGACATCTGTAGTCAAGTCAATCTAACAGGGACTCTATATGAACTCTCCACTCGCTTTATAGCTAGGCTCTATCTAAACATAACATCTTTCATTTGTAATAGTTGATAAAAATCTAAAGTTATCAGTGTTTCTCTTCTATATTATACATGTATTATACATTAAAACCTTCCTTTTGAATCACTCTATCTATTATTAACTGCATTAAAATCCGTAGAGTAGTTTTAAAGATCTAAGCATACAAAGGGACAGACAGCGGGCAGCGACTGCGTTGTGTGACAAATAGACACTTACAATTTTTTTTACTCTGGATCGGAACATGATCTCAACTAAGAAGATCAACAAGGATATGAGCGGATTTGTCTTTTTTTCTTTGTCTAATTGTTGTTTGTTAATTTGTCTTTTTTCTTTGTCTAATTGTTGTTCGTTGATTTGTCTTTTATCTTTGTCTAATTAGTATAATAGGCGCGGAAGTTTGTAGTCATGTATTTGTGCTGGTTACTCTGTCACGAAAAACTACCGGTCGGATCTCGCTGCAATTTAGCTTAGCTTTTATACATAGTTTTTAACATAAATCAACACATAGGATAGGTACTCATCATCGTGGTACACACTACACACAACCATAACGGGCGAAACTGCAAGAATAACATTGTATAATAAATTCTTTGTTTTTTTTTTGAAAGGAGATAAAACAAACAACGCATTCGTATTATACATGAAATTAGCGCGTAATTTCTCATTTTACGTCACGTTGGTGCACCATACCTACCACACTACCTAAGTATCGGTAAAACCTGAATTAACGATGTCAATATGATTGATGGCAATCAAGATAAGTAAATAGTAACATTGCTATACATGTAAAATCACTTTACAACTAATGTTATAATCTGCGCAATCGGTTAATTAGTCGATTGGAAATAATTTAGCACAAGCTTGCAATCTTGCTTGTTTCTTCAGTTTTGTTGGGTTTATTTCAAGTTTGCTAAAAATATATACCTATTAATATTTTATCTATATTACAAATGCGAGTTTGAGAGGACGTATGTATGTATTACGTGATTAAATAATTAGGCGCATGAAACAAAAGTAGTTACCCCGCACCTCGCTTCTATCCCGCTTATTTCCTAGTGACGCGTAGTCGTGTATCGTCTGTATTTGCGTTAGCCAACAAATACATGAAAGTACTATACTATGTATAAAGCTATACTTTGCATAATACTTTCGTGTATTTATTATAGCACTATTGTAAACATACTCCACTATGGCGTATGTTTAATAATGGTATACCTACATACGCTTGGTAATTGATATTAGAATATACTTCATATTGGGATGGGACATCCCTGGTTTTAATGACGTTTCAACTGTCATGCGTCTAATTGTTTTGGTCGAGTAGTACGTTTGTACGCAAAAACGAATGGCCCGGTTTTCCGAAATTTGTCCGGGACATATCATTTATCACCTAGATTAACACTCATTACTAAGGTAGACTTGACCAAGGCTCGCGAAGCCGCAGGATTAACCTACTACTATATAATTCTGCTCTACGTGATAAATATCCGCCTCACATGAATGAAACTCTAACATTCACATACTTATTTGTTTGTTATAGTTTTTACGACCTACCAAAACCACTTAACACCCATGTGCTACTTCTATACCATTATAAATAAAAGTTTCGAGAGCCATTTGTCATTACTACGTTAAATATAAAAATAGCCGAAATAAACAGGTATGTAAAAATATATATATAAACCTGCTATATCTCTCTACTTACTACGTACGAACATTAATTTTCAATACTTTTGAATTACAAAGGCTCGATGGGTATTAAAAGCAACTCGTTATCTAAACTTCGATCATTGATCTAAGTAATGAAGTAATAAAATTCTCTAAATTAGTCAATTTTGAAACCTAGTCCCTACTCTACATACTAGGCCTCATAATTCTAATGTCTACCTGTATAGAATCTCACAGCTTCTTCCTTTTTTTTATCCGATTGCTCGAGAGAAATAAGTTATCTATATAGGTTAACTTATTTCTCTCAAACTTCTAATATATAAAATTCTCGTGTCACAGTTTTTGTTGCCATACTCCTCCGAAACGGCTTGACCGATTTTTACCAAATTTTATATGCTTATTCAGTAGGTCTGAGAATCGGCCAACATCTATTTTTCCTACCCCTTAAGGGTTGTCCACCCTTAATTTTTTTTTATTTTTTATATGGCAAAACAACGTTTATCGGGACAGCTAGTATTTCTATAATTTTCAACAAAAATGCATTTTGATCCCTCACTCAGTCAATAAAACTAGTCAATATAAATATGTACAATGGTGAAAAACTATGTAATTATTATTTCATAGATTATCTCAATTTAGGTGCAAGAATAAGCGCATTGAAGTTTTACGAACGGGTTGCACAGCGCAACTGGTGTGGGCACTGAGCCGGTGTAAAATTAACCAACGCGCCGACATCAAACGCGCCGCCGACCCTTTGAGCCCGCCGCGCATTGTCTCCCATGTTGTTTTAATACTTAATTTCGTGTTGTCATGTTAAAAGTTTATTACCGATGCCTCGATACTCGATTGCACAATTCTAACCCTTACTACTCCGGCGCTAAAGCAAAAAGTATATTGCATTCAGAATTGACTCGTCATTTTCGTAAAAAATCAACACGCCACTCACGGCTTTAGGGCTTCAATTTTAAGGGCTTTCGAAATTAGTTTGACGGTTTTTTCTGTTTTGTCTTCGATCGTTAATAGCGGAAGAGTGTTAAACTTAAAGGGTTTCTAAAAGAAGACAACGCGAGTGTCGCTTTGATCGTTTTTTTTTGGTGCTACTTATATCACATGGCTTCTTCACATCAAAGTCCTCTCCCCACACACTTCGTCTTTAAAATATAAAGCCCATAAATGTAGTTAAGTAGCTGAGATCAGATGTCTGTCACTAAATAAAGGTTGTCTGTGTTTTCCGGCTCCCTATAGGCCTAGAATATGAATTAACGCAAAACTGTGATGGTTCAGTGGTTATAAGTCACTAGTTGAATCCCGCAGCTTCGCCCGCGTTACCAAAATTGATTGTCCCGTGGCAATAAGATATTTTCCCGCAGTAAAAAGTACCTTGTATGTTAATCCAGAGTATCAGCTAATTCTCTACCAAATTTTACGAAAACCGCTCCTGCCGTTTACACGTGAAGAAATAACAAACATACATTTTATAATATTAGTATGACTACTTTTTCCCCCTTCTGATGCAAGATAACCCCCTTTATAAAGTAACCTATTACAAAATCATCCCTCCGTGAAATTCCCATAAAAATCCGTTCAACCCTTTTCTAAATGGTAACTCGTGCAGATAGACAAATGTTATTCTAGTAGAGTGAATATTCGTGTACTATTTATATAAAAAACGTAAATGAATCTATTTTTCGAAATTTAACATTGTTAGTTCAAAATTTTGAGAAAACAAACGATGCCGCGGGAATCAACGGGTTTAACCATAAAATTCCGGCAAAGAAATTAAAGTGAAAACTGTTAAGTCAATTACTTCTATTATATTTCTGTGAACCCTTCTTTACTATGTATTTCAGGTCAAGGAATTACCTTTAAACAAAAAAACTTAAACCCTTTCTTTTATTGCGTAATGCAGAGATTTAGCTTTAAAGAAAACTAAACAATACCACATTGCAATAAGATTTACATCTGCGTTAAGGAAAGTACCTATCGTCTGGGTGCTATTGTAATGGTAAATAGCACCCATAAACACCTCTTTCATAGACCCCGACGTCTTGTGGGTGTGAAATTCGTCGAACCGTTAAAGGTATATAAATGTGTAAAAAGTTTTAGTTAAAAGATTTTTTGTTTGTTAAGTCGTGATAAAACGACGCCGCTGTAGTGTTAACACATCTAAAATATAGTTATACATATAATAAAACTTGAAAATTTCTATAAAGTAACAAGAAAATAAATGACAGCTTCTACAGAAAAAATAATGACGTATACATATGTATGTCATAATAGTATAACGAAAATAAAAAAAACACACTTTCTACACTCAAACTAGTGTGGGGCACACTAGGATTTTCTCCTGTGTCGTGAGTACCATGGACACACACAAGACGAATACACAAAACCCAGACCCAGAACATGAATCTAAACTCATCACAGATACCTGCCTGGCCGGGAATCGAACCCGGGACCCATTGCGCGTCGGACCGGTATGGTAACCGCTCCGCCATGCGGGTCATAATCTAGACAATCATTATTATTTTGTTGGCAATGGCGTAGCTAGAGGTGGGCGCAGGGCCATCGCTCGCACTGAAAGGGGCCTCGCGAGGCCTCTTTGGAGGAGGGGAGGGGAGGCATTTTCAAGGGCACCATGCACTGGAGTGAACTGGAATTACCATTTTTGGGTATTCTATTCTTTTCTTTTTGTAAAAAATAAGCCCTCCATGCCTACTCCCGTACTTACCTTTCAAATAGCCTAAGTAAGTACCTACCGTACCGTAGGACCTAGCGTTAATAACGGAAGATGAGATAATCTCCCGTCCCCAAAACACCAAAACACAATTCCAACCCGTCACGGTGTCAACTCCCCCGTATTGAAATTCCGCTGTGACCGACGGTGACAAGCTCCCGAATACATGAATAATGTAGCAACCGACGCAGGCGCCGGGTCACGCCGGCTGGATGCATCTTACAACATACATTGTGTTTAATTTTGAAGTGAAGGTCCCTGTTCTAGGCTGTGGAGTCGTCATTAAATTGTGGGACATGAAATCTAATATTCCTTTTTGTGAACTGGTAATTTAATATTAGAGGAGAAATTTTAAGGTGTATTTCAGTATGGCAGCAATTATTTGTTGAAATCTTAATTAAGAGAATTTACTATAAGATAATCTTAACTGTCTATAAGTCAAGTAATATTTTGTTTCTATTGTATTTAACATCAATATTTGTATTTAACATGGAACGTATTTAAATCAAGTCAGTTTTTTTGTCTTTAAATTTTTACCATGTTGCGCAAAGTTTTTTTTGTTTAATATTCTATTTTATAATATGCAGACGTGTTTACATAACTGGTCATGTCGTACTCGTTTTTCAAGGATCTTTTACCTAAAAACAATGTCTTAATACGAAACAAAAAACATTACCCCATTGTGTCACTCAGATAAATTGCACATTTGTAATTAAGAATGCCTAATATGGCTTTAATTGTTGTAATCTGAATAAATTAAGGCGACTCCATCGCCTTGAGGCGCAGCGGGGGGCTACATTAACACCTCTGAGCTCCCCATGACGTCTGTACTACATTACAGGTTTTTTTTACTAATTCTCGTGGTTACTTTCTTCGCTTGTCCCGACCGAGGCCTTTGTGTTTCCGATAACAAAAGCCAGAGATGAGTTTGCAAAAACTACTGAATGGAGAATTATTTTTGTCTAGTCGACACCTAATCATTTCTCATAACTGAGAAACCAGTTAGGTTTTGAAGTGGATTGTAATACAATCACTAATGTGATCAATATTGTTGATATCAAAGATACAACATTTAACTCGTGAATGAAACGTGGTGAGATTTAAGCACTCAAACTAGAAAATAGACGTCTGATTTCATTAAGTGTATTCAGCTAAAAAAAGAAAGGTTGGCGAATCAGCATTTTATACCACACGTTTAATTAAACGAAATCTCGTAGATAAATTTCAATATATTGGACTATTAAATAATGACGTAGTGTTTTATGAAGCCTCGCAAGCAATTAGGCAAAGGAAGGATGTGGTTTTTAAGGATACAGCTACGAGTATGGATTGGCGCCTGATAGGTATCAATTTCAAGAACATCCGTCGCATTTGCAAATAAAATGCTTGCTGCTAAATCAATAATGAAAGTTTTAAGTATTAATAAGATAATATCGTAGAGGATATTGATGATGTAATTTATAAAAATGCAGACTAATGCAAAGGTATAATGTACTAAAATCGACCAGGAATTACCAATATTTCGTAACATTAACGTGAAGCATTCCTTGCGTTTCGATGGAAAGGTGTGTTTGCCGGCATACTTTTATATGAGGCGACCATCCTAGTCCTCGGGAGGAGCAACGCATCTGTGGTTGACTTCAGATAGAACCTGTGTTCTATGTGAAGTTGCTTACAGATGTCTATGGGCGGCGGTGAACACTTACCATCACATGGACTGCATGCTAGTTTGCTACTTCTTTATTATAAAAAGAAGAAGAGTTGTAAATCATACCAATAGATCTAATCATAAAATCATGTCGTCACCTTAGACTTTTCCTATGGTGTAGTTCGCGGTATATTGTTACCCACTCATGTCCAACTGAAGGTCGGGTACAGATATCGCCAAATTCGGTCTAAAAACCGCCTACGGAAAAACCTTCGGTTTCGGTTAAATTAGGCGTAGTTTTAGTTAAAGCCGAAGGTTTGTAGCAAGCGCCAAAATTGAACAAACTATTACCAATGCAAGACATCGTGATAAATGTTGAAGCGTGGGAGCGAGCGCACAAAAAATCGTAATTCGAAATGTTATTTTGATAAAATTATCATTTTTGCTTGAAAAGTAATTTCAATCTCCTCTACAAGTTGTTTATATACAATTAACATAAACGTTTAAAACAAGAGTTATATAAAATGGTTGTAATAATCGCTTTCACCCAATTAGGAACAGAACTTCTTGAGAATTTAAAGCTTCGACCGAATGGTTGTGGGTAAAACTCAATATTCGGCTTAGACTTCGCCATAATCGACATATGGTCTGACACGAATTGTTACGTCTTTTTCATGTCATGGAAATCTCCTTTAAATTTAACTAGCTACACTGTAAAAGGTAGAATCACCAGAAGGACAAACGCAACGACAAAACCAAAAGGCTATTAAATTAGCTTCTTCCGATTAGGTATTCGGACACAATTTATGACGATAGTACGTAATGATGTCTAATGACGCTAGCCGGCTCGAATTTTCCGCGTCCGTGTACGAGAAACAAAAACGTGGACGGCCGAGCCCGTTCGTCATAGTTTTTGCATGACGACGTTTTGTCGACGCCAGCATTCCGCTCAAATTGTACCACCATTATGAGGACACCATGATGAAGAAGTTTGTCGGACAAAGAACTCGAAACTACTTCCAAAAAACCGATCTAGAGTTGGATCTTGTTTGATTATTTCGATTAATCATAATTCAGTTTTAACCATTGATTAGTTTTAAAGGCTATTTTAAAAAAAAAAGGACAAGTCGCCTCCGCCGATGAGTACGAGACAGCGGAAAAACTATCGATTCTGAAAATTCTAGTTAATGAACATTTTGTTTTTTTTTTTTATATTCGGGAAGTAGTATAGAGCTGAAGTACTGTTAGAAGTACTGTTTGTCATGAGGACCAGGCGGTCAACAGTACAAACAGTATTATCCAAGGCTTCTTACAGATGTGTTACAACTTCTGCTAACTAAGTAACACCTCAAATAAGTAGATATGCTCCCTTACTACATCAGCTACCAGTGCAGAACACTCAACTGCTGTGTCCCAACGACAAAATACTGATCACAAAGAAAATTAATAAATGTCGTAACTGACAAAATTTGTACGTTTAGAAAATAACTTATGATTTATATTTCTTCGTAACAAATCTTCAAAACACAATTCATCCGATACAATAGCAAAGTGATATTATATCTATCTTATTGTACGACCAATATGGCCACCCTGAGCATCCAGTGACGCATCCCGTTTTTGCGGTCCCGTGGCAAATTCACTTAATTGTGTCTACGACCCCGGGATGCGCGAGACTCGCGGTAATTGTCCCGGCTTTTTGGAAGGACCACTTTCCGCTAATGCTGGCCACATAACGAGCTCGCCTGAACGGAGCTTCCATGGGAATTGTTTGTTTTCGCTCTGCGTTAATTTTGCGACCTTCAAGTTAATTAGTAGTGTTTAATGACGGTTAAGGTCATTTAATATTTTTTTACTATTTAATTATTACTCTGTCCTATTATACTTACTACTTTCAATTAAAAGTAAGTCGAACTAGTCGAACAACATAGTAATTACGATTTCTCTCATATAACCTTTTTAACATACCATATTTACAAAATTTTTAAAAAGTAGATTTTCAGGGGCCAATTATCAAACATTATGTCATTAATATGACATATATTAATAATTATCTATCATGTCGATAACCTAAACCAATTTTTTTACTATCAGTGATATACATATTTATTAAGATATTGGAGTTTATTTACCATTTGTACAAAGAATTTACGTACAAAGAAAATTTCAATTTATAATCAGAAACCGACAGTTCTAAAAATAAATGTCGGGAACCTAACGTACTACGTTTCATCACGAAAATGATTGTTATCACTAATCACTTCACTCTATCGAGCACAGACATCTTATTTAATGTATTTATATGTCTATGCTATCCAAAATTATTAATTACATTTTCATGTTATGATTGTCTTAGTTAAAAAAAAAACATTGTAAATGAGGTAAATATTAAATTTTATGGATAGGTTTTTATTTTTATGACCTAGTGATAGCACCTCGCATTATATTAATAAGCACTAATTATCTTTGTGTCACTTAGTTAAAGACTAATAAATGACCCTACTGTGTATTGATAATAAAGAGTCCAATGACAATTTATCCGTAATGTCAAGTAAAATAAACAAAAGGTAATAAATAGAGTCACGACAGTTCATTGCATTCTTGATTGTTCTTTAATAAACATTATTATAGTGACAAGAGTTATTGCTATGGCATCATTACATTTGTCGTCAACAATTATTGTCACCACTGCTGGGTGCTAGAAATTAATTATATCTGCTTTTTGGTGAAGGAAAACATGGCGAGAAAACTCACACACCCGAGAGTTCTTAAAAAAAAGTTCTCGGACGTGTGTGAAACTGTGAAGTCCACCACTTGGCCTGCGCGGTGGACTTGGCCTATAACTCTCTCAATCTAAGAGAAGTCCCGAGCCCAGCAGTGGGACAGTGATGTGTTAAAGAGACTGCTGGACACAGATCTACTTTTAAAGTGAGCAATGTTTTGACTAGCCTGCTGTGCTGGCCAAGTACTTTAAGGTAGACTTCACACACCTTTTAGAACATTTTCAAGAATTATCAGGTGTCAGTTTCCTCAATATGTTATTGTTTACCGTTTATTTAATTATTATTAACACTTTCACGGACAGGACGCGATTGTACGTCATATTTTGAGATATTGATATGGCACAACGTACGATGACGTTCACGTATAACATATTACTTACGACAGAACTTTTATTCCTAATAAACTTTCAAGTTGAAATGTTATCGGATGTACCTTGTACAACACCATGTAAAATACTAGAAACTTTACTGTCACGATTCTGTCATGACGTCTTTAAAACGTATCATTGGACTCTACGTATTTATACATCATGTATGGTGATTTATTGTGTCATTCTATAACACAGACTCAAACGGTACCGTCCGCAAAAGAGTTAATTTCTAATTGGCATATAACATAAAAAATCTAAGATGCGTGGGAAATTTATCCTCATACTATAATTGAGCAGCCAAATAAAAAGGCTGTTATGCTTAGCACTCTTTTATTTACGAACAGCGAAAGTTCGATGTTTTTTTCTACTAGGTAATAATAAAACTGTTCATTTAATTGTAAGGTACGACAGTTTCAATCAAGCCCAATAAATTAATCTTTTTATTACAGTGTTGTAGGTATACATCAAAAATAGTTGTTATTTAGCGCCATATATTATCATAAATTTTAGTTTCACTGTTTATAAATCGTGGGATATGAATTTAATTAAATAAATTTACATAATATATTGTAGTGTGCGGTCCAAAATGGTGAGGTATAAAGTGAATTTCAGTAGGATAACAGTAGAGATTTACGGTTAATTATCGCGTTTTAGGTAGTAAAAATGATGGGATTAGGAACTTGAAAAGTTAACACTTAGTAGTCTGGCCTGTTGAAAGCTACTGTATGTTTGACACTTCATATATGGTTCCGACTTCCTATTTAAGTTTGATTACAGAACTCCATATGCACTGACGGTTCCATGGTTTGCATTTAGGAACGCTTGTTCAGCCGAAAATAAGCTTTCAGTAAATTTGATGGCGGAATGGAAAGGTCTTGATAAATTCTAGTGACCCTTGAATATGACGGGTTGATTACGTTCTTCCATTTGTTAGATTCTAGAGAGAAAGGCTCTAGCCCAAGGGTCGACAAGTAGTACCTAATGAGTAGAGTCCGGATACTGTTGAAAAGTTTAACCGAGGTCCAAAAAAAACTGATAATGGTAAGTTTATTTTGCTTTCAAATTATCCAACACACCAATTGTTAAACATAAGTGAGATTATTATTGTTGTGAAGTTATGTAAGTAGGTACTAGGTATAGAGATAACTTGGCGGTCCTAGATTCGTCCTCCGCGGTCCGGACGCGAACCGCGTTCCGCCTGTTGCTGACCGCCGCTTTTTATTGCGCCCAGGCGAAGGAGAAAGGGCTACCCTGCGGGAAGGGTGGTGGTTATGTGGGACTTACGAAAAAATCTACGTGCCTACCCACTAAACACCACCAGAGGTTGGCTTTGGCCTATGAGGCCTTCAAGCCTTCGTCGGATGATGATGGCCCTAAGGGGCAGAATAAGGGGCTTTTGTAACCGCCGCTCTAGCCTCTCAACTCCTAGTGTCCTTGACGTCAACCCGTTATTGTTCCACTGCTGGGCACGGGTCTTCTCTCGGAATGAGAGAGTTATAGGCCATAGTCCACCGCGCTGTCCAAGTGCGAATTGGTGGACTTCACACACCTCCGAGAACTTTTTTTTAACGAACTCTCGGGTGTGTAGGTTTCCTCACGATGTTTTCCTTCTACGAAAAGCAGTGATAATTAATGTACAATTCGCACATAAATCAGTCGTGCCTGGGTTTGAACCTCGGACCTCCCGATGGAGAGGGCAAGTTTCAACCATTAGGCTATCACTGCTCTAGTGTCCTTATATCATGACAAATCATGACAAAATAGGCATCAAATGCTTGCCCATTTGTTATTCTAATATCAAGCAAAGTAAATAAACCGGTGGCCAATTCTATTCCGTGCATGTCGCCGTCCGTCACAGCCTCGTCATTTATGTCAACGTCGTAACAAAGTATCGATATTCGGCGATAGTGGTTCGTGCATTACAATCGGACGATACTTCCTGCCACATATGCAAGCGTCAATCGTGCCGCCTATCTGACGTTTTAATTACGATTCCGAGCCGAATGTACTTACTTTGTGGCACAAGTTGGCTGTGACAGCGATTCGCAGTTCATATTTTTTATAGGATTGAAGTAGCGAACGAGCATGCATTTCAATTTTCAATTTCACTGTCATTTGTAAGCAAGTACAATACAGAATGGTTCTATCTTAAGTCAATCGCAGATACATTGCTCCTCCCGCAGTCTCGTGTTTTTTTTATCATAATGAAGTAGCAAACGAGCATGCAATCCGATGGTAAGTGGTCACTGCCGCCCATAGACATTTGACATTTGTAAGCAACTTCATATAGAACATAGGTTTTATCTGACGTCAATCACAGATGCGTTGCTACTCCCGAGGACTAGGATGGTCGCCTCATATAAAAACATATTTATTAGATAAATTTTACTATAGCTTAAGCTCTTTTTTAAGTGATAACAGTGATCGCTCAGACTTGTGAACTCGTGTATAAGTTTAAGTGTTGTTTTAATAATCTGTGGACACAATATCAAGTGACATTTATTAATTACTAAGTATTATTTATAATCCATTAAAATTACAACTTTAATCATTTTAATGTATATTTGTAAGCCACTCAGTGGCAGAATAAGCGATTAAACAAAAATGTTTGAATACCAACTGTACCTGTACCTTATTCACAAATAAATTTATTTGATTTGATAGTGTGCCGGCAACCACACCCTTCCATCGAAACGCAAGGAATGCTTCATGTTAGAAAGAGGCGTGGCGGTGGTACCTTCCCGGTAGAACTACACTGATTCTACCACCATTAAAAGAATACTGGTATAGAACAGCCTTAGTTCTAAAGCCAATCTCATTTTCAAATCTATTGCTTCCACAAAAGACTGAAGTAAAGCAACCATACTTTTTCACCAGAATGAAAAAATGCTTTTTGCTTTGCTCTGATGGATCCATTCTCATTGTACCATTTTTTTTTTTTTTGCTAATATATTTAATTTTACAACTAATGAACACTTACCAGTATTGTTTGCACCAGCCCCCACACCCCACAGTCCACGCATGCGTCCTTAATTAGGCATTCCGCTCTCGTCCGGACTGCGTACGCGCACCGCCGGCGGCGCCTTTGACGCACATCGCGCCCTCTCGCTCTCACAATGCAACTATTCATACCAACGTCCACCATAGGCCGATCTCTGGGCATCTTTCAACATGAAACATTTTCCCTTAAACTTACGGACCAACTTACGCTGGCAGTGACCAGCAAAAAGATGGTCGACTGCTTAACTAACTTCGATTTTAGTAGCTTTCAGATAGAGTACAGAATGTTCCCTTTGGTTTACGATATCAAAGGTGTTATTGGAGTGATGTAATGAGGGGGCCTAATTGTGTATTCTACTTGGGCCGCTGGTGCGCAAGATAAAAGAGTTGGCGATAAAGGTCGCGGGTATCTTTCCGCACATCTTCCCGGCTGTGATGAAGGGTTGATTCCTGAGAAAGATGCCTATATTATTTTGCAAATAACAGACATACTAGTAACTCAACCGTAAGAATACAATACCTTATTATTTGAGTAGTCTAATTATTCTTCTTTAATTATAAGTTTACACAATAATAAATTCAACCTGCCCCCTTGCAATGGTCGAAATTCTTTATTAATTAAATCTAAATCAATATTAAATTTGATAATATTCACAGAAGTATAAATAGTACATGAATAGTATTTCATTTCAAAGATTTGAAAACTGTTGTTACTTATTAATATAGTTGTCAATTGTCATTACATGTTTTACATGTTTAGTGATGCAAACAATGAATGTCTTGTTTTCCTCAATCTTATTTCTTATTAATGTTGTAAATGTGAAAGTTTGTGCGGATGTACGTGTGAAGCAAAAACTACATATCGTATTTAGCTGAAAGGCGCACTTTTTGACCTGAAGTAACTCATGTGATGTTCATTGCTATGGTAAACGTGGTCAAACCCGTCAAACGGAGTCGATAAATGTTATCTTTTTGCATTTATTTTCTACATTGACTTTAACCGTGCCAAATTTTCAAATTCCACTGTGCGTGTTGTAAAACGGAACAATAGTTGTCGCTTCACGTATTAATATCTATACATATTATAGATTAATTAAGCATAAGTTAATAAGGAAATATGTGTCTCATTACATGTTGTATAGTCCCTGTCTATTATTTGGTCAGAAGTCACAAGTAATGTTATAAAATTTCTGGACCTCTCAATTGCCCAACACTTTTATTGCAGCAATTTCGTAAAATAAAATCCGTCCCTACGGGCAGATACACTTAATTTAATATGTGCATCATTGTCTCTACCGTCCCTTTCTCTCCCGCGCATCGCACGGCGACGCGATACAAAATTACTTCCACTGATTGCAGTGAGCCGTACACGAATTAGGCCCTTTTCGTCGTTTTTTTCTTCATAATGCCCTGTTCATGCGTTCAGACAGAGTCAGACCTTTTATCGAAACATATGCACGGCTCTAAACGCACCGGCCGCCCGCCGACCGGTTCTTTTCTTTGGCTTTGACTCGCCGCGCCGCGTTTGAAATTTGAATTCAGTCCGCTTCGAGCTGCGATAATGGAAGGATGTGTTATCGTTTGCTTATAAGTTAATGTTTACGATACTTTAATGAATAGTGTTTTTTGTGACTGAATTGTTTGAATATGACACAAAATATTGTTTTAACTTTGTATTCTGTATACGTGAGAGCATGATGTATCGGATTTTATGTGTTGTTTTTCTCGCCTGGTTGGTGGCGGCCGACCAGGAGGAGTCGGAAGGTGGCAAGTGCGAGAGAATCAGGCTGAAGCAGTGCCAGGATCTCGGATACAACTGGACGGCGATGCCCAACCTCATGGGGCACAGGGACCAGAAAGAAGCCGAAGAAGCGGTGAGTAAAATGACTATTCTTTACCTACGATCAAAACATTACTTTGAAATTGATGAAACACAGTTTCAAACGAATCTTTTGTTTACTGGAAACAATAAAATTGTAGTAAAAGTTTTACATCAATTCTAGTGGGTTTAATGCCCACTAGAATTGGTGTAAAACTTTTACCGATGTGATAAAATCATCTTCATCTTTGAATCCAATCATTAATGACAGATTTCGTTTAAAAGAAGTAAAAGGCTAAGTGCGAGTAGAACTCTCACAATGAGGCATATTTGTTTTTTTTTTATTTTTTTTCATATTTGCATTTGATATCACAGAATCTAAAGAAGTCGGTACCTATTTACCTACATACATTGTCAACATTTGTTCACAGTCTTGTAATTTACGTGAAAAACGCGGAGATTTAGAAATATACTTTTGTTTTTAGTCTTTCTACACTTCGCATTCCTTGTATTCTTGTATAAGAGATAATAATACGTAAAGATTACTTTAACATTTGGCTATTGTAGATAATCTTTAGCTCATTAAAGATCGTGAATCATGAGAGTTACAGCTAACAAACTCCAAATTGCGTATTAATGTGGTAATTAGGTACTTACAATCCTTTAGGTACGCACAATTTGTACAGGCCGTATCATTGAAAATCAACGTAAATTAAGTTCCTGTTTTACTATTATAAGAATACTAGCTAATTCCCGCTGCTCTGTCCGCTTTGGTCACGTTTACCGTGGTAATGAGTGTTAAATGTGTTAATTCAGAAATTCAGATGAAAAAGTGTGCCAAATATCAGTGAAATTGTACCTATGTGTAGTTTTTACAAGAAAGCGTAAGAAACATACGTCCTCACAAATTTTCGCATTTATAATATCACTAGTTGACCCGGCGAACTTCATTCCGCCTAAATGTCAAAAATCGAAATTATCAGTGTTCCTGCACTACATTTTGCATATATTATACATAATAACCTTCCTCTTGAATCACTCTATCTACTAGAAAAACTTGCAATAAAATCCGTAGCGTAGTTTTAAAGATCTAAGGATACATAGGGACAGACAGCACGAAGCGACTTTGTTTTATACTGTGATAATATTTAGGTGGGTTGGAAAATAATAAATTAAAATCAAGCCATACCAAAGTTTAACGATCCTGTCTTTATACAATATTTCTATGGGAGTCAATTCCTGATGTAGATTGTAAACCCTTATGGGAACAGATTTACGGTTGGTTGCTGAATGGGTTTAATGGCTTGTAACATTGATAGGGATCTATTTCATGGGGTGCGATGGGGTGGGAATGGCTTTCGCTACTCTTTTGTTATCGTTTTGCGTCTCGTCGGGTGCTTTCATTGGCCTATTGGTTAATTTATCCTAAAACCCTAAATAAATTAACCTAATGCAACTACTGCTTTAGGGATATATTTAGTGAATTAAACTTAGGTACGTAAAGTACATGGATAGGACAGATGTTTAAATCTAATATTATACTACTTGCTAACTGTTGCATAAGTATCTAAACACTCAATTATTATAAAATACATGGACTTTTCTCTTTAATTGTTTTGAAGGACGAGAAAAACATATACCAATGCTTCTTAAAGTTAAGGGTAACTCTTGTGTCAAATTTCGTGCTTTTAATTTTGAAACTAGTCTGTTAATTTTTAACCGACTTCCCAAAGGAAAGAGGTTATTAAACTTCTAGTTGTACAGTAGAGACTTTATTTTTATTTTAAGTTGTACGAAGTCGTAATAAAGGAAAGATATATTGCTCAACTTATAAATGATAGACAATAATAGATAACATATAAATAAATGATAAACATTTAAACTTCGATTCGAAGCTCTTTTCTCCTGACAACAAAATGACAATTTGATCTTATGAGCTCACAAGTGAATTTGTAGGATGACTGGAGATAACTATATCAGAAAAATGATACCTAACGACAAAATAAATATAGACAAACAGGTATAATATTTTAAAAGATTTTATAGCAACTATGAGAGGTTTTCCATTTGTCTATTTCCTCTTAGTCTTATATTATTTTATTCTATTAACCTTATAAGCATGAATGTAAGTGTTGGTAATAATCCTGCGTACGAAATCTCATATTGAAAAGGTGTAACGTTGTTTCGGTGTAAATAAACGATTAGATTTCAAACAAATGAAAGTAGCATGTTAAAAATAAATTCTACAAAACGAGTTGTTTCTACGTTACAGTTGTCAATCTAAACATGTAAACATTTGGCCGCGCGACTTATCACTTCGAAGTAGCATTATCGGCCGGTCTAAATTGGTTTTATGGCGACAATAAAGGACATAAAGTCATTGTTTGCTCGTGGGCGGTGTGAGTTATGTGAGCGACATGAAGTCGTCAACAATATACCGCGTTATCGCGCGGCGGACTTCAAACGGCGATTTGGCCCGATCTTGATTGTAGGGACGTTGGCCTTGCGGTGTGTTCGCTACACACGCTCGCGCGGACATGATGTATGCACACTCTCGCGGTTGCTAAATTTATTTATGTTTAAAGTAAAGTATCATAAAAAGCTCAGATATGTATTGCTTATAGTGATAAGCAATATATATTTATGCTTTTAGTTTCATTTATTAAATATTTTATTACACTTGGTAGTTTTTCGATTATAACATTAATGGAAAAACATAACTTAAGACTGGCCTTATTGAAAATACTCCAGTATAGCATATCATTATGCAAGTCCTTCAGAACTATTTTCTTATTAAAATAGTATGTAGGTCTTATTACACAGAATGTGTTAAATATCAGACTTGGACCAAAAGCCATTTCTTCTGCCTTTCTTACTTAGCACCTTGTACTTAAATACCTACATTAAACAAGATTTTTTTATGACTATCACATCTCGTCATATGTCATAGATTAACTTGTATACATCAAATTTACCAGCGACGAAATTAATAAACATAGATAGGCTTTACGTACATTTGTTATTTGTTAATGTTACAAAATACTGAACGCAGTTGAAGCTTCGCGGTTAAATCTAGCGAGATTTGCCTCAAATGTCAAGCGGTACATTTGAGTTTATCAGAAATGTCATCAAGAGACATTTGTAGGCGGTCGTATTCTCACGCTTGCTATTTTAGGCATAATCGCCGGAGCGAGGATACCATGTTAGAGCGAATTTACTGCACGTTTCACAGTTGTACATATAACCCTTTTTATATCTTGAAACATACTTTCTTGAACCCGTTACTGTCACACTGTTGGGCACGAGTTTCCTCTCAAAGTGGGGTAGGTTGAAGTAAACTATTACTTTTTTTTTACCTGACTGTACTTCAGTGAAAACGTGCATGTAGTCCATCTGATGGTAAGTGGTCACCGCCGCTCATGGACATCTGTAATCAACTTCATACAGAAAATGAGTTCCATCTGAAATCAATCACAGATGCGTTGCTACTCCGGAGGACTATGATGGTCGCTTCATGTAAAAGTGTGCCGGCAACCACACCCTTCCAACAAGGCAAGAAATGCTTCACGCTATAAACAGGTGACGGTGGTACCTCCCCGGTCGAAGTACACTAGTTCTACCACCTCTAAAAAACCTATACGAATGCTAATAGCATTTTAACTATAACTTGCTTAAATCCAAAGATTTGCCTCCCAGCTCAGAAGCGAAGCACCGTGAACTACCGGCCGTTACCTGGTCGATAGCGGTATCTTTACAGCAAGAGGAGCCATTTATTTTTATTTATATCCCTTATCGCTATCGGCCTTAAGTGGCGATGTGTATCGACTAATGCGAGGTATCGCGGCATCACAAAGGCGATACGCGATACAACGACAGATAACTCCGTGTACTATGTGAATTTCCTCGTCAACCCATTATTGTCCCACTGCTGGGGACGGGTCTTCTTTCAGAATGAGAGAGTTTTAGGCCATAGTCTACCGCGCTGGCCAAGTGCGAATTGGTGGACTTCACACACCTCCGTGAACTTTTTTTTTAAGAATGAATGAAGAACTGTCGGGTGTGTAGGTTTCCTCACGATGTTTTCCTTCACTGAAAAGCAGTGATAATTAATTTCTAATACGCACATGAATCAGTGGTGCTTGCCTGGGTTTGAACCTCGGATCTCCCGATCGAGAGGGCAAGTTTGGTGACATATGAATTTGGTGAGCTTGCGTGAGGTGAGGGATACTTTTGACGTTTTATGGAACACTTTGATATTTCCGTTTCGTTGGTTATCACCTCTACTACCGTAATAAGTATCATATTATTATCATTAACTAGTTTACCCGGCGAACTTCGTCCCGCCTAAAAGACAAAAATGTAAAATTATCAGTGTTCCTCCTCTATATTATGTATATACTATACATAAAAGCCTTCCTCTTGAATCACTCTATCGATTGACTTTGTTTTATACTATGTAGTGAAAATATGTAGCTCGTAAAATGTGTGTGTGCGAAATTTCAGCAGAAATGCGTAAAAAAGCAAACACATAAATCATTACTATTTATAAATTCTTGTAAAAAAATCTGAAATAAATGTTTTTTTTCTAGTATTACAAATGTTACGTTATCCACGTTATATTTTTCTTATTTCAAACATCCTTTATCTGATATCCTTTATCCAATAATCTATATTACTGTTGTGCATGTCAACGATAAAAACAACAATACATGTATCCCCTCATATACGTCCAATTTTGATCGCTCCGCAATATTCATTCGACACGTACCCAGTTCAGCTAAAGCAGTGGTTCGCAACCGGTGGTCTGCGGACCACTGATGGTCCCTGGAAGCACCCGAAGTGGTCCGAGAAGCCATCCAAAAAATATTATAATATAAGAAGTCAACACAATGTCACTAAGTAGCGGACAGCCGTGACTAAACCAAGGATCAGCAATTAGTAAAGAGTATACAGAAAGCGCAATAAATATTGTTTGCTTTGAACAACAATGTACGCGTGTTTTATAAAAAAATAATAACCCCATATTTATTTTTAAATTTATTTTTATCTTAAATTACACCCTCATACCGGTGGTCCATGGGGTCGAGAGATATTTTGACAAATCGTCGCTTAAGTTCTAAAATTGACACAATCCCAAAATTAGCAACTTTTCAGGAGAGCAAATCGTAATTTTTAATTCTACAACTACCAAAAAATATATTGCGTTTAAAATATTAATATTCTCATATTAAAATAGTATTTTTTATGATAATGTAACATGTTCCTATATTATTTTGAGATACCATTATTTCATTAACTCAAAATGGGCATTTTTTGAGTTACGCGGTGTTAGAACTTAAGCGACGAAATGGTCCTTCGTCACCAATAGGTTAAGAACCACTGAGCTAAAGGGTCTTCACAAGGCCCCAAGTTCTCATGTGTCGTATCCTGTGTAGTTGTAACAGTATCGGGTATAATTACCGAGCGAGACATTCCGTCGCTTCGTTTTATCTTTATGGTGCTTTGTTCTGTAACTTGAACCTACGTGGTTTCAGTTGCGTACTTAGGTACAACTACATTATAGACTTACTTCCGGGCTTAATCGCTACTTGGAAGAATTTTAATAATGACACATACGCTTAATTATTCTCTAGTACGCACACACATGCATAATCGCATTCATTCACATGCACACACACAAATAGAGAGAAAACTGACGCGACACACACAAACACACACCTATACTTAACCTATATTTGTCTATTAACAGCAGTCTTAAGAACTGTGTGTTTGTTTGAAGGACCTCATCCTCAGGGGTACTATGCATCGGTAGCCAACCTCAGGTTAGACTCCAATTTTACCTGTATATTAAAAAGTTGATCACAGATGTCCTTGAGCGGCAATGACCACAATCAGGCGGACTAAATTCTCGTCGTTACTTCTTTTAAAAAAGGAAGACTTGCTTCTTGCATGTAAATAAAATTTAAAAAATGTTATTCTACTTTAGCCGATATATACCGATTAAAATTGTTAAACAACGACAAAAAGTACACAATACTGGGCAATGCTGCAAATTGTATCACGATCCACGATCCTGCAAACTGGATTGTCGCTGGACAGCGTGGGAACCGGCGCAGCGCATTGGGTACCCTATCTAGTATCTAGCTTGTTACTATGATAACACTGTTTATTAAGTAGCTAATATAAAGTTCTACACTTACAGCACTCTATACATGTATACCGACGAGATACACAAAGATGAATAAGATGAATATACAAACTCCGAACACCTCTTGTATATAAAATACAATTTCACTACCTGTTTAGAGTGAGACTTAAAGGTGGTAGAACCGGTGTAGTTCGACCGGGGAAGTACCACCGCCACACCTATTTCTAGCGTGAAGCATTTCTTGCGTTTCGATAGAAGGGTGAGGTTGCCGGCACACTTTCACATGAGGCGACCATCATAGTCCTCGGGAGTAGCGACGCATCTGTGATTGACTTCAGATGGAACCCATGTTCTGTATGAAATTGATTACAGGTGTCCATGGGCGGCAGTGACCACTTACCATCAGGTGGACTGCATGCTCGTTTGCTACTTCAGTCAAATAAAAAATAAAAAAAAATTAAAGAGTGGAGAGAACTTGCATGACACTCCCGCGTAATCCTAGGTTGTGTGCAAAGTATCTCGACGGGCCCCTATAAAAAAAAAACAATTTTGAAAAGTTACCAATTTACCTACAGTATGAAGCTTAGTTGATTGTAATAGCTATTTAGGTAGTTATTCAATAAGTTCCTAAATAGCTATTACAATGACTTTCCATAGATCGTCTTTCTTGGCGTAAGAATCAATGTTTGTATGTCCATAAAACTTCTAAGCTTCATACTGTAAATTGGTAAATTTTCATATACGCTTTTGTTCTAGGACCCGTCGATCTGTGCCCGACTTCAATCCTTTAATCGTTTCTGGGTTTAACTATGTTAGATGTCCACGGGTGGCATTCATACTACTACTATATTATATATTCTCGATAATTGAACTTTTAAAAAAGGAGACCACAATTGCTTCATTCGAGAAATTTTGCAAAATAATAATAAATAATTTAAAGAAAATAAAAAACAGTGAAACCAGTGTTAATCCAATAATAACATAACTTAAAAACTACTATATATCTATACTCACAACTACATATATAAATATAAAATACATACACTCTCATATATATATGAATATTTGATGGTACCTATCTATGTTTCATCCAGCAAACAGTATCAAATAGCAGTTTGCTGGAATGCAATATTCCCATGAACATCACAGCTTTACCTTTTAGAATCTCAAAATGAACTTCAAAATATGTGAACAACTAGAGAACAGTAAATTCATGGTATTAATTAAAAAAAAACTACTATATTATATTAAAAAAAACATAAAACCGCACTAAGACTAGCGGAGCTGGTTTAACCTGTCTAATGTACATATTAGTTTCATATAGTACCTATAGTACCTAGTTGATACAAGTAGATATATAGATACCTGATACTAGTAATTATACATAGGTATTAAACAACCTTGCAAACTATGCAATAAAATGGTGAGAATTGACGCCACACAAGAACTTCGGGTCATGTAATACTCCTTAGTGCGTCATGTGGAGTTATGTGTGCGCTTGGTAACATGCACTTAGACGTGACGCATTCCAACGATTGAAACATAATAAGTGGTACCTAATTTTATTATGAAAAGTTTATTTTTAACTCCATCCATCGTTTGAGGCCTTTGCTGGATATAAGCCTTCTCTAATGTGGTTTTAACAGATGTCATGCTAATCAAAGATCACTCTGCTTGTGCGCGAACACACTAATGTACAACGTAGCTTTCTTCAATTTAAAAAAGAAGTTACTTCTTTATTATATTTTTTGAATTTGTCATCTTTAAAGTTATTTTATTATGCTTATCTTCATTGCTATTTCTAGCTCTTGTTAAAAAGTAGAATACACAAAAAAGGTCAAACGTAAAGTAATCTCGTGTTGTTTCACAAAAAAGCCTATCTACAATCAGAAGTTTACCGCAAAACCGAGATGGGACAAGCACGTTCTAACGCTACCACACCGCTCACATACCGTTCCTTCATTCACGAGTTTCACGATTTGCAACTGGATAAATCCTTAACATAAGTAGCAAATTATATAATATAAATGTGTATAGGTATGTAAAATCTTGTATAACAAGTAACGCGACGCCTGATATTCTTTTATTTTTGTAAGATAAAAAAATATATTCTAATATTTAACTGCCAAACTGTTCGGCCAGTATTAAAATTAAGTTCACAATGCTGTACACATAACACAATCCTAATATTTCGATATATGTATCGTAGTAAAAAAATGTCGTTTATTTTAAGTAATTGGATTTAGAAATATCAGCATACCATCAGAAAAAAACGTTTACTTTATTTTTAACGTTAGCATAGCGTAAAACTCATATTTACATTCATTTGTGAACATATATCGTTTACTTAATTGGATTTAGAAATATCAGCATACCATCCGAAAAAACATTCACTTCTCTATGTTTTTAAGGTTAGCACAGCGAAAAACTCAATTCATTTGTGAACAAAGTGTCTTAAAAGTCGACAGTAAAACGTGGCTCTAAACTGTACAAATTCGACCTTTATCTGAGATCTCGGACTAGTAACAGTGGGCCGGTCCATTCACGAAAGTTTCATCTGATTTGGCGGCAGCTTACCATCCCGGTCGTTGCTCCCACGGCAATTACTGCAGGCCAAAGTGTATTTCACTGCCAAGACTCAGTTGTGCCAGCGCATTGAAATTTGGCCAAACTTTTTAACTTTTAACTACCTACTTTACAAATTTATCGGGTTCTGCTTGCCAACTTTAAGTTGCAGCCAAGTTTCCTAATTTGAGCTGAACTTTGACAATTTTGTTAAATCCCTTAAGGTATTTGCTGCTTGTTATTAACTAGATTTATCTAAGAGAAGTTATTGAAAATTTATTTATTCGTTCATTCGATTGTTTCGGTGTTCGTTCTTACTATTTGAAGAATTTATTACAACTCTTCAGACCGCAATTAGCTGCAATAATGAACTGTGAGCCGAAATCTGGAATCATTGTGAACAACTAACAAAACTCACAATATCCAAAGTGTACTAAAGTTTTTTACAATCAGATTGTAGTAGCAAACGTCATTGCCGTCCATGGACGTCGGTAAGCAACTTCACAACATGGGTTCTATCTGAAGTCGATCACGATTGCGTCGCATATTCTATTAACGACGACATAGATGGTCGCCTAGTGATGTGAGCCAGCAAACACACACTCCCTCTGAAATGCAAGAACTCTTTCACACACTTTTATTCACTGTTACATTGTTAAAGTATGGTTGGTAGGCCACCACAGAGGAGAGTGAAGTACCACAGGATATTAATAAACTTACCAGGGGATATCCCATACATTGTATAACTAACCCGTTATTGTTAATAAAGGATTTTTTATTATTTTTATGGCGGTACTTTCTAATTCGAACTACACTAGTTCTATCAGCTGCTATAAATACATTTTTAAGTTCGTACAATAATACGCGTAGTCATATATTTGTATTCATTATATTTATTACCCTAAATATTAGTCGTCAACCCATTATTGTCCCGCTGCTGAGTACGGGTCTTCTCTCAGAATGAGAGAGTTGTAGGCCATAGTCCTCCGTGCTGGACAAGTGCGAATAGGTGGACTAAATATTCAATAACATGTTATTATCGCGACATAAACGTATTTAGGCGTCATTGACATCACAAGCGGTAATCTAAACTATTTATCGATTTATCAAATATTATGATAAAATCAATAGCTTTTCTTTATTTATATATCGCCACGCAAAAACTGTAAAAACGAAATTAACGCTAATTTCGTTTTTACAATTTGTCAACTTCAAATGAAGCCGTGTGTTCACTTATAATTAGGTGTATTTTTGTTTGAGCTACTAAAGTTCCCATATTTTCATTTTGTAAAAAAGTAACGAGTACGAAGCGGCAATGATACGACATGATATGATGTTGTAGCACGTTTTCTATTTTTAGTACTTGTCATGAGGTCTTTTACCTAGTTTTGAACATATTCAATTAAGTAATTTGAAAGATGATAGAACCTATATGGTACAACTTGGGATATACGAACTCTACGCCTTTTTCAGGCGCCTTTTACCAACCGAACATATAATGCTTCATCATTACATGTTCGGTTGGTACCTTAATCTTATAAAAAACTCGACGTTTATTAGGAGTCAATATTTAAAATCCATGTTTAACGTAAAAAAACATTCGTCAACGTCAAAATATTAGCTTATCAAACAAAACAGTAGAATTGTAGTGCTCTGATAAGTCGCGTATGATAACCCATTTCCCCACATGTGCCGGCTTCTTTGTCCACAAATTGCCCAGCTTCGAAGCCTCGGGGTAGAACTGAGGTGTTATTGGGCCTTTCCGTGAAGCGCCCCCTATCATTAACCCAGGTATAAATAATACAAGCGAAGCCCGTTCGAGTATGAACGCTTTTTTAGCATTCATTTTGTCTATGATAGAAGCTATTGTTGTGTTGTAAGTAGATTTTTTAAGCCAGTCGTCGTTTTTATGATCCTTTTTGTAAGTTACCTTAAGTATTTCCTTCGTACCTCTTTTAATTAAAAGAAAATAATACAACCCTGTCATAAAACCCAATCAACCGTCTTGGCAAACTTTTTATCAAACAAAGTAAGCAATTTCAAACATATCCCTTTATATTTATGTTAGTAGAATACTTTTTTGATCGACTTCAAAGGCACTCCTATATCAGGTTTAAAGATAAGCAAGGAAGCCATACTTATATGAAACTTTCTTTTTCAACATATTCTTCTTGGATAGCATCTCCGGTCAAAACGCAGGTGTGACCAATCTTATCTGTGGTTGATTACAGATGTCCACTTGATTCAAGTCAGCTCGTTTATAACTTCGATATTACAAATATATATTGTGAACTTTAGTTTTCGAACTAAATGTTACTATTGTTTTAATACAGCGAAACTGTTACAGAATGAGACATAAATCGACATCCTGTCATAACTTTAATAGCTACACGCAATCCACAATCGAATTTCAAACGCAACCACCTATTAACCGGTGCCAGCCCGCGGCGCCTGCGCAGCAAAAACGGCAAAAAGGCCCAAGAAACGAACAAATTGCCCCGCCTAATTACAGCAGGTAGGCGGCCACACAAAGCACGCTTTTTTACTAAAAAACGTGCTAAGTTATTCAAAAACTGGTTCGTTAACCATAAATATAGTCGACGTGCACCATGCCGTACGGGAAGATTTTATTTATGGACGCCATCGCATTAATGTTGATAGAGGAAGTATGGTTTAATGTTCTTAAGTTGTCAATAACTACGATTTAAAAATATTTTGCATATATACAATGTATTATCTATCGAATGTACACGCAAAAATAACTAAACAACAGTTCTAAAAAGACGAGATAATGGTAATAAAAAACGAGGTAATCAATACATGTATTAGATCCGTAGCTATTAATATCGAATCGGTATACAACAACAATAAAATCCGATAGATAAATAGACGAGCCGATAGCCAAAGCTTACCATTAATTGCACAATACGATAATTGCGCTAGTATCAAAGAGGGTGTCGGCGCATCAAAGGATCGGCGGTCGATGCGCGCGCGCAGCTTTGTGGCTACGTTTCGCGCCGCGTGCGACGACCCCAGATGTTATGCGATTGCTTTTGCATCGATGTAATACAGGTATTTAGAGGATTATAATGTATAAGAAGCTTAGTGGGTTACGTGAAGTATTGTTTGGGTTTAATGGTTAGGTGTCGAGTTGTTTATGTAAGACACTTTCTATCATTTGAATTGAAAGAAAGATGTTTGTGAAGAACGGAAAGATTAAGAAGCATGCTAATTTTGGATGCTTGAGTCACAAGTACAGAAATCTAATCAGGCTAAAAAGGAAGTGGAAGTAGCCATTGTATTTTTATATTTCGTCGATTGCAAATAACAAATAATGAATAACATAAAATTTGTAAGTTTTTGGGTTTCGGTGTTTTGTTTTTTTTTTTACTTCCTTGGCACACTTAACACAGCGAATAAGGAAATTCTATAACGTGCACATTAACAGCATATACATAAATCATTTATTAGAAAAAAATCCAAAAAATATATATGTCAATAAATAATTACAAAAAACTCGCACGCTGATGCAAGCTGCGCACAAAATGAAGGCTTACAAAGAACATGTCCGATGACGTTTTAATAGCGTCTAAATGAGCCGTTCGGTTGCATCACGGCTACATAATAGGGATGGTCTAACTGCGTGGTGGGGCGAGGAATGTTGCCCAATTAGATAGTACCGGCCGAGGTTCCGAGGGATCGGTATTCGGAACGGCTGATCCGATTTCATCTCTCAAAATGGCGGATGACATTTTATCAATCCTACGGCGAATTTTTTAGAAGCCGTTTTTACGTCTTGCTCGTGACGTTTCTGTGCTGCTAGTACATATAATGTTTTTTTATATATTTATATATAAAAAAAAATATATTTAAAATTTATATATAAAATTTATATATATAAAAATATTATATATAGTTATAAGATTCATCACTTTATTTAAAAAGTTGCTTTTTACTCGATGTCAGATAAGGTTATTTTGCACGTATTTTAGTATTACTGAAATGTAATTAAAATATAATCAAATTAAATAGTTATGGGACTTTTATAAGTTAATAGTTCACCCAGCGAACTTCGTTCCGGCTAAAAGTAAAAAAAATCAAAAAAATATCAGTGTTCCTCCACTTTATTATACCTACATATTATTATATATATATAAATCTTCCTGTTGAATCACTTCAACTTAAAAAAACTGCATTAAAATCCTTAGCGTAGTTCTAAAAATTTAACACATAGGGACAGAAAGCGGTAATCGACTTTGTTTTATACTATGTAGTGATACAATCAGTAGATGATATACTTTATTTGTAAAACACATAATTATTAATTGTATACCTTTCCGTCATACATAAATTGAATTACAAAGACAACAAAAAACATAAACAAGTGCAATATTTAACATCGAGTATCTATCCGACCGACATAATGAAAATTCATGTCCGGCGAGCCATCAATAAGAAGCGTAGAGATACTATCTCCCCTCCTATGGTACTCGCAAACACTGAAAAACCTGCTCGCATTAACTCCCATTTAATTCAACGGGTACCTTTTAAGTACCTCATTGCGGTGTCCGACGCATAAACAAGAAAGCGCGGTCACACGAACGGCAAAACATTCGAACTTGCGCGAATGTATAAATTCTAAAGTTGAATTTTAAACTGTGTTCGATATTATTTAACAAAGTAAAACATTATGTGACTAAGTAACACGATATTTAGCCAAGTAAAACATTGGAATGATCAGAAAACATAATACTTATATTATTAGTTTCTGTATTATATATGAGTATTGATTGAGGGCCGTGGATTTTTGCCAATTTTTTAAGCCAACTTTAATAACTTTCGCTAGTAAACTTAATATTGACATATTATTGTCCGTCATTGTCAGGTGAGTTTTTATAAACACTTTCATAAACGTTATTCAAACATCTAGCAAATATTACTCAATCCATTCAGCCAACATCATCGTAAAGTTTTTGAAGTGAAACTTCTTTAGGCGCATGAGGGTAAAATTTTTACAGATGAAACGTCACGCCGGTATGCAACGGAAGTGTCGGAAAAAAGAGAGAGAGTGATCGAGACCGATTGAGAGAGAGTAAGACAGGGCGAACGTAGCATGAGCAACTAGCCGTGGAGTGAGAGTAGGGAGAAAGCGAGTGAGAAAGATTGAGAGAAAAAGTGAGACAGAGCGAACGTCGTATCACGCCTTTTTCCCTTCCTCTTAATCTTGGAAATTTAAAGTTTTAGATTTGTATTAAATATAAACAAGATTTATAAATTAGTTCGCCAAAGAAGTTTCACTTCTGACATGTGTACTTTGTACGCACGCATGTTTTTTTTAATGAGCATTGAAATTTAAAACTTATTTGAATATCTAGCGAATGTTCCGCGATCCATTCAGCCAGTGGCGGCGGTTTAAAAAGTAATCTCCCGCCAACGGGGGCCCGTACACTTGTCAATTACACCGCGGGCTCACGTCGGCCGCGGCATCAATGGTCAGGCTTTATCCTTGCATCGCATTCAAATAAATTGCCATTTAAATGTACCTACTCACTGCTTTTTGGTGGGCGCCGGCTGCCTGCTCGGCGCTCGTTTTGCTCTTGCTACTTGTTTATGAATTTTATCGGAAGTCCGAGTCGTTGTGCGTGATTTGCAAAAGCAAAGTAAAGCAGAAATTCCAATGAGATTTTTTCGTAATTTTTTTAATGAATATAGGAATTGCGATCGGTTCAGTGTCGATAAATTTGAAGTTTCGTTTCGATAACTGATAGCAAAACTTATCTCGTATTCAAATCCAGTTACTCAGTGCCCAGAAAGCGAGACTTGCTCTCCTGAGATACCTCCACAATTAGATTGGAAAGTAAAAGAAACTTCATTACGCCGGTCGTGATTTAAAAGGAACATAATCGTCCGGAATGCGCCCACGAGATGGTATCTCCTTAAAATTACGAGAGATCGTGCTCTAGCGCCGAAGTTAGTTTTTCTAGATGAAGATAGCGTTATTTCGTACATCTTCGTACTTTCAGTTTCCGTGTATGATTTTGTACTTTCTAGTTTGTTCTGATGCATACTGATGTGTAGTTATGAAATTAGATGAAATGAAATGTCTTAATTTTGTATTGGTTTACCAAGGCACTAAAAAATATCAATCACTACTGAGAAAATCCGAAATAAAACTCAGCTGATTTGATTTTTGTTAATTATAATCAGCCCTTCCATGGGAACCAAATTATATATTAGATATTTAGTTGTAGAATAAAAGCTCCAGTACCTTACATTGAATGAAAAAGTGGCTTGATCAGTTGTAGTTAGGATAACGATATAATTATGGTTATATTTATACCGATGTACCTATATTAGTGCACATCGATTGAAATAGTAGGCGATGGTGTATGGTTTTTATCTAACTTTCATTCCGTTTTTAGTTGAAAATATATAACAAAGTGGGTGCGTGACATCAGGATGGTCGAGGTGTCATTATTACTGTCCATTCTTGAAGATTTCAAGTAAAACACAGGAGTTATTCTTCTTCGATTTATTCACAATTGAGGAGGTCCGATCGTTTCGACGGTTAAACAAGAATCTTTTTCTACCGGCAGGCGCTCGCCTTTTTATAATAAAGTTGGGTGAGGTGACAATAACAAATTTATGGAGGGTAAATTAAAATAACAATTCTAATCACTAAATATGCCTAATTTAATAAACAAACAATTTTATAAGTAAAATAATTATTTTCGGCGAAGTGTTTTTCATAAATACGCGGTTCCCTCCGACATATATATTGGCACCCCACAAGAGCCATTAAAGAGTCACTATTGACTTTGGCTTCTCCAATATTGCGCAGATTTCAATTTACAAAGTTGTTAAGATAGGCAAACGGACTGTGTTTATTTAGCCTTGTGAAACGGCAATGGCCAGACATAAGATTTAACTTAGGTAATAGCATGCGCAACTAAGTTTATTTTCGAAATATGTTACTTGGTAATCTACGATACATTTGGTATTCGCATTGCAAACATTGCGCAACATAAAACATCTGTATGATAAAATACTTGATGGAAACAGTTAATGTACCAAACAACGTTCCAAGTCATAAATACGTATATGTTGAAAAAATCAGAATTTTTCTGGGCATTTATTCCGTTCATTATCTTTGCAGACTTTAACATGTTTCTTACTGAAATCCGTAAATATTTCAAAAGATTGCTATTGTCCCATACTGACTTAGGGTTTTTATTTGCAATTGAAGTTAATCAATCCATTATTGTCCCATTACTTGACATGTGGTTCCCCATTTTTTGAACAGAGATTTTTATACTGTCAAAATAAAGATAAGAGATTTAGCGAACACTTAATCTTGCATCATATTTTCTTACGTACACTATCACCGTCAAAGACTATAACTATTTAGCTTTCTGTGAATAGCATTAACTAAACAATGAAGCAAACAATTGCTTGAGGTCGTAAGTCGAGATCTTCACAAATGCGTTTATCAGCTGATAACCTGGCGCCACGGGTTCATGAAGACTCGTTGCGTCAAAATGTTTGCTCCCATTAGATCCCAGAAAGAGGCCCAAATATTGTTCAGTAAATGTCTTCAGATCTCATGACAGTTTAACAGGTGAGTTATGACAACATTTGTGAGATTTGTGTTTAATTGCTTTTGGTATGTATGAAGTTGTTGGCTGCTATGTATTATTTTCCCACTGTTGAAAATGAGTTTCTTCTTAGTATGGCCCAAATATTGTTCAGTAAATCTCTTCAGATCTCATGACAGTTTATGAGCTGACTTATGACAATTTATGTGGCATTTGTTTCATTTAATTGCTCTTGGTACATAATAAGTTGTTGGGTGCAATGTATTATTGTTTTACTGTTGGAATTACTTAGGTATTCATTAGATGAGGATGCTTTACTCTAATCTACGGGTATTTTGTTTTCATTGTTACAAAATACAAATTTGTTGGAGAAAAGTTTATAAACTTTTGCAATAGTGAATGGTATTAAGAATTTAATAGAATTATATTCTATCAATAAGTATTTATAAATGTATCTATAATCTTTGTGGAATCAAAAGTCGTAAATTTTTTGCCTAATTGATTTATTATCCCGTACTCGTTAAAAAACTGAGATCTGTTTATTTAAATTTAATAAATTTCAGTTTATTGAAACGGTATCTATCGACAGATGTCCCTTTTTGTAACATTTTCTTAGAAGATATTTTTGCAAAAATCTGTATAGCCGCTTTCATTTGAAGTACTGCTATAATACTCACATTGCTAAGATGACAAAGTGAAGTAATCTACCCACCATAGGTTTGTTAAGGAAAGTGTGTCATACAAACACGGCAGTAGCTGGATTGCTACTGTCACTGTTTGAGATTAGTATGATAAATAAGATAGAGAAATTCCTGTTGCATTATGTCTCTGCAAACAGTGGGTACTTGAACCAAGTTTTCTCTCGTTAGAGGAAATTATTTAAATAGACTTCTGCTGTTTTCTCACGATACAGAGCACTATTCCTTTAGCCAATCGTACAAATGTATTTAAAAAGTAATGAGAAAATTAATTTCCTTTATATTTAAAGTAACAATTTATTGTTAAAAAGGTTTGGTTCTTGTTTAATACTTCGTTTTAATACTCATTAACAGACAATTGCTTCTCATTGTTGGATGTGTGTTTTGGTCGATTTTATATTTTTATATATTATAGGTAATACTTAATTGTTAAACAAGTTCCTTTCCTTTAGTTTAATCAAATGATAAACAATTACTACCAAGTTTTCTATGTATGTTTTGGTAAATGTCTTAGGGAGGAATTTACTCATTGTTAATAAGTTCAGTTATTCAATTACACCTTATCCGATATCCCTTAATATACTATATACCAAGTAATAACAATACTCACTGTTGTCCGCTGTAATCATAGGTTTAATAACAGCAATCTACGACATCACTTGGACCCAGGAAGTGGGATCGTTACTCAGTGGAGCGAGCTATATGTAGGCCGCGCGGAAATACGAAATGTACTCCGTTCTACTTGAGATAGCTCCGAAACATTTCTATTAGATGTTTGTTAACACAGATAAATAATGATGAAGCCATAGACTTTGAATTTTATTTTATTATCATACTAACTAACATTATAAAGGCGAAAGTTTTTGAGTGTGTATATTTGTTACTTCTCCACGTCTAAACGGCTGGGGCGATTTTCGTAAAATTTGGTAGGGAGTTAGCTGACTCTCTGGATTAACAATTTAACATGTAACTCTTTGTGAATTCCATTGAAAATTATATAGGTATATTAAATAGGTCATTTTGAAGATGATTACGGCCAGTGCCGGATTAAGCAGCGCGGGCCTGTAGCAAATTCTGACAGGTGGCTCGTTTGCCTTATAGACCAGGGTCGATAATTTTTAAAACCAATTAAAATCGCAGTAGGATGAATCCCATTAGAAAAGGAGGAAAATATTATAAAAATGAAGGGAAAAATAATTTACGGGCGATCTGAGGTCGGGAAGGGGATGGGGGTGAGTTTTTAAGGGTAAAAAACTGTTTTTCTCGATTTCCGGCAAAATTAAAAGTCCTATCGAAAAAAGTCAAATGGCAAAGTTGTAGGTAATAAAAAGATCTAAAACTTTTGTATTTACACTTTTTTCACATAACCTCGAAATTTATGTGAAAAATTTAAAAAACCAAGTTTTTGGTATTTTATTTTTATCATTTACAAAAATTTTTTTTTTTTTAACGAACTTTGGCGAAAACTTACCTTTTTATGTCCCAAATACGCTGTAATTTATTTGATTAAAAATATTTATTTTTTTAACCTTATTTTGAATTAATATCGAAAAAACACCCTAATTTCCAATCGAAAACTCACCCGTCAAAATATCAGCTTTTTTCAAAAAGTTGGTATGTTTTCTATTCGTTGAAATCTCTACTTTTTGATGGTGAAAAAAAAATATATGTTACTATAGTAAATCTTCTCAAAAAAAACATCATTTAATTTCAATCTTTAGGTTACGTTACGTTAAGCATACTATTTTTTAAAGAAAATATTATGATTTTTATGTTTGAGTTGATTGATACAGACAAAAATTCGAATCTGCATAGGAAGGTAATTACTACTCGTATATCTATTTTTGTAAGGGTATTAAATAAAACAAAAATGTTACTAGTTAACTCTTCTGGTTCTGATTTAATCTGGGGAAATATAGATAATTATGACACTTTATATATCTTCTTGCAGTTTATTTTTTTTAGGGTAGAAAATATAGTAAAATATAAATAGCAGGTACGCGTTGGGCCGCGAGGCCCTTCTAGTCGCGGGGCCCGTAGAAATTGCTACTCTTGCTATGTGGCTAATCTGGCACTGGTGAGGCGAACAATGTTAGTCTTTACGAAGAAGAGATTGTTTCACATTTCCACGTTGAAAGTTGTGTAAGACACTAAACCAAAATAAATCGGAAATCAATCAATGGGTAGACAAATGGAGCGAACTGAGGCACTGATGTGTAGCACGCACTCAGGCGAGAACTGAACCCGGCATGTCAGCTATGCTCGGGGAACATTGCCCGGGTTAAATCGACTGTGGCTTTACGTGCTTTGGAATACAAAAAATGTATTAGAAAAAATATATTTTATCCTTTCCTTCCGTTTCACTCAGACAGGAGATTCGTGTTAAGTTGTGGGGCAGTAAGGAATTGAAAAACGACGTTTTTTTTTTTATTTTAATCTAGTTGACCCGGCGTCGTTTCGTCTAAAAGTCTAAATTCTAAATTTGTTTCGTCTAAAAGTCAAAAATCTAAAATTACCAGTGTTCTTCCACTATATCATACATGTATTATAATATAAATCCTTCCTCTTGAATCACTCTATCTATTAAAAACCGCATTAAAATCCGTAGCATAGTTTTAAAGATCTAAGCATATATAGGGACAGACAGCGGAAAGCGACTTTATAATATGTAGTGATTCGAAGTAGAAAAATAAGCATGTAAGCACCTGACGGTGAGTGGCCACTTCCGCACACTAAACATCTACAATAAATCCCAAAAAAGAAAAGATTTATCTAAGGTAAGGACACCCCTCCATCGAAACGCAAGAAATGCTTCACGCTAGAAGTAGGTGTGGCGGTGGTACTTCCCCGGTCGAACTACACTGGTTCTACCACCTTCAGAAAGTTAAACTATATTTACACATACATTGTGCATATCAAGAAACATCTTTAGAAAACGGCTATATGATTCATAAGATGTTTAATTAAACTATAGTGTGATATGATACGTCAACTGACATATAAAGAGGGATGTTGAGGGAACTGTTCACAGGATTTATGACGTGATAAGTGGGATGCTGGGGTTTGTCGGTCCGTCAATGTTTTATAATAATAGCTCTTTAATCGGATATTTTTATAACCTTTTGTTTGCCACTGGGTGTCTATCTCCGGTCGATACTTGAAGGGTCACCTCGCTGCTAAATAACAAATATTATAATATCTAATACCTGTTATAAATTAAATACATCGTTTGTATTTTAATGAGGTATAGATAAAGGAACCTTTTACGTTACTAAGACTAATTTCGTAATACCACAGTTTCTGGAATTAATAGTGACGACAAAAAGTTATCATCCCTTCTTTTTTGTTTTATCTGAGCATTGATAATATTTTTTCCACGTGTGTCTCATACCGAAGTTACACTGTGATACTGTTCATAGAAACCAAATATAAGCTCGCTTTATACGTTTCAACAAAATATCAAATCCGTATCGGCATGAATAAATCAGTCATTTATAGTCTACTCTTAATTAAAGGCACAAAACATAATTGATGATAACCCATCAAGTTGAAATAGAGAAAAAAATGTAAACGCATTAAATCAAAAGATTTAAGTAACACGAATCGAGGAAATGAGTATTATCTCATCTGAAGAATATAAAGAGCGGAGCCGACCGGCGGAGCGTGGCCAATTCATAATCGGAACTCTCGACCGTTTTCTCTCATACCAACTTATCTTCACCATTACAACAACCCTTCAAACAACGCAGTAGAGTTGAAATCCCCTCAACCGTAACACTTTTAAGTTTGCAGAATAAGAATACGATCGACTGATAGACCCTGCTGTCAAATTTACATCTGCACCCGCTTCGACCATTATCTCCGTACAATAAAGCACAATTTGCCTTATGTCAGCTTTTAAAAAATCGATTCGACAGGCCTCGAAGACGATTCAGGTATGATTGGGACTGGAGCGATGCGTGTTAATTCTTAATAATGGCGGCAACATCTACTCTATAGATTGCTACAGATAACGAAACGCAGGACATTGCACCCGCGGTACGGACGGACGCTCTATCTAATTAATCTCAGTTAAGACTGATAAAGGAATTTTGATTGAGTTCGTTATATAACATAGCTTTGTAATCTTCTAATCACTTAAATATTTAACTGGTATCCGTCTGGTTAAATAGTGTGCTTTGGGCTATTGTAAATGTTGATATTAAGATGTTAAACAAATTAATTAGCTCATTACATTTAAATTTCAAATGTTCGTTTACTTGTAGTTTAGTTGATGTTAGTTTAATTGTATTAATGTTTGTAAAACAAAAAATAAAAGCATATATAGAATTACATACTTTACTAAACCTAATTACTGTACTTATTTTTGCTCTTACATTTATACAAGCGGAAATTATATAAAATGTAAAGCTGGTAAAAGCTTTTGCGGTTCAACTTTGATACCTTCAGAGTTACAATACTTATTTCTCCCGGAATTTAATGACATTGTCCTAATTTGTTTTGGTTTGAAGTTTGTATTTGGAATTTTTGACACAAATCCATCGTGGCTACTTCAATGTCCTAAAAAGGCTATTTGACGATTGCTATCTGTTATTAAATATGTAAACACGAAAGTTTGTGAGAAAGTATGTGTTTCTTACTCTCTCACGCAGAAACTATTGATCGGATTTCGTTGAAATTTAGCAATTAGATAGTGTATGACCTAAATTACCTAAGCCGCGGGAATCATTACATACAGTATAAAACAAAGTCGCTTCCCGCCGTCTGTCCCTATGTATACTTAGATCTTTAGAACTATGCTACAGATTTTAATGCAGTTTTTTTTAAATAGATAGAGTGATTCAAGAGGAAGGTTTCTATGTATAATATGTGCATAATATAGTAGAGGAACACTGATAATTTTGGATTTATGACTTTTAGGCGGAACGAAGTTCACCGGGTCAACAGTATAGAAAGTCACTTCTTTTAAAATGTAGAAGAACTATACTCACACTATAGTGACGTAGAAACCCTGAAGATGTTCCTCGCAGTTGATTAGTCCAGCGCGGCCATAAAGCCCCATCGTAAATACCCGCCGGCGCTCGTAAAGCCCCAATTAATCCGATGTTAGCTTTATGGACTGCGAGAATAGATCCCACTTTCAATGCCGTACGGATTTAGGATATAAATTAAAATATATTTTTTGAAAGTATAGATGATTTTGGATCAGACAGGTGTCTGCATTAAACACTGTTCTTGTTGGAAATATCGTTAGCTATGGTCCGTATGGTTTTACTGGAAAACTACTGCTGTTTTAATGTTTTTTACACCTAACAATCTTAAATAAATAATACAAAGGTTGGTCTTCTTTATACTATAGACTAATTGACCCGGCGAACATCGTTATCAGAACATCGAACATCTACAATTATCAGTGTTTCGCCTCTATATTGTACATGTATTACACATAAAACCTTCCTCTTGAATCACTCTATCTATTAAAAAGAACTGCATTAAAATCCGTAGCGTAGTTTTAAAAATCTAAGCGTACATAGGGACAGACAGTGAGAAGCCACTTTGTTTTATACTATGTAGTGAAGTGGTAAAGGAACCTTCTATAATCATGTAAGACACAGACAGTCAGCAACTGTCTGTAATACCCATTACCACTCTAAAACAATACAGCAACACTTAAAACTATTGTAACGTTTTCGTTCAGACATTAAAAGCATTTTGCACGGTTGCGTTTTCTTTTACAGCTATACCTTCTAAAATCGTAAACAAATATTATTTTAGTAAAACGTAATATACTAAGGGTAATGCGTTCACAAACATTGGCGGAACTCACTCTATTTCTTTGCCTCACATAATTGGTTGAAACTCTTCGAAATGGGGCCATAATGGAATGCGGCATTTTACTTTTTAATCCTATCCAAAAGGCTATAAATTTTAATGGATAGAAATGCATTAATTGCGTTTAAACGCTTATAACTGTTAAACCTTAATTACGAGTTAATCCATTACTAGTGCAAGCTAATTGCGTTGAAGGAAATGTCGTAAAAAGGCGAAAGTTTGTTTGTGGCGGAATATTATCACAAAAAAATACTATTTGGCGTGAATAAGCATCAAAGGGGAGTTAATAAGTTAATGTAATGAAAAGAAAGGTATTCAAGGAAATGTACTGTCTCTAGGTACTTTAAACAGGCCTACAGGGGCACTTGCAAATTATTATCAATATTCTTCCTATGTAACCACCGGATAGAAACACGATTTCAAGTGAAAAGATCCGGCAAGAAACTCATAGATTTATCTTTTTTCGTTTCTATAGTATATATTTCGTACGCCGTATGTAGTAGCCCGGTCTGTATCCGATCTGCAAAGGTCAACAATCGTAAGCAACATTGAGTTTGATCGAGAGATCAGTTGGTGATAATTACATACGCGTTTACGTGTTACATTGGCTGTCGGTAATCCTTGTTGAAGGTCTTAAGAGGTTAGTTAACGTTCAAAACGATTGGAGGACCCTAAGACTTCAGGTCTTCGCAATTGTGAGACAAAAATTTTACGGATGAGTCAGGAATTTGACATTTGAGCAAATCCGAGAAACATTAACGAGTACAGAAACCAGTCATGCGGTGCGTCGGTAATTTTAATTAACTCATAATTCTGCAACCCTAATTGCGGGGTGGAGATCAAAAGACCGCGCCGATAAACACGAAGCGCGCATCTTGTTGATAAAAAGCGGTTCGAATTACCCGCTTGGTTTATTTTGTTAGTGCTATAGAGGTTATGTGAGTAGAAACGCCAAGTGTACAGGGAATGTAGACCGAGTATTTGTTTAATTGCATAGACTAAAATTGCACACTGTAAAGTGTAACTTGGTAATGATGAGTAAAATCATTATCAAGTAAAATAATTTTAGTCATCACTACAATTCAATTTATTGTAATCCTTAACAGAGAAATATCTCTGTCTTGCGCGGTTTTATGTTTCTGTGTGAGTACGAGAAAAAATAACGGCAATTTTTAGATATATTATTTATCATACGTAAAAATATATATACAGAAACTTTGTTAAGTAATCAAATAACAATTCATTACAGTATATACATTTACGTAACTAAATTCTGATTGACATTTACACGTCACAGCTTTACGACCGTTGGAGCGCGAAGTTCTATCAAATTAGGTACTTCTCGTTAACCTGTTTATTGCAGATAATTGTGACACAACTACCACGTACGAATAGCGGTAGTATTACGTAACTTTAGTTTCGCCCATTTTCACATCGTATCGTCAATTATTGTCCCACAACTGGGCCCGGGACTTCTTTCGGAATGAGAGAGTTATAGGCCATAGTCCACCGCGCTGGCCAAGTGCGAATTGGTGGACCATTTTCAAATGCAACGAGGAAAGAACCTCTATATCTTATTCACTCTGTGGTGCGCACATGCGCGCGAATTGAGAGTCGAAGTGGTTTTTAGTTTATTGTAAACCGGCCACTGGTTTATGGTTCTACTAGCGATACCTGTGGCTTTGCCTGCTTTTAATGTTTTAATCGACTTATTTTTATAGCAACTTTACAGAGCCATTTATACTCTAACATTCCAAAAAATATTCTTATTTGAACAATTCGCGTGGAACACGTTGTCACTGTACTGGTCACTGTACTTTTCTCCTATACAAAGATTCCATGTTCGTTCCCCGATTAAGCAGACATCAAAAATTAAATTTATGTTCTGACTGTGTATTTAATTTGTGCAGGGCTAATTATAGAAATTCTTCTTCTGTGACAAAGGGTTCAGCATATAATTGTACTTTCTCTTACCAATTTCGTTATTTGTAAATTTAACTATTTTATTTATTTACTTATGTTCCGATGCCATAATTATTTGGGCTTTCTTTAGTAACTTCTCTCGTCAACCCATTGTTGTCCCACTGCTGGGCACGGGTCTTCTCTCAGAATGAGAGAGTTTAGGCCGTAGTCCACTGTGCTGGCCAAATGCCAATAGGTGGACTTCAGACAATTCTGAAAAAGAAGTATTTTTAAAAACTTTTTTTTAAGCACTAACTGGTGTGTAGGTTTCCTCGCGATGTTTTCCTTCACTGAATTAGTAACTTAGCACATTCTATTTCTGATTACTTCAAAGATTCTTCGCAATAAATGTTGTCAATGTAGTAGTATCAAAGATAATCTATAATACAAGTAGTACAAGAACGTGAATAGACATCCTTATCATGCAATCTGTAGATCTTGGCGCAAACTTCAAAGAGCCTGATAGGCGTACTCTGTGGATGCGATCAAAGCCCCGCTTCTGAGATCTGTATTAATTCCGCTCATGAGACTGATGATAAAAGAGCGAAACAATTTTCATCAATTAAACAGCTTAAGAGGAATTGGGAGATAAGCGCGATCAAATTATGTATGTGCTCGATGAAGCTGTAAACGAGAAAGATTAAAGTGAAATGGTATTTGTTGTATTTCATTATTTATAATGGATTAACATTATTATTCTATCATCTATGGGTTGAAATTTACATTGATTTCTGATCATTTGTGGCTTGACCTTATTCAAAAGATTATTTATATATTTTTTAATCAGACATAATTATATTCTACGCAAGTAAGACTGTATAATGTAGAACTAGGTGACGATGGTGCTTCCGGAGTACAAAACGAACTAATACCTATTTTTAATTTGTATCTATTAGTAATCAAAACGGTTAGTATCATAATTAATCTTTGATATTGTCATCATAATAAAATCAATTTAAAATATTTTCAAAGCCCTAATTAATCTCTTCAACAAATTCACAGACTCACTAGTTCAACATGCAGCCTATTTATTTTCTTAATTATCTGTACGCGCATTGCAACCCGCGTTCATTTCCCGCCGAGCAAGACATCAAAGCGTGCGCCTGCGCTCACTCGGCTATTTTCGGCTCACGTCGGTAATTAATTTTTTGTCCCCCCGTCTGCCTTTGTTGTGCACTCGTCAAAGCTGTCCCAGTCTCCCAGCGTTGCATCAAATATAGATATAATGTATGTAGCACTATTGTGACGATATTTGGTTTAGAAACAAATAAAAAAAAAACAAGATGAAGATAGAAGCTTTTCATACACTTTTATATGTATTGTTAGGTTTTTGATGCATTACAGCAAACTCCACGGATACCTGTTTCAAAAATAAAATACTTATTATTTAATATCATAAGCATTGTAGCACAAAAGATTACTTCGAAAAGTATACCTATTTACGCCCTACTAAATAATATTACCATTTAAATTCAGTCCAAACAAAATTTCAATGAGGCTTTCACGATTTCACCAGTCAGCACTCAAATATCAAATGTTTATCCAAGCAAATAAATAATACAGCTAAGTACCGAGAATCGGGTAACTCAATGGATTACCTAAACTAAACAAACTATAAGTGCTTGGCAGCGAGCCGCCAAACGATTCTGAACTCTTCATGGGAAACATAAAGTAGTTTTCATGACTGTGTCAGCTAGCAGTAGATTTGTATCAATAGAATCCCTTGTATGTGACCCAGTCACATCTAAAAGGAGAGCGCTTGAACAAATGTTTGTTAAGATGACGACATGTTAAGAAAAATAGATATATTTAAATTAATGTGTTTTTTTAGACATGGACTTACGATAAATACGGATATTTCGCTAAATGTAAAAATATGAAAAATAAAGGTTTCCATTTTTAAAAAATAAAAGTTTTTTTTTTTTGTATAAGTCAAACATTGTACAACCGTATTTTTCTTATTCAAAATACTAAACATTGAAGACATTTCCTAATCCGAAATACGAGCGCGTCCCCTTAACTAAACATCTTAAGTGGTGCCGACATCCTAAACCTTTTCCGAACGCAAACACGCTTGTTTGCTCACAATTGTTAGCTCAAAACGAAACGTTTTTCTACAAGAAACAGGAAAAAACGAAAACGTTTCAGTTTAAGTGCAATCTACCGTTCCCTAATAGGATTGTGTACAGCCGTTGGCAGGTAAAACTGGCAGTTTGGTATCTTAGCTAATCCTATCATGAATGAGAACTTTGTGAAATTGATATTTGAGATACTTGAACATTGTACTTTTTGACAATGGAATTGGATGTTTTTTAAACCTTTTAACTTAAAAACATACTTAGGAAAGAAAACGTCTTCGTTGTGTTATTTATAAAAGGCGATATCTTAATATTTTAACGGACTACCATAGAATAGGGTAGCTTTAGTAAACTATAACACATTGTATGTGTCTATTTAACCTGTGATGTCAAAACATTTCTGCATCTATTGTATAAAAAACCGAAAATACCTGATCATGACATCTCATGTTTTGGCCGTCGTAAATTGGTTCACAATATTTTTATGGATTAAAATATTATAATTGTATTGTTGCGAAGAACATCCGTTACTAAGCTACCATGAAATAAGTTAAAATTTGTAATTGCTCCCCAAGGCCACCCGTTCTGTGAAATTATTCTTTCTGTGGCTTCCAAAGTTCCAACCGAGAATAATAAATGAAGTCTATTTGTGCCTTTACAACAATATTGTATACCAGTGGACGAGAAAATGGGCTTCCTATTTCATTGTTATATTTAGAAACGGTGCCCCAAGGAAGATCGCAGTTACTGTCTACGTATTTCGCTTTAAAATTATAAAGAAATGCCGCATTAAACGGATTCTTTTAATTAAAATTCGACTAGTGTTTCTCAATAACAACCGTCTAAAGAAACGGTTGATTATGTAAATGGATGAATAAAAATCGACAAGCACAATGTTCATTAATTCGTTCCACACTGTACTGTGATTTAATTACGAATCGTCAGAATTAAACTGGAATGACAGCCGGTCAAAGAAGGGCAAAACAAATCTAGGAGCAAAATTACGTGGGAGAGACCAGTCCTGACTGCTTGTCATCCCTTTCTAATTAAGTATACTTATTTGCACCAGACAAGGAGAAATAAGTACGCAATCTCTTTTGGTCCGTTTCTTGAGTACGTGGTTCGCATTCTATAGCGCCCGTCCTTCAAACAACAATCGGGCGCCTTAGCTCCCGAATCTTTTCAAATCAATTCCAAGACATCCGTCGCGCCGCAAAAACGCACCTCACAAGCGACCTTGCCTTTGTCTCACCATTAACAGTCATTCGCGCCGTGTTTTTGTCTAATAGTGGCCTCAATGTCGGCACGAGAACGCTGCCCTTTGTTAACTTTTAACGTTAAAATGTCATATAGATATACTAGTTAACCATATTTTGTATTCATAAGTTTCATAAAATGTAGACATAAATGAAATATTGAAAAATAAATATATAAATAACATTACATCTATTTAGTTTAAACATGAGAAGATAGTAATTTTACTGTCCCACTGATTTTTAGATGCTCAATTGGACCTACTTTTGCAAAAAGGAACCAACGAGATTTTCTCCTATGTTATTGAAAATGTTGATGAATTCAATAATATTTGTATACATAGACCAACTTATTTTGTGCAACATTGTAAATAGATTTTATTTAAAATAACCTAAGATTATAACAGTATACAAAATTTTGAGAAAAGTGGATTTTTCTCAAAATTGTCGTTGTGTGGGTTGATTCTTTTTTGCAGACTTTGTGCTTATAAATTTCATTACCACCCTTTCTGTTTGTAAAAATACTGTCATATGTTTTATGTACGAAAAATTAATTGTATTTTTTCTTTTAATTCCAGATGGCGTCATTCGATGGCATTCTCTCGAGCGACTGTTCGGTTCACGCGCGCTTTCTCCTGTGCTCGGCCTTCGCTCCCCTGTGTTCGGAGCAGGTGTCGGGCTCGGTGAGCGCCTGTCGAGCGCTTTGCGAGAAGGTCGTAGAGGAGTGCAAGGAGCAACTAAAGCAACTACCGCCAACTGTCATGTTGGACTGTGCGGCGTTTCCCTTGAGACAAAATAGACGCCTTTGTATGCGTCCTCCTAACGCCAGTGAGCTGGAACCCGAACCGCCACCGCCGCCCCGCTGGCCGTTCCACGAGCACGAGCTTAGAGAACACGGATGTCCGCCGGCACACACCAGAGCCCCTACTGGGGAATGCTGGCCCGCTTGTGGACAAAACGCCAGATATTCACAGACCGATAAGAGAACAGCTGAAATATGGATCAATACCCTCGCATGGTTTTCTCTACTGTCGACGTCCTTCGCGTTGTTAACATTTTGTGCGGAGCCCTCCAGATATCGATATCCCGAGAGGCCAGTCGTTTGGATGGCGGCTTGCCATGCTATCGTGGCACTGTCTTATGTCACTCGGGGATGGCTGGGCGCCAAGGCCGTCTCCTGCGCCGGCAACACTTTAGCGGTTGACGGACTAGCCGCGCCTACATGCGTGGCATTCTTTTCCTTGACCTACTACTTCACGTTAGCAGCCGACGCTTGGTTCGCGAACGCCTGCGTAGCGTGGTACCTAACAGCAGCCAGTGAATGGTCCACTGAAGCTTTGGAAAGGGCCGCGGCGTACCTTCACGCCGTCGCTTGGGGATGGGCGGGCGCTTGGACTGCGGCAGCCCTAGCGCTGCGTAGAGTGACTGCGGACGAATTGACTGGAACGTGTGGAATATCAGATGCAGCCGCCGCCGCCTTGATCGGCGTACCGCGAGGAGCTCTACTGGTAACATCAATCGCTCTGGCGATAGGAGCGTGTCCCGGAATAATGAGGGTCCGGCGAGCGCTCGATTCGAGGGGTGCCAAGAGAGTGGGACGACTGGCCGCGCGGGCGGCCGCCGGAGGACTTCTCTACCTAGTACTAGCTGCGTTTGCGAGCGGCGCAAGAGTGCTGGAAGCGCGCAGGAGGGAAGCGCAGAGCAACCTGGCGTTGCTGGCGGCGCTGGAGGTGGGCGAGGCGGAGCGCGCGGCGGCATCGAGCGTGTCGGTGTGCGTGTGGCTGGCGTGCGGGCTGGCGGCGGGCGCGTGGGCGTGGTCGCGCAAGTCGGCGGCGGTGTGGCGGCGCGCGCTGTGCCCGCCGCGCAAGGCGCCGTGCTGCGCGCCGCCGCTGCTGCGCGCGCACCACCCCTACTATAAACGGCCGCTCCACGTCTCCCGAGTGTGATATCACTAATGAACCGTCTCAAAGACTAGTTGTAAACTATTAGTGTTAAGTGGGTCAAGTGCCTCCTCTGCCTTCTGTGAAGGCGCTCTCGATTTGTACAAAGTGCGTGTAAATAATGTAAATTAATTATTAAATATACTGTTGGTTTTTATACAATCAGCTGTTTTATTTCCTATGCTGATATAATTTAAAAATAACCTATTAGGACAGGTTCCAAATGACATTGAAATTCAAATATTTACGAAAAATATAATATAATATAAATAAATATAATAATAGCAAAGATAGTAAAATATAAATAGCGGGTATGCATTGGGCCGCGTGGCCCCTCTAGTCGCGGGTCCCGTAGCATTTGCTACTCTTGCTATGTGGCTAATCCGGCGCTGAATCGCATCAAACCAAAACAACTGAATTGTGTTTCATAGATATAGTTCTTATTTTGAGGTAGTATTTTAGTCACATGTAATTAAAATTGATCTACTCTATCAAAAGATGCAATTTACAAAATGCCACGTATTAAATACGAGCGAAACCGCGGCATACAGCTAGTACATAAATCATTTTACAGTGATTAATTATAATAGGGTTAATTAAAAAAGATATCAGTTTGCTAAACATGATTTTATTATCAATAACATTAAAGATTATATTACATGGATATTTAAGTATATAACTCTCTATACAAAAATGAAACAATCGATAATAGTAAATAGTTACATAATTTACACACGACAGTCCCAACTCTTAGTAACCCTGAGAAAATTTTAGTTTCATACAGTAAATTATACACATATACAAAATGTCACTAGCGTATTAAAACACAAATTAAATAAAATTTTCATAAGACGCTGAACACAAAGAAACGCAGATATTTTTATGTAGTATATATAGTATCTGGGTAGACTTGCATGCTTGTAGGGCAAGGCAAATAATTACCTAGGAATACTATGTCACATATCGCCGCTTAAGTTCTAACACCGCGGATCTCAAAATTAGCACTTTTCAGGAGAGCAAATAAACTGTCTCAAATAGTTATTTTTGATTCTACAACTACCAAATAACATATTGTTTTTAAAATATTAATATACTCATATTAAAATAATATTTTTTATAAAAATGTAACATGTTCCTATATTATCTTGAGATACCATTATTTCATTAACTCAAAATGGGCATTTTTTGATTTACGCGGTGTTAGAACTTAAGCGACGATATATCAAGTTATAAGCAGCCGTACTTCACTGTAGAAAGACAGGATTCGTAAGCTATATTCGCCGAGCCCATTGTCTAATAAAATAAACGTAGAGACCTCTGACAACATTTTTATGATTTCTACAGACCTACAGATCGATCATTTTTTGTTAGATATCGAATCTAAACAAAAGGCTAATTATTTGATTAACATTAATTATTGATTAAATTACATACATTATATTAATTTCCCATAGTTACAAATCAGTATGAATAACAGAAAACAAGTAAATGTTGCCCATTACTTTTCTATAGTCGCTCGGCGATTATATTTGTCTATCATGTCAGGGTCTCAATTACTAATGCATTTTAATGTAATATTTATTAAAAAATATTTGGATGTTGAATCACATAGAGTATGCACACTAATAAAAACAATTATTATGTAAAATTTCCCAATATACCAGTAATACTGCAGCAAAGCAAGAAATAGATTTGAACAATAATAAAGAGAAAGCGTAGCATTGAAATATGTCTTTAAGGATTTGTATCATATAATTGCTATACAAGATTTTGTTAATGACATATTTTTAAGAAAGTTATGAAGTTAGACACAATACCTACAAAGTTAGCTATAATTACAATTAGATACTCTATAGATAGGAATAAAAAATAGTATTTAGATGCAAATCCTTAAAAATCAATACTGGTAAAAAGAAAAACGAAAGATATAAAAAATACATTCCAACATTGGCTTTTTCAGTACGTTTTTACGAACGATTTTGCAGAACGATCTTTATTGAAATTAATTAGATATTGGAATGTTAAAGAAAATAAATATAAATAATATACACTACATTTTGCTATTTTATTTTTCGACATAACACAGATTGGGGTCATGAATTTATTATAGTCATAGATTTAAAACCAAAGATATACAGAAGAGCGAGGTCACTCAATTAGAATTCAGATTAGTTAAAAAAGTAAAAAAGAATAGGGGAGGTAAAGGCATATACACAAGATCTTAGAAACTTAGAAAAAATACTATAAGGCACTCCACAAGCGGATACAACGACGATTTCTATATATTATCGGGCCTGTTGTCTCAGGTATGAAAGAAACGCCTAATTCAATTTATGCACTCCTATCATCAGTTATTAGGTATTTGGTTCGCGTTTCTCGGGGTGGGAGGTGACAGGAGACGCCATGAGACGTATTCATCCACCCTCTAATTCCAATTTTTGATGTAAATCGATCCGTTAATCACTTGTGGAGTTAAGGCCTCTTTAATTCTTGGTTCATAGTACATATTTGACACATTATTACAATTTTCTACACGTATCCTGTACAAATACATTTGGGATATATCAAACGATTTAAATCTATGACTTTAGTCTATAGTCCACTCAGCACTATCATAACCACGTGCCCACATCCCGCTCCGCCCACGCGTCTAGCTATCCGTCCTGGCTCGCCATGAGCGTGTCGAACACTTCGGAGCCCGGCGACAGCGCCTCGTTCACCGAACCGAAGTAACTCGAGAAGTTGAACACACCAGACTCCTGCCTTACGTTATCCGTCGACCCGAACTGAGCCTTATTTTTCGTATGCATCGGTGTCGCGTTCGCGCTGAAGGACTTCTGTGTTATAAGGTTCTGTCGTTCCGGATCGGGCACCGTTTGATCGTTCGTGACGGGCACGTGACGATTCTCCTCCGGATCGTATAACGTGGCTTCTTTAGGGGACACCTCTTTAGCGTCGTTGTACGGGTTCGTCAAGTACTCAGCGTATAATTCACTTTGATAAACATCTTTGTTGTCTAAACTGTTTTCGTGGGATATTTTCGGTGTTTTTTGATCCGCTATACTGCTGGGCTCTTTGTCGTTTACGTGCGGTTTGGTTTCAGTGGTCTGTTGCACTTCCACTGGCCTCGGATAAAGGATCGGTGTTTGACCTTGTAACGATATTCCTATTGGCGTCGATACCATCTGTAATGAAAAGCAATAACAATAGAAAATACCACTAATTTATTCAATATTTTTCAAATATAAGACAAACAAATACGACGAATTATTTGTACGAATGTCGAATTCGTAAATAGCTTGTTGAGACGGAGATGTGTGTGTTTGGACAAATGTTTGTAAAGTAATCAACATAAAATCTAATATATAAAATTCTCGTATCACAAAGATCGTTCCCGTACTCCTCCGAAACGGCTTGACCGATTCTCATGAAATTTTGTAAGCATATTAAGTAGGTCTCAGAATCGGCCAACATCTATTTTTCATACCCCTTAGTGATAAGGGTTGTTCACCCTTAACATTTTTTTAAATTATAGTATGGCAAAACAACGTTTGCTGCGTCAGCTAATTTATAAAATCGATAAGAAAAGTCATTCACTGTGATTAAAGCTAGTAAAACGATAACTCAAATAAATTATAACTGTATATTTTTAAGTACTTTGGTTATTTCGTATTATTTCATTAAATTACCTACCTCATTCAAAGGCTGCAATAGTACCGAAGAGGTCAACCCTGATTGGTCGTATAAAGGATTTCTTATGGGCACCATCCCACTGACTGGTACAGACTGAACCCCGGAAGACACTACAGCTGGTTGGACTGGCTGACTAGTGGGTTGGATCACACTGGATGCCATTGTTGGGGTCATTTGCCCAACATGTGTCGCTTGTCCAACTTGGCCAATTAGAGGAGATGTTTGTCCCATATTCACTGGCGAGTTGGTCATCGACGCGACCAATATATTTGGCGATTGTGTCGATGATCTTTGGATTTGAATAGGATGAGGTTGAATCGTAGGAGACATTTGGGATGGCACTTGCATTTGTGTGGCTTGGCTGACATTGGTTACAACGTTTGGCATGTACGGTGGGGTTATGCTGGAAGCGACATTGGCGTTGTTTTGAACAAATGTTTGGCTGTAAGACGTAATGTTCTGAATGGGCGCCTGTTGTATGTTTTGTGTGAGAATATTGGGGGTGATGTTGGTGTTCGTTGGTAGTACGGGTAGGTTGCTGGGCATACTGGGGGGTCCGATGGGCACAAGCGTGGGCATGGTGGTGGGGAGGGCGGTCTGCATATGGGACGGGACGCTTTGGGGCGGTCGCGCGTTGTCGTTGGCTGGAAAAATATTAAAATGCGATTAAAATAATATCGTTAGTGTAATTCATAATTTATATTATGAAACCTGAATAGTATGTATTATATTATTAATATGTTTTTATTAAAGTAGCAAACGAGCATGCAATCCACCTGACAGAAAATGATAATTGCCGTTCATGGACGTCTGTAAGCAACTTCATACAGAACAAAAGTTTTATCTAAAGTCAATCACAGATGCGTTACTAAGATAGTTGCTTATAAAAGTGAACTTAACTCACACCTTTCTATCGAAATACAAGGATTGCTTCACGCTAGAAATAAGTGTGACGGTGGTAACTGCAAGTCGAACCATATACATTCTATCCAGTGCCGGATTAGCCACATAGTAAGAGCAGCAAATGCTACGGGCCCCGCGACTAGGGGGGCCCCGCGGCCCAACACCTACCTGCTTTATATTTTACTATCTTTGCTATCCTCAAAATGTTAAACTGGGAGAAGATATAGAAAGTAGATATAGAAAGTGTCATCTCAATTTTTTTCCAGATTAAACCCAGAAAAGTTTACTAGTAACAGTTTTGTTATATTTTATACCTTTACTTAAGGCAAACTATGGACCTCCTGTTAGAATTTGCTACAGGCCCCACGCTGGTTTAATCCGGCATATAATTGACAAAGATGTAATTTGTTAACAAGATAAATAAATAAATACAAATATTATATTACATTATGATCGCAATCATCATAAAGTACAAAGAATATTTACCATCAGGAAACAATTCTTCCTTCAAATTGGGCAGGAACTCGCCAATAAGGTCCCAAGTGATATACCACAATTCATTGTAACCATCTCCATTACTAAATATCTGAAAGTTTAAACACTACAATATATTTCAATTTTACATCATAATAAACTGTAAATTGTCAGTTACAATAACTTTAAACTTATGACTAATATACTTTATACGCAACGCTTTATATTTATACGCAAGATTTATGCAAGATATAAATGGAGTCTTACTTGTATTATATAAAAAAAATCTTAAATATTATTTTGTTAAATAACATAGCATTTATTATAGAAATTGATTTCACCGTTTTAATGTTTTAAACCCTTGAAACGTTACATACGTGTATGTTTAATGTAATGGACGATATGACTAAGAGTCATCATAGCAGCAGCGTCCTTCTGTGTAATATCGACACGCGTATCTAACGCGGTGTTTTTTGACAAAAACCTGCGTTAGAGAAGGCCCATACCTAACGGTACACTTCAATAACTTGACGGGCGTGTGAATTAGAGGGAAAGAGGGTCTAAGTCAAGCAATGGACTTCATGGAAGCTAAAGGATAGACTTCGCTACAGCTATAGTAAATTAGTCAAGTCATGTGTTAAATAGTAGGTTTCAAAAACCTGACTGACAGACATTTACTTTCCCTAATTTACAAGTAATTAGGGAAAGTAAATGTCTAGCATTGAATCACAAAAAAACTGAGGCGCGTGGAATTTAGAACGACCTATTTTTAGTAGTAGATCTAATGTAGCCGACGAACGTGTAAATTGGGATAGGCTTATGTCCAGCACTGGCTTCAAAAATCTGAAGGATGTGTAAATTAGAGTAGACCGACGTCCAGTCTCTGTAGTTCCGGGATCACAATAGAGCTACGGCATCCCCTGCCTGTCGAAAGAGGCGACTAAAGGGGGCTTCCAGGGCTGCAGGCGGCTAGAGTGGGAGCTCGAACCGTTCGGTCAGGCGATCCCGGAAAGGACGGCGGTATGTTTGTTCGCATACCGTCGTAACTACACGGAGCGGTGGGCCCCGCCGTTCATCTGGGAGCAGCCCGATGGGGCAACGCGCTCAGAGGATTCCGGTTACGGTCGTTTCGAGGTCCACTTTATGGCGCCGAACACGGCCACATGAGGTTAGTGCGGTAAAAATCCCACATAACCCAGCGTCGCTCTCACGGAGTCGGGTACCTTTTGAACGTTTCCGCTTCGAGAACGAAAAAAAAACTGACGGAGCTATATATACGGAGTGAAGGCCGATAATTTTTGAAGAACATTGAAGTAGCAAACGAGCATGCCGTAAGTGACAATGCCGCCAATGTTTATTTGACTGCAATTTCAAATAGAATATGGGTTCTATTTGAATCCAATTACATATGCGTTGCTACTCTATTGGGGATTTTGATGGTCGTCTCATGTAAAAATGCGCCGGGAACCACACCTTTTTATCGAAACGCAGGAAATGTGGAAAGAACTCTAGAAATAAGTGTGGCGGTGGTACTCCCGGTCTTACTACACTAGTGCTACCAACTATTGTGTTTTTAATGAAATTTAAAAAGAGGAGTGGTAACTATAGCATCTGGTAATATCATCAGTGGACTGAAGGGGCTACATCTACGTGTAGCTGTATGGACGTGTAGCGGCTGAGGAACGTGTAAAGGTGTTGTATCGATCCGTTACCTTGACGGAGTGCATGACGAGCAGCATGTTCTTGAGCGACTCGAGCGCGGCCTCGCGCAGCGGCTCGGCGGGCGCGGCCAGCAGCGCGCGCTGCACGCGCACCACGCGCGCCCACAGCGCCGCCAGCGCGCCGCGCGCCGCCAGCGCCGGCAGGTGCTGCAGGAACACCTGCACGGAACATTATGTTACTATTTATATTAAGGGCATCTCCAACGTCGGCAAATGCTGCAAGAATATGTAACCAGGATAAGGGGCTATCCATAAATTACGTCACACGGGAAGGAGGTCGATAAAGTGTGTCAACGGGTGCAGAGGAATACATAATGTAACATGTAATTTTGGAACTAATACGATATATATTATGTGACATCACGCTGGCGAGAGGTCTCACTAATGTGACCAATTGTGACAAAGGGAGGGGGGGGGGGGGATCAATCATTGTTATGCGATTGTTATTATTAACGCCGTCACTACGAGTGCTGCAGTAACACCTATACAACACAGTAACATCTTAGTTGACGTCAATTGAAGACGTCATTGTCATTATCTCTTCATCTCGTTTACTGGGCTATAACATTGCCTTGCACATGACGGTGTCGGCGCGCGCGGCGGCGTCGGCGCGGCGCGGCGGGTCGTGCAGCAGCGGCAGCAGCACGTGCTCGAAGCAGGCCTGCCAGCCGGCGCAGCACGCGGCCCCTACCTTGCACATGACGGTGTCGGCGCGCGCGGCGGCGTCGGCGCGGCGCGGCGGGTCGTGCAGCAGCGGCAGCAGCACGTGCTCGAAGCAGGCCTGCCAGCCGGCGCAGCACGCGGCCCCTACCTTGCACATGACGGTGTCGGCGCGCGCGGCGGCGTCGGCGCGGCGCGGCGGGTCGTGCAGCAGCGGCAGCAGCACGTGCTCGAAGCAGGCCTGCCAGCCGGCGCCGCCGAGCGCCGCGAGCGCCGGCGCCAGCAGGGCGCGCTGCAGGTACGCGATCGCGCTGTTGCTCACCTGGCAACAAAAAAATAGGGACAGCTCACACATAAAATATTTTTTGCGATGCACGTGACGAATGTTTCATGCGTTTCAAACGAGATATAATTAACATCAGTGATCCCTGACTAGCTTCATAAATGGCGAATTTACAGCAATACAAATGAGATTTGAATGCGATTTGAGCAGATATAAACGCAACGATGTTTTTGGGCACCTGTCAAGCCGTAAACAATACTTTTTTGAAACTAGTGTCACGTTGACAGACGTCACGTTCAGAGTAATAATTTGGGAAAAGTTCAACAAATTGATGATTTGCCAAATTATTCGAATATACAGGAAGAATAAGTGAGCGCGATAAACAAAAAAGTATATAAAAGTAAAAAATAAACAAGTCAATAGACAAACACACTAAATGATAAAACTAAACTCACCATTCTTCGTCTATCTGTACAAAATTCGGCTATTCCTTGCAACAACGGCTTCCATGCAACTTCCCATAGGTCATAATCCTCTGTACCTAGAAAATGCAACGGTATTTTAAACCTTGTTTCATTAAAGTTTATATCTTCCTAATTAAAGCTTATTTTATTACAGTGGCTAAGATATATCTTACCTTGTCCCTGGTCCGACTCGTCTCTCCACCATTTAAATATTTGCGCCGTGCGACTGTGTAACGTGTGCATTAGATCTAGTAGCTGAAAAAATATTTTGTAATTTAAATAAAGAAAATTTTCTGTTACAATGATCCTTTCAGCCCGAAAATAGTAAATATGATATACACTATCATTAGTTGTATACATTAACATTTTTTACGGATACATTTTTCTAAAACGGACTTTGAACTTTAGATCACTAATTCGAACCGGATTATAGTAATAATCAGATAAGTAATGGATGACAGTTATATTACCTGTATGCTGACATTGTGGTACTGTTCGTGCGTGGTGTCCAACTCCTCATCGCTGGAGTCTTCGCCCCCGCGCCGTCGATTACTGCGCGACTTGCGATTCTCCCTGGATTTACTTGATTTACCTGAAATATAATTTATTACCACACTAATTCATATCCATATTTTTTACATTATAATTCAGGAATAGCTGCACTATGCTGAGAGTTTTTAGACCATAGACCACAACGCAGGCCAAGTGCGAATTGGCAGACTTCACACACCTCCGAGAACTTTTTTTTTATAAAAACTCTCGGGTGTGTAGGTTTCCTCACGATGTTTTCCTTCACCGAAAAGCAGTGATGATTAATGTCTAATACGCACATAAATCAGTGGTGCGTGCTTGAACCTCGGAGCTCCCGATTGAGAGGGCAAGTTTTAACCATTAGGCTATCACAGCTCTACCATTAGGCTCCAGAGATATTGGGTAACTTTGACTAGCAGCGGCCGGATGGTAATGGTAACTCACCGTCGTGTGGCGTAGCGCGCGTACAGCCGCGCGGCAGTTGTGCGGCGTGACACGCACGACCAGCGTGAGCGCCTCCGCGGAGCGCGCGAGCGCAGTTGGACCGTCTCCGGCTCCAACGACATAAATTGTAACGGCAACCGTCGAGCGGCACGCACTCACCGGCATCCCACGTGGCGCGCGCATGTTAGTGGCAGTAGTGGCGACAAAAGCGATGGCAATAGTGATAGCAGATAGTCGAGATTGTAGCGGTGACGCGGCGCGACCACTTCAATGCCGTATGTTAACCGAGGGCGGACACGCGGTGCGCGGGCAGTCGGTCTGTTTACTGCCCCAGGGACATCAGGTAACTATGACTAGCAGCGGCTGGGTGGTAATTCACCGTCGTGCAGCGTGGCGGGCGCGAGTAGCCGCAGCGCACGTACGGCCGCGCGGCATTTGTGGGGCGTGACGTGCGCCACGTCACGTACGACCAGCGCGAGCGCAGACACGTGGTACGCTCGCAGCCGGACTGTCTACTGCTCCAGGGACATCGGGTAACTACGATTAGCAGCGTCCGGGTGGTAACTCACCGTCGTGCAGCGTAGCGCGCGCGAGCAGCCGCAATACGAGTACAGCAGCGCGGCAGTTGTGAGGCGTGACGTGCGCAACATCGCGGACGACCAGCGCGAGCGCCTCCGCACAACGTGCGTGCGCGGTACGCGGTACGCTCGCAGCCGGACTGTCTACTGCTCCAGGCACATCGGGTAACTGTGACTAGCAGCGGCCGGGCGGTAACTCACCATCGTGCAGCGTAGCGCGCGCGAGTTAGGTCCGGTAGTGGTGACCATAGAGATGGTAAATGGTGGAGATAATGGTGACGCCGCGCGACCAGTTCAATGCCGTATGGTAACTCACCGTCGTGCAGCGTGGCGCGCGCGAGCAGCCGCAGCGCGCGTACGGCCGCGCGGCAGTTGTGCGGCGTGACGTGCGCCACGTCGCGTACGACCAGCGCGAGCGCCTCCGCGCAGCGCGCGAGGGCGGACACGCGGTGCGCGCGTAACCGTACTGTCTCCGGCTCCAGCGACACCGCCTCCGTCACGCACACCGAGCTCTTCACCTGCAACGCGCACGCATGATGCTTGTTAGTAGTATCACACGTCATGTACACATTTACCATCTATACTATTTTAATTATGTTTTATATTTTTTTTAATTTATTTGGTCTTTCTATTTATACCCCTGATATGTTTTGTACCCGTTTGTATTTAATAAATTGATACATAAAGAAAATTAAATGAAAACTACTTATAACAAATTTAATTGAATACATACCACAATCCAACCCTGTGTCTGCGGAGAATGTGACAATTCACTTTCTGATGACACACTGGTCGGCCGTCTCTCATACTCGTCATCAGAACCTTCCGAACGGCTTGACGCTGAAAACATAATAAATTTACTTACTTAAGATTAAATGAAGTTAATTAAACAAATTTGCATTAAGTATACATTATTGTTAAGAGTTAAGTTAAGAGAGCAGTGATAGCCTAATGGTTGTAACTTGCCCTCTCGATCGGGAGGTCCGAGGTTCAAACCCAGGCACGCACCACTGATTCATGTGCCTATTAGAAATTAATTATCACTGCTTTTCGGTGAAGGAAAACATCGTGAGGAAACCTACACACCCGAGAGGTCTTAAAAAAAAATGGTTCTCGGAGATGTGTGAAGTCCACCAATTCGCACTTGGCCAGCGCGGTGGACTATGGCTTAAACTCTCTCATTCTGAGAGAAGACCCGTGCCCAGCAGTGGGACAAGAATGGGTTGACGAGATACATTATTGTTACTTGACTTTTTCATAATTATCCATCACATTTACATATTTATTGTATTTCATAACAATAAATTTTCAAGATGATCAACAAACATGGACAAAACTGAGAGTAAATTTTTTCAAACGGCCAGTCCTCGCCGCTGGATGTTCTGCGCGGCCGTGTTCCCAGGGCACTGGCTGAACAACAGAGTGTACTAACTGGAGGCGACGGCGCTGACGGCGTCCTGCGGCCAGGCGCCGGCGCCCGCGGCCGCCAGCAGCGACAGCAGCAGCGCCCAGTCCTCGCCGCTGTGGATGTTCTGCGCGGCCGTGTTCCCAGGGCACTGGCTGAACAACAGAGTGTACTAACTGGAGGCGACGGCGCTGACGGCGTCCTGCGGCCAGGCGCCGGCGCCCGCGGCCGCCAGCAGCGACAGCAGCAGCGCCCAGTCCTCGCCGCTGTGGATGTTCTGCGCGGCCGTGTTCCCAGGGGACTGCCTGAACAACAGAGTGTACTAACTGGAGGCGACGGCGCTGACGGCGTCCTGCGGCCAGGCGCCGGCGCCCGCGGCCGCCAGCAGCGACAGCAGCAGCGCCCAGTCCTCGCCGCTGTGGATGTTCTGCGCGGACGTCTTCACCAGCTCGTACAGGCCGCACGAGATCTGAGAGTATCACACGAATATATTCGTATCAATATGATTCACGAAGTTGGCTATGATTATCACTAACGATGGTTATTTTTAAAAAAAATCATTCCACGCCTTCATTCGCGCATGGGTTAACTTTTCGCACTTTCTTTGCCGCTCGTGTGCGTGTGCGCATAAAGGAAAACACGCGTGTAAGTGAAACGCGAGTCGGTATACCAAAAATGTTTATCATTAAAATATATGTACTTAAATTGCTAAATATAAACGGTTCTGCTTTATTTTCAGCACGGTCTTTACAAACTTCTATGTGTATGTAAATTTTTGGCCCTCATTACCCTGATATTAAACATAACCACCCTCCCACTCACCACATCAGCCTGCTGGTAGAACAGCTTGTAGGGCAGCTTGTACAGCAGCTTCAGGTGGTGCAGCACCTGCGGCGCGCACACCTCGCAGCGCATCAGCCGCGCGGACGTCCGCAGCAGCGCCGTCAGCACCCTGGACAGCGTGGAGGCACTCCGCCCCCCGGCCCACAGGACTAATTGCTCGAGGTGTGGCCCCGCTTCGTCCCATACGGATAATAAACGGTCCCTGAAAAAGGATGCGGTCGTGGGACTTTCGTTAGAAATGATGTTTCGCACGCCTTTTCTTGTTATTCCGCGAGTTTACTCTGAATCTAATTGGTAATACAGGCGATACATTTTATTTTTCATAGTGTACATTTTTTTAAGTTTAACAATGGAAAAGAACGAATCGAATGAAAAAGTTTTAAATTTTGGAGATCTTTAAAATATGTATCAAAAGTTATTTACAGAATAAGAAATTATAAGTTATGTGAAAAGAAAGAGATACTCAGAGTATTAAGATAGCTTGCTCGAACCTCCATATTCTCTCTAACACACAGTTTAAAATTTCGTTACATGACGACTGCCAATAGGTCAATTCACCCCGCAAGATGCTTAAAGAAACTTATTTCTAAAAACAATACTTAAAAAAAAAACCTTGTAAACTATGTAATGGTGCCTATAAACAAACTCGTCTTTTAGTCAAACATTTCTAAAAATATCAAGTACGTGTCTGTAACAGTATTATACCTACCTATTTTGAATAAGAGTTTGTCCTAGTAATTCCAGGAAGAATATCGTGATATCTTCTAACTGCGGATTTAGCTGAGAGTTCTCTGCATCCGGGGGAGTGCCGATAGCCACCATAGCACGAACCAATTCCTGAAAAAAATCAATAAAATGCACTGAAACTCACCGACATTGGATTTCACTGTTTACGCGGCTCAATTTAAACTGGTCGCCAAAAACTAATTTGTCTTTAAATTTTGTAGGATTGTCAAAAAAAAAAGAAAAAGATTGTCAAAGAAGTTAGCCACTAGAGTTATTGTCGACTTCCATACTAAAAGTATTACACATATTTTTATGAATTAGAAGCTGAAACTTAACATGCCGTTCTTCTGATAGTAAGTAGTCACTGAAGTCTAAGGATATTTATTCATAATATTTACTTTGGAACATCATTAAACGATTTAATAAAACAAGCCCAAAATGATCTCAATGTTCTGCAAAATTGGTTTCTAAATAACTTACTAACTATAAACGAGTCAAAAACTAAGTACATGATTTTTGCTGCAAAAAATAAAAAACTTTGCAACTATCCTCCCTTGACTATCAATAATGTAAATCTTCAAAGATCGAAAGAAGAAAAATATCTTGGTCTAATTTTGGATGATAAATTGTCATGGAAGCCGCACATTCAAAAACTGTGTTCTAAGTTAAATTCCCTCTCAGGTGCACTGAAATCTGTTACCCGACTTTTTTCAATAAAAGTGCGTTATATAATTTATAACTCACTCGTGAAATCGCATTTAGATTACCTCATAGAAATTTGGGGCACAGCTGCTAAAACTCATTTAAACGCTCTGCAAATTGCGCAAAATAGGTTAATTAAAGTTTTATACAATTATAATTATTTAACAAGAACATATAAAATATACAATGATACGAAATTATTAAATGTAAAACAAATCTATATATATAATACATGTATACTGATAAGAAAAATATTAACTCAAGACATACATTGCCGTATCAGTTTTACCAAAAAAGTACAAGTACAGAAAATAAAAACAAGACATGCAAATAATATAATATTACGTGCTCCTAGAACCAAATACGGTAAAAGTTCTATTTTATACGAAGGAGCGCAGCTATACAATAAATTACCGAAAGATGTAAAAGAGGCTAAGTCTATGATTATATTTAAAAAGACGCTTAAACAATATTTACTGAATCTTCAAAATGACTTTATTAACCTAAAAATATGAATACTATTACCTCAATAAATATAATTGCTACGTTCATCATTATTGACTAAATAAAATAAATAAATTATAAAATAAACAAAACAAATATGAAATGTAAATTTATGTATACTTAATTTATTTTACAATGTTTTAATATAGAATAATAATAATGAAATACTATGAATTGATACAATACAGCAAAATATTTGTATTTCAATTAAATTTTACTAAAACAATAAATATAAACATTTCTACTATCACACTTATTTATTTATAACATTTTGCCATATTTAAACATCTAAACAATAAAACTCAATAAAATTTCTGCATTCATTTATTTAATATAAATAAATCTCTCATAGTTACTTCAATCTCAATAGTTAATTTTAATCTATGATCCACAATAACAATTAATCAGTACTTGGTGTAACCGGGCCTTGCTGTTATTTGTTCTGACTCGACCGTTTCTTTTGCATGCAAAATTTTTCGCCTAACCACTCTAGTGCTCACAAAATAATATCATTGTTAAAAACTAATTTCTCAGTAAGCGATTTGTAATCTTTTTGGGAAATAAAGAATCTTAAACCATAATGACCACCAAATAAAATTCTAGTCCTACATGCGGTACACCACTGAGCTGTTATCTTCGACTACTAAGATTGTTTCTACTATAGTAAATGTTATCAATGATTTATTCGCTAACGTACTCAATACAAGGGAAAAGAGGAAAAGATTTGGCACCTTCTGTTTGCGTCAGCTTTGTTTGAGTCATGGTCATTCACGGTTTCTTTATTCGCGGAATATGAGCCGTACGTACCCCTCCCCACTCCCCCCACGAAGAAGTAGTAGTTTTAGTATATTGACCTTACCTGCAAGCTTTCGAGCTGCAAGAACTTGGTCTCTGTGATGAGCAGGCCTGGGATGTTACACTTTGCCACGCACTCCGTCGCCGCGTCGATCAGCGTCTTCTCGTGTGGAGTAGGGGTTCGGATACCTGGCACATGAACATTCAAATATATTGAATGGTATATACAGATATGTATGTAAAAGGGTAATATGTCTATGTACAGCGTTGAAGAATTATTGTTAGTCATAATACGTTAAGCTGGACGGCATCATAACGTAGGGAAATAAATAAATAAAAACGTAAGTTTTTTTGCTGTAAAAGAGTAAAAGCTGAAAACACTGTAAATTTTCTATTTACTTATTGAAGATACGAAGTCCATATTTTAGTACTTTTAACAAACTACATTTTAATACGTCAAGACATTTTTTACATTTTTGATAACGAATTCCATTTCAAACAATAGTACGTAACATTAACATAGATTTGAAATACGTCGAATTTCAGCGTCAACAGCGTCTTGTAAACATTATTGCACTATTATTCAAAACCAGCAAATAATAAACGAATAATGAACATACCAGATTCGCCAAGAGCGATGTAGGAGTACAGACTGGACAGGATGCCGGAGTCGGGCCCGCGCGGGGCCTCGCGGATCAGCGGCACTGTACCCGTGGGGGACAGGTAGTCCTCTGCCTCCATTAGGCTCTACCAAAAACAAATAAATCCTATATTTATATATATTACAAATCCGAAAGTTTGTATTTTTATAACATTAAATTAGCAAACGAGCATGCAGTCTACTTATAGTAAGTGGTCGCTGCCTATGGACATCTGTAAACAAGTTTACATAGAATTCTATAAATAAACCTTGAGCAGCAGGCGAGCATAGTCGTTAATGTAGCGTCGAGAAAAGCCACCGAGAAAGTGATATAAAAACTTCACATAACTTGTAATTTTTCCTAAGGCACTGTGGTGACTTTTGAATGTTTCTCCCTCCACTCTGTGTTCGTAGTCCTTAACGTAGCGTCTCGGAACGTCCTCGAGGGGGGGGTTTTAAAGCTGAAAAACCCTCACATAATCCGGCGTCTCTAACGTATGCCTAAGATACTATTACTACATATTGACAACCCGCGTGGCGCAGTGGTTACCATACCGGTCTGACACGCAATGGGTCCCGGGTTCGATTCCCGGCCAGACAGGTATCTGAATGATGAGTTTAGATTCTGTTCTGGGTCTGGGTGTTTGTGTATTCGTCTTTGTGTGTCCATGGTACCCACGACACAGGAGAAAATCCTACTGTGGGGCTATGAGTGTAGAAAGCGTTTATGTATTTATACTGTCTCTCCCTGCGTGCGTGTCACCTTGGGCAGCAGGCGGCCGACGTAGAGCGTGCGCACGATGTCCAGCAGGTGCCGCCAGCCGGCGCGCACGCCGTCCGCGTGCCGCGCGCCCGCCGCGCACAGCCGCCGCAACGCCAGCTGCGCCTTGCTCGACTGGCCCAGGTACACGCCTAAGGACAACGACAACGGATATAGGTACCTTCAATAAGTAACACATTTACCAGGCCCACGTACACGCCTGGAGACTAGGCATCGGTGCATTTGGATAATACGTGAGGCATTTAAGGATGGGGCAGGCCTCAGAAAATCTTAGGCCATCCCACCGACCTGGTTAAATGCGAATTTATTAAACTAAATAAATTTGACAACTTTTTTTTAGAGAATTATTGGGTGTTTAAGATTAATCACGAAAGGCAGTGATATAAAATTTTCGCAAGTAATTTTTTTTAGATAAATCAGTAGTGTGTATCTCAGATTCCATATGCCGTCCATCACACAACCTTTAAGAATTCAGCAGCGTACAAGACGGTTTGTATTAGACAGAAACGCGCATAGATCTCTCCGTTGTTTAACCACAGCAGATTGTAACATTATTGTATATATGTATATTAATTTTGGTTTTTTTTAATGAATGTCTTTAAGGAATTCCCACTGTTATAAGGTTTAAGCACCAGATTTTTACCATTTCTTGGCGTCGTCAGTACAGAGTACACACTAACCTATAGTGATGTAGGTGGCGTGTTGCGGCGCCAGCAGCCCGGTGAACTTGGCGAGCGTGAGCAGCAGCGTGTCGAGCGCGAGCGCGGCGGCGGGCAGGCGCGCCAGCAGCGCCGCGCAGCGCTCCAGCCCGCCCAGCGCGAGCAGCGCGCCGCCCGACCCGCTCTCCATCTCCTCCGCGGTGGGCGCGCTCGCTCGCTCGAACGCCGCGGATAGGGCTGTCACCTGGATGCGGAAATGTATTCTTGTAGTGACGATCGGCGAGCTCGCGTTGATGATGTTATGTGATATGGTATATTTTCAAATCATGGATTATGGTATCAAAAAAAACAGCAATTTAGTCAGGATTAGTTACGTCCCAATTAGGTCCATGTTACCCGATACAATTAGGAGAAATGCAAATAAGCAATCACCAAATACGCTTTTGATTACTGCCAAAAAATGCTTCATGTAGCAATCTTATAATGCTACATGAAGATATAAAACAATAGTATACAATAAAAACAGAACATTAAAATATTAAGTGCAATTGACTTAAACAACACAAAAAATACACATGTTATAAACGTTTTTCTTAGCCACATTCTCGGCCCGTATCAACATATCCTGTTGCTGTTAGAGAAGGGACAGATATCACACTGGTGCAGCGGTCGCTGTGGAGGAGATACACTCGCAACGAGCGGGCACACAGTGGTGGTGATGCTACGTGCGCTGTAATCCATTTACACGTGGCGGCGGACGCGTTACGGCACGACCACACACACACTCACGGCGAGCGGGCAGACGGCGGGCAGCAGGCGCGCGTGGTGCGGGTGGTGCGGCGGCGGCGCGCGGTACGCGGCGGCGGCGGTGCGCCCGCGCCGCTGCAGCACGCGCCACAGGTACGCGTCGCGCACGGGGCCCACGCGCTCCGCTGGCATCACCATCTCCTCGTTCCTGACAGACGGGAAAGGCACAGTTAATTGGGGCTTAAATTAATCTCTTTCTCTCTTTTATTTAAATTGGTAATACGTGCATACGGACATGCATGCATACGTACGTACGTACGTACGTAAGCATGAATGTTCGCATGTGAGGGCGTGTCTATACGCCCCCACATCCGAACATTCATGCTTACGCACACGCCCACACACGCCTGTGCGTATACGCGCGAATACACCTCATGTGTACAAATTGTTTACATTCAACTAGTGATGTAACAATTACTGGCATTCGCATTCGCGAACGTTCAAATAACAAAAATAATCACAAAGGGAAAGACAGTAATATAAAAGTAACACTATTTTACAGCTGTAGCCTATACTGTGTCTATGACACACAAACACTCAAACCCAGAACAGAATCTGAATAAATCATTCAAATTATTATTATTGCTGTATGACATTTAATTAGAATCATTAATTGGAAAATTAGGTTCACTAACGAATTGGGTTTACCTGTGATGTTAGTTTTAAGCCTATGTATTAAATAAATAGATAAATAAATAAATACTCAAAAATGTCTGTCTGTCCGGACTACCGAAATTTGAAACAAAACAACGACTAGGACAAATAACTAAATAGCTCACTTGATCGAATGGAAGATAGCCTCAAGCATCGCCTGATCGAAGTCCCCGGAGCCGTTGCAGCCGCGGAGGTTGCGCACAAAGTCCTCCACGGTCATCGGCACGTTGAGCTTCTTCGCGTTGTGGTTGTGCTGGTCCATGTTCAGCATGATCACCGCGTACGCGAGACGGAACGCCGCGTCCGTGTTCGCGAACGGCTCGCCGTTCGTCGTCTGTTGAGCGGATGCTTGGTTAGTTGAGAGACTCTATTTTGAACGAGATATACGATTCATATTTTTAAGCGAAATATTACTGACTAGTTAACTCGGCAAACTTTATTCCGCCTAAAAGTCAAACATCTTAAATTATCAGTGTTTCTCCACTATGTTATACGTGTATTACATAAAAACCTTCCACGTGAATCACTCTATCTATTTAAAAACTGCGTGAAAATCCGAAGCGTAGTTTTAAAGATCTAAGCATACATAGGTACAGACAGCGAGAAGCGACTTTGTTTTATACTATGTAGCGATTATGTAATTTGTATATAACTTTAGGAACGACCTGATGCGTTTATCTTTCATCAGAAAGATAATCACGATTGTGGACATCATATAGACCCTTTTATTAGAAGTTTTATCTAAATTACCTCAATACTTGCTACTATTGAGAAGGCAGAATGTTTTAAGTTTTACTGTATCCCACCCATCCGGATAATACGCGTAAAAAAGGTACAGTTAAAGACGAGCCATGGAAGATCGGCCAATTTTTGAGTAGTATTCGCCATAATGTTCTAAAATGCGTGAAGAAGTCACTTGTTTCTACATATAAACCTTGAAATATTCTGGAATGCTGTAAAGTGATAAGAGACTATACAGTTGTGGTATTTAGAGAAGACATTTGCTTAGCAGGGATAACACAGCTTCAAAATACACATATAATTATTTTGTTAAGGGACTAGACAGTTGTGGCATTTAGAGAAGACATTTGCCTAGCAGGGCTAACTCAGCTTCAAAATACACATATATTTATTTATAACTCACATGCCACCTCTCCGCGAACTTCTCCATGACGAGGAAGATGAGCGGCGCCTCGCCGGGCAGGCGGAAGGTCTCCAGGTACAGCCGCAGCGCCTGCTCGATGCGCAGCCCCGCGTAGTCGAAGCTCTCCGCGAAGGCGCTCAGCACGCTCGGCGCGTCGTCCGCCGCGTCCTCGCCGCGGGATGATCGCTTGCAGATGTACTCGCCTGGATAATAGTAATGTTATGAAATTTACAAATAATTGCAGATATTTTTGATTGGGAAATATTTATCAGTGTAGGTGTTTAAGCGTAACCTTTTTTTTTTGTTTTCGAGGGGGAAACCTTCCAAAGGTACCCGACGCCGTGGGAGCGACGCAGGGTTATGTAGGTTTTTACCGCACTAAACCCCCCCCCCCCCGGTGGCCGTCCTCGGCGCTGAAAAGGAGGACTCCGGGATCTCGAAACGACTTCAACCGAAATCCTCCGAGCGCGCTGCCCCATCGGGCTCCTTCCAGATGGGCGGCTGGGCCCACCGCTCCGTCTAGTCTTTACGACGGTATGCGACCACACATACCGCCGTCCTTCCCGGGATTGCCTGACCGAACGGTTCGAGCTCCCACTCCAGCCGTCTGCAATCCCGGAAGCCCCTTTTAGTCGCCTCTTACGACAGGCAGGGGATACCGTAGCCCTATTCTGACCCCGAGGCTACAGGGACGAACCTAGGACCGCTATGCATAGGTCTACCGATATGTGTGTATACATCAAGTTAGTTACAGTCAATTAGTTCTTTTAAAAATTAAAATAGTCACAAATAAACTCTCAAACTGTCAACGCGTCGTTTTACTGTGCTATAATCGAAACAAGCAATAAACAACCTTATCGCCTTAATCATTTAGGTTACAAAATTTGTAAATGATGTCAGATTTATTTCATTGAGCAATATTAATTAATGTAGTTTTATAAAACACATAAATAATTATGAATGTAATCGTTTAAGCAATATTAATAAATGTAGTGTTATAAGATTTATAAATTAAATCATAGTGACAAGTCTTAACAATATAAAGTACAAGAAATTTATTTAATGTTGATTCACCTGAACCATATTAATGAATATAATATTATAAAATTTATTAATAAAATTAAACATTTCCAGATTTCTACACATATTGAAATACTATTATATATTTTAATTTATTTTTATCTCATTAAAATATTTAAGTGTTTATTAGTTGTTTTAAAATAATTTAAGGCTTAATTTATAAATATGACTAACAAAAGTTTCATGTATACTTTCTTAAAGATATCTTATGAAATTCACTAAAGATTTGTTGCTCATATTAGTGACTTCTTGATTAGCAACCAAAAATAACTACCACTAATACACTTAAATCTTTAACAAAACGTTGAATTAAAACGATCACTGGCTACTTAAACATTCATTTAATAAGGACAGATGGTCACTCACCAATCATCTTCTTGTCCAAATCCGGGTTTTCTCTGAGGAATATGGCCACTTCATGGGGATTCAGCGGCGTCGCGAGGACACCGTGCTCCTGTAGGAACTCGATACCCCGTTCCGGTTTCTGATTGAACAGCTTAGTACCTTGGGTTACCCACTGAAATAAAATATTACCAATAAACTAACCACCAAAATGAAGGATTTCGGAGTTAGGCCGAAACCCTCCTTCGATGGACAGAATGGTCGTGTCTCGAAAGAGGTTTAGAGGACTGTATTTGCGACGTTAAAAACGCTACGTGCTATAATATCTAACGCACTCACCTGCTGCTGATGGGCGCAGCCTCATGTATAGGGTATAAGGCACCTTCGACTCACCCTTAGCTCGAGCTAGCTAGCTAAGCAAAATGTTTTTTTGGTTTATTACTTTTTTTTGCAAACTTTTTAATAAAAATGACATGAGTCTGTATACAAAACCGTGCGTGGTTCGGTTGCGAAGGTGTTGTTGAAACACCTATTTCTTACATTCAAAAGCAAATTTGAGGACTACAGTGTTATGTTTGTTTCGTTTAGTTGTTGTTGTATGTAATTCGTTAGCAACGCTTGGTGTATGGCATCGACACTAAAACGAGACGTTATAGACGAGCCATCAAAATTGCAACGCATCAGTGGAAGATAACTCGAAAGTATCTTTTGTTGAATCTGACATCTATAAAAAGCTCTCATAATTTCAAAGATTTCATTCTCAATTACTACTATTACATACTAATATTATAAACGTGAAAGTATATATGTTTGTTCCTCTTTCACGTCGCCACATAGCTATTATATGATATGGTTTATATGCTGAGAGATAGGAGGGCGGAGAGTGACGTAGGCTACTTTTTACCGCGCTTTCTCATTTCCAATGAAAATATACATGTTTTGTTAGTCGATATATGTTTAGTAGTTCTAAACGTTGTTAATAGTTGGCGTTAGTAAAATTCATTTGCGAGTTCTGAGACACACTATCAAATGCTAATGTTAATTCCCTTTGACCGTGCGGGCGAAGCCGCGGATAAGAGTTAGATTATAGTTTAATCAACACAAACATTCAAAAAACTCACCGTTTTCATATTCTTAATATTGTCCAACTCCGCTTCGGTGGGTAGGTCCGTGGAGGGCTTGTGTCTGCCCGTCCTCCCTCCGCCGAAGTACTGGCTGATGTCGTGCGTCACGTGGTCGCTCACCACCGACACGTCGTCCAAACCGCCCAGCTCCAGCGACACGTGACCGCCGCGACCGTACGTGTCTTTAACCTCCTCCTCTATGATGGCTATCTCGTCACTCTTAGTCTCTTTTTGACTGGTACCCATTTCTATAGCCTCGATGATCGTTAGGAGGACCTCCAGAGAGAGCACGTGGGTGTGGTAGTCCGTTGAGGACACCACGTTCTTGGACAGCACCTTAGTCAGCTCTTCGAATACGTTGTAGCAGTATACATCGCAGTCATAGTTCAGATACAATTCAGTACATAGGCCAGGTATCCTGAACATTTGGGCTAAGCTTTCCAACGCTAAGTGGTGGAACTCCTTTATCTCGTACATGGCGTTCGTGGTGTCGGCGGATATAATATCCAGTATTTTCTTGTAGAATGCCTCCATTTGGAATTTCAGGTGGAATCGGAGCGCTTCGAAGAGCAAGAAGGATATTTGGAGGTCGAGCGCGAATATTGATATCCTATCTGTACTTAGAAGCTGGAAATAAAAATACGAATAATAAGAATTAATAATGAAATGGGGGGTACCACCCATTATTGTCCAACTGCTGGGCACGAGTCTTCTCTCAGAATGAGAGCGTTTTAGGCTATAGTCCACCGCGCTGGCCAAGTGCGAATTGATGGACAAGAGCGAAATGTCTTTATTTTTAGGCCTATGTATGGGGGCATTTACGAATTGTCAGTTACACATTTTTTTTCTTACATAACCACCGGATCGAAACACGACTTCAATTGAGAAGATCCGGCAAGAAACTCAGCGGGTTTGTCTTTTTTGTTAACACTAACACATCTTCGTTATGTGTGTATAAAACATTACGTAATAAAGTTATTTCGTTCTTATATTTTACATTCAATTTTCTTATGTCATGGGACTTACGCCCAGAACAGAAATCAAAATGGATCATTCTGATACCTACCTGTTTTTTTTTTACGAGGGGGAAACCTTTAAAAAGTACTCAGCGGCAAAGTATTACGTAATAAAGTTATTTCGTTCTTTCTTGCTTACATTTTACATTCAATTTTGTTGTGTCATGGGACCTACGTCCAGAACAGAAATCAAAATGGATCATTCTGATACCTACCTTTTTTTATGAGGGAAAACCTTCAAAAGGTAACCAACGCCGTGGGAGCGGCGCAGGTTATGTGGGATTCTTACCTTCTTTACTAAAACCCCCCCGGTGGCCATCCGCACCACTGCGAGGGGGACACTGGGATCTCCAACGGAACACAACCAGAGTCCTTCGAGCACGATGCCTATTTTAAGCTTTTCCCTGGTGAGCGAATACGCTTAATACACCTTCTGTTATTTACGGTAGCATGCAACCACACATGCCACCGTCCTTCCCGGAGTCGCGTGACTGGACGGCACGAGCTCCCACTCTAGCCGCCCGCAACCCCGGAAGCTCCTTTCAGTCACCCCGTACGACAGGCAGGGGATAGCGTAGCCGTATTCTGGTTCCGGGACCACAGGGACATCTGATACCTACCTGGGTGTGGATTAAGCCCTTAACCCAGAGGATGCCAGACCATAATAGTGACCGCTCCGCCACGCGAATCATCAATATATAAAGAAGAAAAACCGGTTGCACAGGGACACCTGGAGCCTATGTACCGTGCACTCACATTGAGCAGGTTCCGGCAGAGCGGGTCCTTGACGAGGTAGAGCAGCGAGGGGTACCGCTGCAGCTGGTCGGCCGCCACCTCGAGCGCGGTGCCCAGCAGGCTCAGCCCCAGGTGCAGCATGCCCGCCGTGTTCTGCGCGTCCAGCCGGTTGCACAGGGATATCAGGAACCTGGATAACCATCAACTAATTATTGGAACTGTATAACCCAATAACAATTATTGATTAAGGTAATGAAATGACTTCATTTTGCATAGGCCTACAGAGGCACTTACAAATTATCAGTTACATATATATTTCTTACACTACCACCGGATCGGAACACACCTCGACTGAGAAGATTTTATTTTATTTTTTATTTTATTTTTATTTGGGAAACATACAATATTCAGTACATACAGCTTATTAAACATAAAACTAACAAAAATCAGCAAAGTTTCCACTTATAAATAATACATAAAAAAATTAAGATGTAATTTTTTTTTTACACAGTTAATTAGTAGGTTAATTAAACATTATAAGTTAAAATAAACACAAATAAAGGAACGAAAGTGAATTATTAAATAACATACGTTTCAAGAGCCTGTTTCAGTTCCCGCTTGTATGCAAATATTGAGCAATTAAATATGTCCAATTCTTGTAGATGTTTGTTATAGAACCTACAAGAACGGTGTATGAAATTATTATTTGTATATTTCTTTTTACACAAAGGTACGTGAAACAGGCTTCGACAACGAGAATGGATTCGGGGGCATCTCAAACCAATAGTACTCAGCATGAAAGGGGATTCAATATAATTATTTAACATCTTGTATAAAAACATTTAGTCTCTCTCAATTCGCCTTAATGTAAGGGGTGTAAGTACTGGCACATTGGAAAATCTAAACTTAAGATGTTTTAAATATAAACTAAATACTCTATCTAGTATTTTCACTTGATTCTTGTACTGCGGATTCCATATGACAGATCCGTACTCAAGCAGAGGCCTGACGTATGAGTCAAAAAGGTGCGAAAGTGTTGAACTTAATTTAAAATCGCGACTAACTCTTAAAACAAAACCGAGCATCCGGTGGGCTTTGGATATGGTATAATTTAGATGTTCATTAAACGTCAACTTGCTGTCTAATATAATCCCTAAGTCTCTCGTCTCAGTAACACGTGTTACAGTGGCATGATCGATTTTATATTCAAATTTAACATATTTTCGATTCCTAGTAAAAGTTATTATATTGCACTTCTTCACATTTAGATCCAAATAGTGATCTTTACAATATGTTATAAATTTATCTAAATCATTTTGTAACTCTAAGCAGTCAGAGTGATTCCTAATTGTCTTAAAAATTTTCATGTCGTCTGCGTACAATAAAATATTGGTGTGATCAAATACGGTGATAATGTCATTAATAAATAAATTAAAGAGGAGAGGAGCTAAATGAGATCCCTGAGGCAAACCGGAAGTGACAGGAAGGAAGGACGAACAAAACCCTTTAATTGCCACGGCTTGGCATCGCTCGCGCAGGTACGAAGTAATCCAGCGTAAAAGATCTCCGTGTATGCCGACTGATTCCAGCTTACGTACCAAGACCGAGTGTCTGACTTTATCGAATGCCTTCGAATAATCAGTATATATAGCATCCATCTGAAAACCTCTTTCCATGGCGGAGGTAACTCGATGCACAAATTCACACACATTGCTCTCTGTTGATTTTTTACTAACAAAGCCGTGCTGCTGATCAATAATTATAGGCCTTAAAATTGGATAGATAGAGTCGTATATAATTTTTTCAAATAATTTGGCTATTGAATTAAGTTTTGATATAGGTCTATAATTTGCAATGTTTTGTTTATCACCATTTTTAAATAACGGAGTTACATAGGATTGTTTCCAAGTCTGAGGCATCTTTCCGGTCTTTAAAGATAAATCAAACAGAATGAACAGAGGTAAAGATAAGTTCTTGTGACACTTTTTCAAAAAAATTGGTGGTAAGTTATCTGGGCCTGAACCCTTATTTATGTCTAAGTCCTTTAAATACTTATCTACGGTCTCAACTGAAAATTGAATGGAACTAATTAATGTAGAAGTAGAAATGGCATTATCATTGGATGTCTGCGTGGCGTCTAAATCGGATTCAAATACAGAGTGAAAGCATTTATTGAATAACTCGCAAATTTCTTGTGTGTCATTAGATGATACATTATTCAAAGTCATATTTGCAGGCAAACCTGAACAAGCCTTTTTAGATTTTACGAAAGACCAAAAAAATTTGCTATTACGTCTAATGTTGGTCTCAGCTTTGAAAATGAAATTGTCGTAACATTTTTGCTGTACGCGCTTTTCCCGTTCCCGTAAAAATTGAAACGTAACATAGTCGCTATTTCTACCATAAATTTTCCACTTTTTATGAAATTTTAACTTTTCTTTAGTAATTTTTATTAAGACTTTAGTATACCAAATAGGAAAACGGTTTTCGCTTCTAATATATTTACTTGGAATATTTTTTTCAACGATATTATTAATAATATCATAAAAATCTTTTACACACAGATCAATATCGTTTGAACAAAATATATGGTTCCACTCAATTTTAGACAAAATATCATTAATTTTATTATAATCTGCTAAATGAAACAAGCGAACGGTTCGGGGTTTAGATGGCAAAGAGTGGTTACTTTGGGACCTTAAAATGATATCTAAAGCTGGATGATGACTATCTTCTGGGACTAATGGCCTATCACAACGTATTACTTCACAAATACATCCACTTATAACAAGATCTAGTTGCTTTTGGTTAGCGTTTGAAATATGATTATATTGATTAAAATTACTGATCGATAAAAAGTTATATAGTGAGTTAACTGAAACGTCATTATTGCAATAATTTAACAGATTTGAATGTTGACACCAATTTGCGTTTGAAATATTAAAATCGCCGAGTATGATATAGTCATCATCTGGTTGATTAAGAAATATATCAATAATATAATCAAAAAATTCACGCAATGCGTTGTCATGATTCTTATTTTGTGGAAAATACCCGCAGAAGATGTGAAGGTTATGAGATGCATTTCCAGAGAGTACCACCTCAGTAGCTTCCGAAGATGCATTGCTAAAGGGTACGAAAGATGAGTTGTACACAGTAAATTCCCGGCGTGTGGCCACTAACACACCTCCACCTAGCTTATCACCACGGGCACAGTAATCGCGATCGCATCTATATACTATGTACCGATCATCGAAAATTTCTGAATCATATATACCAGGTAAGAGCCAAGTTTCTGTAAGACAGATAACGTCATAATTATTTAACAGAAGGTTGCGATAGAAAGCACTGGTCTTGGTACGTAATCCGCGTACATTTTGATAATAAATAGAAAGATCACTATGTGACGCCATTGATAACATAAGAGTACTTGTTATATAAATACATTGACCACCCTAGTGCATAAATAAAATTAGCAACGTAAAATACGACAAACATCATACATATGCAAAAATAACATATTGCAAACATAAATCCCCGAGATATCATATTTTTTAAGTAAGAGATGTTATTCATTCTTAAACGATATAAACATGTACTAAGATTCTCTAATTCTAAAATTAAGATGTACCCAAACAAGTAAATTACACTCAAAAGTAATACAAACCAATTAATGAATGGAATAATCATATTACAGAGGCTTAAATAGGTTATTAATAACAAGGAGATAAAAAGCCATAAGTTACGATTAACACATGTGTACATTGGATAAAATGCCACTTTTATTTTATCTTGTTTGCTTGAAATAACTATAACTGGACTTGCATCATTCCGTCGGACAAATATAGTGCATTTTTTGACCCAGACATAAGCATATTGCTTGTCTCTGGCTATTGATTTCGTTTGGCGTAATAGTTCTTTATTTGAACTAGTCAAATGATCGTTAAAGTAGATATAGTTATTACACGGTTAAGATCCGGCAAGAAACTCAGTGGGTTTGTCTTTTTTCTGGGAGGGCCGTTTTTAAACGAGTAGAAAAAAATAGGGGACTAATCTAATTAACAGTGAACCGGTTAGCGCGCCGTATGTATGAACGCACTGCCAACGGCCCACACTTCCATCTGCGAGGCTTCGCGCACCCACACACTGGACCGCCCGACGAGCGCCCGCTCCCTCGTTAAACAGGTCTCCTTTGAAGACCAGGAGGACTGGGTCTGCTCGAACAGCCCAGCATAGATCCGAAGATGAAACACACGCTTTCTACACTCATAGCCCCACACTAGGATTTTCTCCTGTGTCGTGGATACCATGGACACACACAAGACGAATACACAAACACCCAGACCCAGAACAGGAATCTAAACTCATCATTCAGATACCTGTCTAGCCGGGAATCGAACCCGGGACCCATTGCGCGTCAGACCGGTATGGTAACCGCTCGGCCACGCGGGTCGTCAAACGCTGCACCGTTAGCTAACAGCAGCCTACGACACTGGTGAGCAATGTACCCACTCTGGTGAGATTTTCCAGGTAATTCCCTCAGAATTACCTGGAAAACGAGGGGTTCCTCGAGGCCCGTGGATCATGCACCACGTGGCCACGTCACCGTCGCGACGTGGGATATTATATCATTAGCATTAAACTACGCCTATGTTTTTTTTATTTTTTTTTATTCTTATTTATTTATTTATTTGCACGACAACAGCAGTACACACAATTGTTTCTATTAGTTTTATACAAAATGGTATTAGACACGTGTGCATGGAAATTATTTTTGAAAGAAGGGTTTGGTGATAGTGTGTCTTGGGTATCTGGACGGGACTCTAATACCTATTTTGCCAAGTAAACTGCTAGCGTCTAAAGAGCCAGATAAGAGCTTCTTTAGAAATATGATGTGTCATGTTTTGTCATACCTGAACAATTCCCTGACACATACAAGCCCGTACGGCTGAAGGTCGAGCGTTTCGTCCTGTGGTGTGAACCGGACGCCTCTGTGGTTTACGTATTCTTCCAATTTATCGTTACTCTCGTTCTGTGGCTCCGTCACAGTCGGCTCCGTCTCTTGCTCGGGTTGCTCTGGGGTTTCTACAAGGGAATATAAGAGTAATTAGGTCAAGAAGTTATTGATTTGCATTATTCCTGCTAAGACTCAAATAACGTTATTATCAGGCAAAAGTAACCACAAAGAAAAATCAAATAAGGAGATTAAATTGAAATCATTATCATTGCCTTACCCTTGCCATTTAAACAAAAAAAAAAAGAACAGAAATCTTTGTGACCTCATGCACAATAAGTTTCCTAAAGATCAAAACATGATCAAATGCATACTTGAAGATTCTATAAAGGATATACAAAACCAACGGACCCCTAGAACAAAATTATATATGTAAAATTACCTATTTACAGTATGACGCTTTGTTGATTGTAATAGGTGATTGTATTAGCTATTTAGGTAGTTTTTTTTTATAATAATGAGGTAGCAATCGAGCATGCAGTCCACCTGATGGTAAGTGGTCACTGCCGCCAATGGACATCTGTAAGCAACTTCATATAGAACATAGGTTTTATCTGAAGTCAATCACAGATGCGTTGCTACCCCCGAGGAATAGGATGGTCGCCTCATGGGAAAGTGTGCCGGCAACCACACCCTTCCATCGAAACGCAAGGAATGCTTCACGTTAGAAATAGATGTGGCGGTGGTACCTCCCCGGTTACACACATTCTACCACCTTTAGTCTTGTTCAATAAGTTCCTAAATAGTTATTACAATGATTTTCCATAGATCGCCTTTCTTGGCGTAAGTAACCAATGTTTGTATGTCCACAAAGCTTCTAAGCTTCATACTGTAAATTGGTAATTTTTCATATACGATTTTGTTCTAGGGGCCCGTCGAAACATTCATTTTTATGTACATAGTAACTTACCTTCGGCTACTTCCTCAGCGGTCTCTTCAACCTTCTCTTCCTCCTTGGTCTCACCGTCCGGACTCTCCGGACTATCCGTCTTGTTCACGCACTTCTCCAACAGCTGGGTTATCGAGGTGTTCCCGTTCGCCAGGTCCATTGAGGAGTGCCTCGCGTGCTTCTTGCTCGGACTCTTCACTTGGTCAACGGGCTCTATCGTTATCTCCGCTTCGTTTATTAGGTTCTTGTCTTGACTAGAAATGTAGAAAATATGAGTCTAATTAACATCATAAATCCAAATGATTGTGGGATTGTTTGTGTGTAGTTTTGTTTTCTTTTTTTATCTGACTGAAGTAGCAAAGGAGCATGCAGTCCACCTGATGGTAGATGGTCACTGCCGCCCATGGACATCTGTAATCAACTTCATACAGAACATGGGTTATTGGTTCCACCTGAAGTTAATCACAGATGCGTTGCTACTCCCGAGGACTATGATGATGGCCTCATATAAAAGTGTGCCGGCAACCATACCCTTCACAACCACGCAAGAAATGCTTCACTAGTTACTCTTTGCGGCAAAACTACCGATGATATGTCTGAAATATGGCACACGCCTAGTTTACCTAGTGATATATAAATAACGAAAACAAGTTTCTTATCTCATTTGTTTAGTTTATGCTAATCACAAATAGTAGTGTTTCGTAACTAAGGATACTTAATGCTTTGTGTCGTGATATGAAACCTAAAAAGAAAATCCTAGACGTACAAATCCAGCCGACACAAGTTCCTTTTCACCAATATCCCTATAACTGGATCGAAATAATAATAATAATAACCTTTATTCGCATAAGTTACAACACACATAAGCTTATAAGATAAAAAAAATACACTTACTAAACTTATCCAATATACTTACATTAGTCTAGATACAACATTAGATTTTTTCGTGTCTGCTTCTATTTCATTTGCTACATTTTCTACTGGCGATTTTCTTTCCAAGGAATTAGTACCTGAAACATTATTATTTGTACTTTTAGGATTAAGGGAGATTGATCTTCTAGTCTGGAGCTGGAATAGGGTACCTGCTTGTCAAATGAGAAAAAAAAATCTTGTTGAACCATCTGGCCAGGGACCCTAGTGAGAGTGGAAATATTAGTAGCCAAATACTATCATAAATACTTTTTTTTTTATACTTTAACCTAACGATAAGGCAGACAGGCTACCTGATGGAAAGTAGTCACCGTCGCCTGTGGACATTCGCAACACCAGAGGAGTCGCCAATGCATCGCCGGCTTTGCAGGAGAGCTCTGCTAGAGAATACTAATGGTATGAGTGAGCGCAAATGAGCGGGACCCAACAAGGTAATGAGTTTAGAGGCCGATTAGCAGCTTAAAGACGGCTCCACGTAGGTTTCAACATTTTACTGGGTGACAGTTGCAATTCAAACAAAATCCATTAATTCACTTCTCTCTCGTGAACCCATTGCTGGGCAGGGGTCTTATCTCAGAACGAGAGAGTTCAGGCTGTAGGCCACCGCGCTGGCCAAGTGCAAATTGGTGGACAAATTCACTTAAATTTACAATAATAGTAGGGTCTCTGGGAGGCGCCGGTACATATGGGTAGCCAGCTGCCCCGCGAAAACAAAAATTACGTGTTGGGTATGTCTTGATGGCCATACCCCGCGCGCCGTTGCCGGCACACGCGCCATCAAAGCGGCGAACACCCTTTTTGCCGACACCTAAACTACCGCGAACTTATACATCCTACAATGATTAGTCGTTAGCGTGATTCAGGAATAGGCATAGCGCCATCTATTGGCATTTTTGGCATTTATTCTTCTCGCTAAATATAAATTTGCATTACAATAACAAACTATAAGCTAGATAACAGCCAGTTAAAACTCTAAGACTGTTCAAAATTTGGTAAATTTTTCAACTTGCAATTTGCTGTTTATTTAAAAGAAAAAAAACTTGTTATCCTTTTTAGCCCCTTAGGGGATGAAATTTAAAAAATAATTGCATAGTTCTCATATATATCATAAAAGTCGTATAAAAATGTTTTTAATGCAATTGGTTTAGACAAAGCCTTATCTGTCAATCAAATAATATTAAAAGTTTTAATAAGTACAAAATAAGTACTTTTAATGGTTATGCACACTTACATACATACTAAAAATGAAATATTTTTGACTTACATCCATTGAAACACTTACCATTCGAACTTGTGGTTGTCTTTTTCTTACTGCCCTTCTCTCTTCTCTTAAGCGAGAATCCAACTGTGGTGAAGGAGGCCACAGTATCCTCTTGTGTGAACTGTGGTAGCCGCATGAATATCAACTGTGTCATGTCACGGAGACACTGTTCAGCGTTGCGCCGAAGAAGCTCTAGAACAAGCGAATAAGATTCATAACTAGAAATTTATTTAATTAGTTGTTGGAAATAAAAGAAACCTAATACATAACAAAACTGTATTAGCATTTAGGAGTTTCTTAAAGTGTGTGGTTATTTATAGGATATAATACTATGATTTCTTTATAGAATCTTTTCAATTTCGTTCCTGTAGTTCCGGGATCAGAATAGAGCTACGGCATCCCCTGCCTGTCGTAAGAGGCGACTAAAAGGGGCTTCCGGGGTTGCAGGCGGCTAGAGTGGGAGCTCGAACCGTTCGGTCAGGCGATCCCGGGAAGAACGGCCGTATATGTGGTCGCATACCGTCGTAAAAACTAGAGGGAGCGGTGGGCCCAGCCACCCATCTGGGAGGAGCCCGATGGGGCAACGCGCTCAGAGGATTCCGGTTGCGGTCGGACCGAGTACCTGGAGTCCTCTTTATAGCGCCGAGGATGGCCACCGGGGGGGTTTTTCAAAAATCCCACATAACCCTGCGTCGCTCCCATGGCGTCGGGTACTTTTTGAAGGTTTCAACAAAAAAAACAAAAAAAAAGAATCTTTTCAATTTGCCAGATAGAGTATGTTATCAGGAGTAATATACAAAAGTATTTAACACAATTGGAAAAAAAAAGACGTTGGTCTCTTTTAGTCTCGCTGAGACATATCTGATTATGATAGTGACAATGCCCTTCATATCACATTGAAATGTGTTATATTCTACATACATTTATACATACATCTATACAAGTATATATGATTAAATTACACTCTGTAAAATTAAATTTCTAACACGTTTAAGCATTTTTTTATTTTGGGCTGCAGACAATTTCTTAATTGAACAATGAAAAGACTACAGACAATTTCACGATCGAAGATATGTAATCATTAGTAAAGTTACCTTTGATGTCATAAGTATGAACATACTAGCTGTACCCGCGGCTTCGCCCGCGTAAAAATGAGTGTATCGCAAAGTTTTTCCCGCACTAATGTCGACCCCGTTGAAATTATATGATAAAAAGTAGTCTATAATTATATTATTCCACAACCTTTTCTATAGTGCAAGTCCTATGCCAATGAGTTTAGCCGCTCAGGCGATTACCCGGACATACAAAGAGTGAAGAAACGAATTTAAAGTATGTATTTGTGGTTAGGATCATAATTGTTATGTAAAAATATTTTAAAAATTAGACAAATTAGAATTAGAATTTTAAAATTAGACTATTGTAAACCACCTTTCTTTGAATTAATTAACAATCTTAGTGGTCACACAATACCAAGAAGCACCTTGTAAACCAAATCCTCCTCCACATTAAAACCAAAACGCATCGATTACAAAGATTGATTTTAACTTTTCCGCAGTATGTTTAAAAGTTCTTAGGGTGATGCTGCAGGGTGAAGTGCAATGTTTGTACTGGTCTAGTACAAAAAGACGCTACTCTTACAAAATCATTTATCATTCGTGTCCTACTCAACACTGGACACTATCAAGTGATAAGATTATTCTAATAATGCACACGCATCGGCGGCCGGCATGTATTAGTATGCGCGAGCGGGACGGTTACCTACCCCTGCCGAGAGACACATCGCGATCTTTATTATAAAAGTATTTATTTGACGCATATAGTGTAAAAGCTAACGAATTCATTTATTTATATAAGGATTAATACCGAACAGAAGAAAACACACTCGAAATTACCGTAATATTTTTAGTTGAAATATGGAACATAAAAAAATTATTGTTACTTAAACATAAGATAAAGAGATATACTATCGTGAATTGATTTTATATTTAAGGTTGCAATCCCGTGTTTCGTAGCCCTTGACGGAATTATTAGTATTCAACATCAACATTTAATTTATCGATAGACTTCGTAGTCGCTTTGTGAATAACGCCACTTATCGCATTCAATGTAATTCAACATAGTAGTCGATAGATGGCGCAAGGATACCTATTATATAACTCATCGGTAATTCCTCGTAATTTTGTATTGTGGGTAAATTAAATCAAATTTATATCATTAATTGTTATCGATTTATAGGTATGTATTATTTCTTAATGAACTAAGGATCAGGATGACATCAGGGCAAAATGGCTAATATGGCGATAGTTGGAATTAGGAATTAAACAAAAGTCGCGATATACCGAGTTTTACAGATATACCTATGTATGTTGTCGACTCAAAATCAATATTTTATAATGTTTTATTATTGAGTTAAGTTTTCAATCAAGTCTATCTTGCCCCTTGACGGAATTTTATTATCGTACCCTTTGAAAGAAATTATATAATTTGATATATCTAATAACTTTAAACGTATTTATTTGATGCATACAGTGTAAAAGACAATTTTGATCTTTATTAAAATTTCGAAGCTAACGAATCAACGACAACACAGCCTAATAGACACCGCATCTAAGGCGAACACTTTCAGGCAACACATCAGTTTAATAGCACTGATATAATAAACCGAGCGCGAACTACACTTCAGTACCGACCACTTATGTGACCTGTGAACATCGTATTACGAGACTATATATAGCGCGAAATAAATTCTTTAAAAAATAAAAAAAGTGAAGCAAAATGACTTCCTGATCATTAAGATGGTGTAAAAATGTAGCAAAACATCTAATTTCAAAACAGACGGCATAACATTTCACAAGTAAACTATTTTCACAATTATAATTTCAGGAATCAAATTATTTTGGAGCTCAACTTACACTGGTCTTTAACAGCGCCCGTTGATGTCTTCTTACAGTGCATCCCTTTCCTTTTCATTAAATTAAATATTTCTATCCTTTTCGTCCATTTTGGTAGTGATGTACACCTCAATTAACTGATGAAAGATGACAACTAATGCAATTGAATATTACTTGAATTGAATTTAAAATAAATAATTATAGTTTTAAACTTTTAATCATAAACTGCCAATAATTATAGTGATGACTCTAATGTCTAAATATGTATCTACCAGATTAATTAACCGACTTCAAAAAGGAGAAGGTTCTCAATTCGGCCGGTATATATATATTTTTGTATGTACAAGGACTACTCCGCCGTTAGTGGACCGATTTTAATTATTCTTTTTTTATTGTGTAGAGACGAGCTGCGAATTGGTCCCACTTAAATATGGTTATCATCCATTTATGAGTTCTGGAGAAAATGAGGGGAACTCCTTAACCGATGGGATTAATTGAATTGTATGTAAAGATATTTCATGTAGGTTCTAATGAAATTGCGAAGCCAAATTATCATTGACTATTTAAGGGTCGGTCTGATAATGTGGCTCGGAGACAAAACGTGTAACTCTTCACCCGATGGGAATAAATGAGTTGTGTTTCAAGATATTTGGTGTAGGTTCTAATGATATTGCAAAGCCAGTTCATCTTTGACAATTTAAGTGTCTGATAATTTGGCTCGGAGACAAAATATGTAACTCCTCAACCGATGGGAATAATTGAGTTGTGTTTCAAGATATTTGGTGTAAGTTCTAATGATAATGCAAAGCCAGTTCATCTTTGACTATTTAAGTGTCTGATAATTTGGCTCGGAGACAAAATATGTAACTCCTCAGCCGATAGGAATAATTGAGATGTGTTTGAAGACATTTGGTGTAGGTACTAATGAAATTGAATTAATTACTTACAAGCTATGATCAGAAGAACATACGTACATATAGAAATGAAAAAAAAAACTTTTGTATAAAAACACACATAGAACACATGTGGTTTCGTCGTGATCTAGCGAAATATGGTGAGCGCCGACTTCAGGACTACTACTAAGTACCTACTGTGTATGCTCTAAACCAACATGTATTTAGATATTTTTTTACTTTTTTGTTGCATGGAAGTCGGTTTTTGTTTTTTTTTTTTTTTATTTATTACAAAATCCGTAGATCCGAAACCTACAATTAGAAGAATTTATATCAAGTTAATTCATTTTAAGAATAATTAATTCATTTTTTGCTTAAATAGATTTTATACAACAATGTTAATACTGGTTTGAATTGCGTTATGTTGTGTATTAATGGTTTAGATTGTTAAATGATGTTTTCATTATTTTTCTCAATACTTCAATATGAGTACTACTATACCTTCTATGAGCTATTTATTAATCGTCTTATTCAATTATAATTATTTTATTATTTCTAATCAATAATAATTTTTGTAATGGCAAAAACGTTCCCATCACTAATTGTAATTTATGATCTATTGCGACCTTGAATCGACCAATTGCAATGCTTTCTTTTACCGCTCCCCCGCACCGCATATCTCAGTGCTTTGACTGAAATGTTTCTTAGTAGAAATGAAGACATGAGGTGTCTATTAGGCTATGTTGTCGCTGTAACGAATGCATTTATTTACATAAGGATTAATACTGAACAAAAGACAACAGACTCGAAAATAACGTATTATTTTTAGTTAAAATATGGAACAAAAAAATAATTATTGTGAGTTAACCTTAAGAGATATAGGTATGCTATCGTGGATTTATTTTATATTTAAGTTTGCAAACCAGTGTTTCGTAGCCCTTGACGGAATTATTAGTATTTCAACATCAACTTTTAATTTACCGATATTACTTCGATTACTTCGAAGTTGTATTGTAGATAACGCCATCTATCAAATGTTCATTCAACCTAATTCAACAGAACAGTGATAGATAGCGCAAGTATACCTAATATTTAACTCATCGGGAATTCCTCGTAATTATAATCGTATCTTTCGCATTATAAATACATTTTCATATTATAAACCCATATTATGGGTAAATTAAATCAAATTTATGTCACATCTATTTGAATGATAATTAATTGTTACCAATTTATATGTATTATTTCTGAACGACCTCACGATGACGTCCGGGCGAAATGGCCAATATGGCGATTGTCATTTGCATTGGAATTTAACAAAATTCGCGACATACCGAGTTTTACGGATATATGTTGTCGACTCAAAATCAATATTTTTTAATGTTTTATTATTCACATAAGTTTTTAATCAAATCTATCATACCCCTTGACGGAATTATTAGTACACCTCTTTGTCAAAAGCCAATATGGAGATTGTCATTTGCATTGGAATTTAATAAAATTCACAACATACCTAGTTTTACGGATATATGTTGTCGACTCAAAATCAATATTTTTTAATGTTTTATTATTCACATAAGTTTTTAATCAAATCTATGATACCCCTTGACGGAATTATTAGTACACCTCTTTGTCAAAAATGAACTACCATACAAACATTTATGCTCGATTTTAACATTTTCAACCCATTTTTTGAAATAAAAAGTAGCCTATAATGGATCCCAAGGTCACCACTATCTGTGTACACAATTTCATAAAAATCGGTTCAGTAGTTTTGGCGTGAAAGAGTAACAGACAGACAGACAGACAGAGTTACTTTCGCATTTATAATTTTAGTAGGGATGTATGGGACAAAAAAGAGCAGTATGAATTTAATTAAAATAAAATTACAAAATGTATGAACATGTAAATTTTATAAGTTCTAATCTGTGGTCATTCATAAGAGTTAAATTGATTTTGTCTTAAATTTCACACAATAAATACATGGTAACATAAATCTATTTTACAATTAAGATGATAGTGATGCACATACATTATAGTAAGACTGTAGTTTTTTACTTCATGTTAAGTTCAGTCATACTGTAGCATACCTGTCAACCTTGTTTCAAAGCAGATGCGGAAACAGCTGAGCATAATCTCACAGACACTCTCGTCTGTGAGCATAGCACCTTCAGGACTCAACATAAGTGTGCGAAGTACCTAGGTACAGAAAAAAACATCGTTATTATTGTCCTGTTATTAAATAACATTGATTATATTACATAAATCAAAAGTAGCCATGGTAAGCAATAAAGAAGTAGGGTAGGGTCAGGCAAATAAAAATATATTTTAATTTTTTTTTATTTGCCTGACCCTACCCTACTACTTTTTTGCTATTATTTTTTTGAAGTGAAACTTCTTTAGGCGCATGAGGGTAAAATTTTTACAGATGAAACGTCACGCCGGTATGCAACGGAAGTGTCGGAAAAGAGAGAAAGAGTGATCGAGACCGATTGAGAGAGAGTAAGACAGGGCGAACGTAGCATGAGCAACTAGCCGTGGAGTGAGAGTAGGGAGCAAGCGAGTGAGAAAGATTGAGAGAAAAAGTGAGACAGAGCGAACGTCGTATCACGCCTTTTTCCCTTCCTCTTAATCTTGGAAATTTAAAGTTTTAGATTTGTATAAATATAAACAAGATTTATAAATTAGTTCGCCAAAGAAGTTTCACTTCTGACATGTGTACTTTGTACGCACGCATGTTTTTTTTTAAGTTATGTTGGTATACCAAATAATAAGTTACTTCCATCCATCCATCCATCAGCCTTTTGATGTCCACTGCTGAACATAGGCCTCCCTTAAATGGCGCCACTCCAACCGGTCCTGTGCCCTCTGAATCCAACGGTTTCCCGCTGTCTTCTTGAGGTCATCGGTCCATCTGGTAGGGGGGCGACCTGTACTCCTTTTGCCTAAACGTGGTCGCCACTCGAGGACCTTTCTTCCCCATCGGTTATCGGTCCTACGAGCGATGTGGCCGGCCCACTGCCACTTCAGCCTGCTAATTTTGAGAGCTATGTCTGTAAGCTTCGTTCGTCTACGGATTTCATCGTTGCGAATCATGTCTCGTAGCGAAATTCCGAGCATAACCCTCTCCATAGCACGCTGAGCGACCCTGAGCCTCCGAATGAGGCCTACCGTGAAGGACCACGTTTCGGCGCCGTAGGTCATCACTGGCAACAAACATTGCTCGAATAATTTCGACTTCAGGCACTGAGGAATTTTGGACGAGAAGATACTACGTAATTTCCCGCACGCAGCCCAGACGAGTTGGATTCTACGAGTGACCTCCCTCTCAAAGTTGGACTTACCCATCCGGATCGTTTGTCCCAGGTAAATGTACTCGTCGACAATTCATTGTCGACGAGTACATAAGTTAACTAGTTACTTAATAAGTTACTTAATAATAAATTATAAGTTATGTTGCTATAATAATAAGTTGTATTTATGAAATAAGATATCGACTGATAAAAATTTAATTCAATGTTTTTCCTTAGCCGTAAAGCCATACTGTTTTAATTTAAATTTCATGAAGTATGTAATTGGTAGATCCCCCTGGCACTCAACAGTAAAAAGTTGATATTAGCTCTGATCAAATTAGCCATCCTTGACATAGACATATAAACTGTTCACAATTGAATTTGAAACCTTTCAAGTTACAGATCACTATTGATAATAAATTATTGCTTTTATAACATTGAACCACATTGACTTGGTTTGCAAAGACTACACAGATATATATATGTAACAAAAAAAATCAAACACAATATTGTTTGAATTAAAAAATATATTACAACTAATCATGTTAGATTTCTACAAAGCTTATTGAATGTAACATCAATTTACCTGTAATATTTTCATGAGGACAACTCCATCTGAAGAATGGTCAGTGCCCACAAACCTGGCGTGGGTCACAGCATCTGCTATATCCTCAACTGTTGCTGGCACACTTGGATGTGTGGGGTCTGGAAATTATATATCTTCTATTGAAAATCTAACATTTTATTACATATTACCAAATAATCCAGTGCGCCAATCACTGCATTGTTTGGTAATGATGTTATCACTAATTGTAGAATTGTTAAACTTTGGTAGTTCAATCAATAACTTTAAATCTACTTGTTGAGTGATGTATTAACATGGAAATATTTATGGATTTATGTGATATTATTCCCAAACTTTTTTGTATTTGATTCTACCACCTAGCAAGATGTGTCAGATAACAATACTTTCCACAAAATTAACTTGTGTACTGTAATAAAATTTTCATATCTGCATTTTATTGTCTTAAACTTAAATTACTGGTTGATTGGTTTCTACTACCTCCTAATATAACCATAAGCATACCTATTAGGCCATATGACAGGAACTTGTGTATAGCTGATAATGCCAGGCTGGTCACTGGACCCGTGGTGTCCTTGCTTCTAATTACTTCCAAGAAGGGACTCAAGTATGTAGCAGGGTCGAGCAGACGTAAGTCATCCACTTGGTTGAGGATTATCTTTAGGTCCTGCAAGGTTCTCATCAGGACATCATACTCTTCGTTGGGGAAAGAATGAGAGCCCCACCGTGTGCTCCGGCGCATTGCCGTAACGAGCATGGCCATCTCCCCTTGGACAACGAATATTCCATTCCCTGGGAGCGACATAGTGGCAAATTTTCCAGCTTAAACTTCGTATCACTGACTATAACTTCGCGTGTCGGTATATGAGCTCTATATTAAAACTACATATTTGAACTACTCTTGGCTCACTTTACGCGCCAATAAGTTGGTTCACGTATAAAATTTAAACGCAATCAATATAAATACACAACTTGATTAAATTCCATCCACCACGGTCATGTTGACGTTTCAAATTTTTATCTCAGCTATTCTCCACCAGATGGCGTTTTATGAACATAGATTCGAGGGTTTTGGCCCATAACGATTCGTTTACGGTTTAACGATTTTTAATTGATAAGTTTATTCTAATGAATGGAAATCTTTATTTTCATTTCTTAATATTGGTAACATTGTAAAGTTGCAAAGATGTCTGACGACCGTGGTTTACGTTTCTGACAAAATTTTAGATAATTTGGTGATTCAGTTATCGTGACAATTTTAGTTAAAAAAAATTGCTGGCGCATGTAACTGTAAGTTTGATGATGATGAATTTGCATTAGTTCTGTATTATTTAGAGTTTAATTCGAGGATATATTGGTGAATGTGCGTTGTCACGCGTGCCATTGCTATCGACACAGATTTGTCAATTTGTTCTTTTTGTGTTCCTATGGTTATTATTAAAGAGTGTATCTGATTACGTTGCAGGCGGTCCGCTGCCCGATTTAACGCGACAATGGTTAAGAAAAAGAGACAGAGCGACCCCAGCGAGAACGGGGACGAGTCCACGGAATCTTGCGACGAAACCGTGAAGTCCGCATGCCCTCACGTCGCGAAAGCCGTCGATCTCACGAAGCTGAAAAAGTCTCTGAAGACGGGTGGCTTCGAGAAGGAGTGCTCGGAATGCAAAAAGAGCCCTAAAACGGAAGTGGAAGATCCGAACTTCGAGGAGGATCTGTCTTTATGGATGTGCTTGCGCTGCGGTACGCAATTATGTGGCCGAGCACGTAACAAGCACGCTCTGAATCATTTTAACACCCCCCACTCTGATTGCCATGCCCTCACAGCCAACACCACCACTTGGGGTATCTACTGCTACTATTGCAACAATGAAGTAACTGCATCCAGCGCAAAGAAGTTGCATGAGTGCATAGAGTATCTCAAGAAACAGGCCAATGGCAACCCTAAGCTTCCACCAATCGAACTCTTCTATGATGCAAAAGCAGCTAACAGTTTAGATGATCCAAATATAACGGAGACTATAATCAAGACAGAGTTAAAGGGGAAGGACAAGGCGATGGCCATCAGTTTGCCGAGGGTCAGAGGTCTGACTAATTTAGGGAACACATGCTTTTTTAATTCTGTAATTCAATGTTTGGTCCAAACTCCGTATTTGTTAAATGTCTTGCAAGAGATGGCTTTGCCAGGTGAGAGATTCACCTTGCCCGGTGGCAAGCTGAAACTTAAACTGGAACAGAATGACGAAGAGGCCAAAGAGGTAGATCTACCACCAATTACAGGACAATTAGGAGAATGGGGCACTTTGACGAGGATATTAGCTGAGACGTTAGCAGAGTTACAAGCAGGTATGTTTTTAATTTTACAAATGCTAAGTATTATTAATAATATTGACATTTTTTCTTATGTGTGACACATGAATTAACTCAACTTTGCATATAAAATGACAATCGAAGAGCTATAAATACAGCAAAATAATCCTATCCATTTTAACATGTAAATGTAATTGAATATTTGACTGGCAGAGAATGCCATTAAGTCCACCTTTGTACATTCATTATAAGGTACATAAACAATAAATAAATATTTAGGTTTTATTCCTATTCAATGAATCACTGAATATTCATTCAGTAGCCATTAAATTATTTGTTGGTTGATGTCTTATCATAGTAACAAAAATGAGTGCAATATTTACATTCATTATCTATCTCATTATACAATACAACTATTAAATTTACGCAATTTATTTTTATAGATATCATGGTCAATGTTTACACAGAAAGAATATAAACAATAGGGTTATTAATGATAACAAATGATTAAGAAGGCACAAAGGAAGTAGTTGTACAAGGTTACAAAGCAAACTACATAAGTATTGCTACGACTAATTATCAGAATGAGTAGTTTTAGTTCACCTACATTCAGGATATGCTAAAAATAAACATGTTCTACTTTCTCATGCCAATTCTTTGGAAAGTGAAAACCTGTGGTGATATATGTTTTATTGTTTTGTTTCATACAACATGTTTGATATAACATTTCTTGCTGCATTGTGTTATATCTCAAGGTTGTATTTGCATCTAACAGTTCAAGGTTGAATTTAAATGCAATGACATGTCTATGTTTTCTTTGTTATGAAACATATCTGAAGCATAATAATCTTAATAATATTATGTTATTCTCACTTCTAAGACCCTTAACGCAGCTCATGAAAAGTTTGATGTATTTTCATGCAACTTGAATGAATTTGCAAAGGTTACATTGCAAATAATATGTTACAGATCTTAATTATATTCTTTATAAGTATATTTACGCTGGAATTTCTATATTTATGTTGTGTTAATAAAAAATACTATAGCTATTATCAATTAACTATATTTACGGTAGTTGTAAGGCCACTCTGTCGCTTTAGGGTAACCTGATGTAATGCTGTTTTAATAAATAAATAAGATAAATAAATTATAATTGTGAACCTTTTAAGGATGTTTGTTTGTTATTTTATTGCCAAAAAGTTTGTTGGCAATAAAATAGATTGCATTTTGAAAAAGTTTAGAACACAGATTTTTTTTGACCTGAATTGGGATGGGACACTCATTACCAAGCTAAAGGTGATCAAAGCATGCAGAGCCATAAGACCAAGCTAGTAATCAATATTATGCATTGAGGCCCGCAGAATTTCAACTACAGTTAAAAATGCTTTAGTTAACATTGAACCCAATGAATATTTGATTTATGTCAAACTTCACTTTAAAAAATTATTAATTATCTAATCATTTATGACTTAAGGATCATTAAATAACATAAATATGTATTTAGATCTAAGCCTCCATATATCTCATTGAATTTGGGAAAGGTCTGGACATATTTTCTTTTTGCACTTCGAATACAAATTGTAGAGATAAGTAAATGTGACTAAGTACTTAATAGTCTGAAATCTCAATGCATTCCATCCTGTACATGTACCTTTAGAAAAACTTGTCTTGATTGGTTGATTTACTACAACCAAGTCTAACCTGGTATTTCTAGGAACATGAAAATTGTACAATAAAACTGTTTAATATGAGATTGAATATTTGTTTGGCATTCAGCCAGTTTTGAAGCTATTGTGTGGTTTTGATTGAAACCCCTAATAGGATGAAAAAAATATGCTTTTTTTTTTAGTGAAAGTTCAGTTTTGATTAGTCAATAATAGATTCCAAACTTCTCAATGTCCAGACAATTGTAAAGATTTACAAATTACATTCTTTTTCCAGTGAAGTATGATCTCAACTCTTTGTCATATACAAGAGCTGCAATATAATCCAAACGTTACCATTTACGTAACATTTTATGGAAATTCCATTTCAGGCGAGGGAGGGGTGTACACACCGAGGAAGCTTCTCTCAGCATTGGTGAACAAATTGCCCCAGTTTGGTGGTGGAGACCAGCATGACTCGCATGAACTCTTGCGGCATTTGCTTGAAGCTGTCAGGTAAACGTCTTTTGTATTCATTTGGTTGAAATATGTGTTATTAATCCTTTAACAGCGACTGGGGACAGTATTTAAAAGTTAATATAAAACAAAGTCTCTTCTTGCTGTTTGTCCCTATGTATGCTTAGATCTTTAAAACTACACTACGGGTTTAAATGCATTTTTTTTGTAGATAGAGTAATTCAAGAGGAAGGTTTTTATGTATAATTCATCATATCATAGAGAAAAACTGATTATTTTAGATTGTTGACTTTTAGGCGGATCTACGAGGGGTGGTCCAAAAGTTCGCGGAATGGAGGGGATGGAGTGGGGATAGGGTAGCTCGCTTAGTGTCATACTAATTAGGCACTCATAATTAGTATATATTTAACATTTCAACCCTACAGCGCCATTCGTTTACGAGTACTCGCCTGCTAAACAAGTCAATCCGGAAGCAAACTGCAACTATGGAGAAAATTGAACATCGCGCTGTAATAAAATTCCTTACCAAGCAAGGAAAAAACGTTCAAACCATTTTAAATGAAATGGACGCCGTTTATGGAGATCAGTGCCCTGGTAAAACAATGGTTTATAAGTGGCATGGACTTTTTAAACATGGTCGAGATTCAATTGAAGACGACTCTCGCTCTGGGCGGCCAGTTGAGGCCACCACATCAGATGTCGTCGAAAAAGTTAAAAAATTTGTACTCGAAGACACACGTTTGAAGAAAAAACAATTATCTGCATTAGTTGGAGTATCAGATACAACCATTTTGCGGATCCTGCACGACCACCTGGGCATGTCAAAAGTCAGCGCAAGATGGGTGCCGAGAATGCTCACGCCGCTTCAAAAACAGCAGCGCGTCGACGCGTCTAAGCACTTTTTGGAGGTGTGTGGAGACGAACCTGTGCAGATTTTGGAGCGGATTGTTACTGGAGATGAAACATGGGTTCATCACTTTGAACCTGAATCAAAACAGGAGTCCATGCAATGGCACAAAAAGGGTACACCACCTCCCAAGAAATTCAAAGTGTCAGAATCGGCTGGAAAGTTGATGGCCACTGTTTTTTGGGATTGTGAGGGAATATTACTGATTGATTATAAAGAAAAGGGTACCACTATAACCGGAGAATACTACGCAACGATATTGGAAAAGTTAAAGGAGGCAATTAAAGAAAAACGTCGAGGAAAATTGGCCAAGGGTGTGTTGCTTTTGCAAGACAACGCGCCGGTTCACAAGAGCCGAGTTGCCATGGCTGCTCTGCACACGCATGGATTCGAACCACTTGTTCACCCACCCTATAGTCCAGACCTGGCCCCTAGTGATTTTTATTTGTTTCCGAATTTAAAAAAAGAGTTAAGGGGAAGGAAATTTTCCGACGATAACGAAGTGAAGGAGGCAATTTCGGCGCATTTTGAGGCCAAAGACAAAAAATATTTTTTCGATGGTTTAGAAAAAATAATTCATAGATTGAATAAATGTATTAGACTTAAGGGTGATTATATTGAAAAGGAAAAATAAATTTATTGTTATATTTTATTAACAACCCTTTCATTCCGCGAACTTTTGGACCTCCCCTCGTATGTTCGCCGGGTCAACTAGGGATTAAATAAAGTATTGCTAAAATAATAAAGGCAGATGACTCATATTTAATTTAGGAAGAACTGGTATAGAACACTCATATGTAATTTTACAATTATTTTGACCTTTTTAGTGTAGTATTTAGTAATACTTAATTGTAAACATTGAAGGTTAACTTAATTGTAAACATTGAAGGTTACATAAAGGATTTAATTTACATGTTGAATAAAAGTTTATTTTCCTTCCTTATAAGTACATTTGCTCTGTTAAATCAATTGTTAGTTGATTACCTAGATAACATTTTGTTATGTAATATTATCAAACATCTTGTGTTATAATTTATTTGAGCTTGACCTTTTTACTTATTAAGTAATAATGTAATGTATAAGTAATATGTGTTCAGTAAAGGATTTAAAGAATTCAAAATAACTTGATATTCTCCTTTTTTTTCGAAATTATTACAGACATAGAATTTTTCACTAATAATTGTTAAATTAAATGTAAATTTACATTAGCTGTAACATCTTAATTGAAGATGATCATGATTATACCTGTCCCTGAGAAGTATCCAATGGCTATTTAAAAAGTTACGGAAAAATACTAATTGGTAAAATTCCACAATTTCAGGTCAGAGGATCTCCGTCGTTATCAGTCTGTAATCCTTCAGAGCCTCGGCATGAGCTCCAAAGTGGATCCCGCGAAGGTTGACGGCGAAGTGAAGCAGAAAGTAAAATTCTATGGACAGCAAGCTTCTGATACTATGTTGAGGCCAGAGCAGGTAAATAGATGGGTCTCTTGATTGTAGTAATTAGTAGAATTGCAATGAAGTCATAAAAATTGGAGGAGTTTCATTGAAACCAGTATTAAAACATTATTAACAGCATTAAAACAAGTAAATTTGATTAAAACCATAATGACTTACTTTTCTTATGGCATGGTTTAACCTAGGACATCTTTAACATGGCAGTCTCATAATAGGACTGAAAATAAATGCACTCTTTACCATGTAACAAATATTGGTGCAAACATAATAAATAATTTATGGATGGATAGTATATTTATTTCTGGTGGTAAGTGTCGCCGCTGCCCATGGACTTCGTAAGCAACATAATACAGGGGTTAATACAGGGATTCTATTTGAAGTCAATTCTAGATGCGTTGCTATTCCCGAGACTACGATAATCGCCTCGAGTATCGCCATAAGAGTAAGCCGGCAACCACACTCTCCGACCTCGCGCAAGAATTGCTTTACGCTAGATATAAATGTGGCGATACCTCCCCGATCAAACTCTAGCTACTAGTTCTCTTAACTGGTAGAATGCTGTCCTATGTCATTAATTAATAAATATGTAATACAATTGCAGGTGTTCCGTGGGTTCCTCGTGTCGACCCTGGAGTGTCAGGAGTGCTTCCACCAGTCGGACCGCGTGGAGTACTTCCTGGACCTGTCGCTGCCCGTGGCCGCGTGCCGGCCGCAACCCCCCGCCGTCGTCCGCAGGAAAACACCTAACGGTAACTAATACCTATGATATGACTTAACTGAGCTATGCCTAACCTTGACACAGCATAAACGTCTTAAGCCTAGTGTATATATACAACTGTTATATCGATTAAACAGCTTAGTAGAGCCGTGCTTGTACGATTCTATGATTCTCAAACAGTTTTGTCGACTTTAATGCGCGTATAGTCAAGTTAATTCAGTCGTTATCGATTTATGTACTATATTTCTATTGATCGGTCGTCTGTGAATACTCGGGGATTGATTGTTACGACGAGGCAATACATATTGAAATGTCAGTTGACAGTTGTGAAGCTACATACATACAGATGATTTATGTATTATTTTTCTGAACCCTGTCATCTGTACTACAATTATTGTATGTTACCCAACTATAAAAAAATAAATAGACTATTTATCAAAACATGATCGGTGTTGCAATCTAGTGCTACTATCTAATTGATCTTATAAATGCAGATCTATATACTTTTCTTACAGTTATTCAATAAATAGTTGTATATTTGCACTAGGTTATCATAAAAAAACCTATATTTACAGTTGAAAATTTTAAAGGAAAAAATTTGAATTAAAATGGTCCATTTATTATTTCTTGTTATGCAATGCAGTTTTTGGAAATGTAGAATGTAGAATTATATGTAATTATGCATAATTTACTGCTAGCCACGTTTTACTATGATAGACGCCTAATTTATAAAGTTTAAATATGGTGGTCGGTGCATATCGACCCTCCCTCCTCTAAAACATAGTCGTATATGAAACATTACCAATTTACAGTATGAAGCTTAGAATTTTTGTGAACTTACAAACATTGATTACTTAGCCAAGAAGATCTACGGAAAATCATTGTAATAGCTATTTAAAAACTTATTTAATAAGTTCCTAAATAACTATTACAATCAACCAAGCTTCATACTGTAAATTGGTAAGTTGGCATATACGATTTTGTTTTAGGGGCCCGTCGATATGACCATTTACTCATAATTATATTATGTGGTTTAATGTAGCTGGCTATTACAAAATCTAAAGAGTAGGTATTAAGTTGAGATAATTGATTCCATTTTGTTTTTCTTTTCCTTACCTATGACATGCTTTTTTTCACGTTTGTTTTTGGATTTGTTTTTAAGTGTATGTTTTTGCCACCCTTTTGTGTTGATGTTATGTGAGTAAATAATAATGACAATATACTTGCGTCGAAAATAAATTATGATATAATTCATTATACAAACGTTGGGAATAATGCCAATTGTGCACATGGATGTAATCCAAAGACAATTCAAACTTTGCATACTTTAGACTTTAGGCATACAATTTAGACTTTAAAATAATAACAATAGAAGCCTAATGTTGTTATTGGAATGTAGTATGCTGTTTTAAATTATGAAATTACAAAAAAGTTGCACAAAATACGAAAGTTCTCAAACATTATTCATTATTCATAACATATGAATATATATGATTTAGTTTTATCATTAGTATTTACCGTCATAATAGTTTTAATGCTAACTCGTTTTACCCAAAAGCTAATATATTAAAGACTTCTCTCAAGCCTTTGGGTAAGAGCACTAAGGCGCGAAAACTGATTGGAGAACACATTTTCAGAAGAGAATTCGTACAATTCGGTTGAAGACAACAAACCGTCTAAACATCAGCTGAAGAAAGAGAGAATAGCTGCGAAAAAGGCGGCGCGCAAAAATAAAGGTGGTACTTTGCACGAATAACTTGGCGAAATTATTTAACAAACAATTTTGCACCCAGGCTTAGATTGCTTTCAGTTTTATTATGTTTTGTTTTATTTTTGTTTTAAACTACGTAACAGCTAATATATAAACTGTTGTAGATCTCCTTGAAAATGTTTAGAATGACTGGTTATACCTAATGTCATGATAACATTGTCTAAATTTATTTTCAGGTACCACCCCGAAAGATAAATGCGGGGAAACGAATGGTGCTAAAGAAGACGGTAAATCATCTTCTGAACAATCTGATGCAGACGTGGAGGACAATTTGGAAGATGTTCCCCGGCCGGCCGACGCGGTCAGTCAGCCCGTGGCGCACACCGCCGCCAACTTCGCGGCCTATCACATGGAATCAGGCTATAACTCGGAGAAAGTCATCAGCTCGGACTCCATACGCACCAGTCCAGTCGATTTGGACAAAGAGAAGACCGATAATACTCCAGAATCCACAGATAAGGACAAAATAGAATTCGAAGACACCGCAGCTTCAGCCGTTCCGCTCGATTACAAGCCGCTCATCTCCCTCGAAAACTTATCCAATCCCGATTCTGGTGTGGCGAGTCCGGAAGCCACCAAACACAATTCAACAGAGACGGTCGACAATGTTGACTCTCCCATAAACGGCAAGGAATTAGGTAGCCATAGTTCGCTCTCTAGCGAAATTAACTTAGATCTATCCAGTCCGCAACATAGTAAGTTATCGCCATACAAAAATGAAGATGCTAGGCCGGTTTCGAGGATATCCTTCGCTCCAGAATACACTAACGATATTGGTTCGCGCGATCTCGGGGCATCCGGGTCCAAAGACGTTTTGGTTAATTCCGAATACAATCACCATGGGTCGCAGGAGTCCTTATACAACGATATTAACAACCACCACGATGTTTCGAACAAGTTAGACAAGTTGAAACTCGACATGGCTGAAGTGAAAGCTAAGCCTACTTATCCCTCGCCGGTGGGACCGGACAGCCCGCCCGAACCCGGCCCGCTAGAGTCTCCGCCTTCGGTGCCGCGGCCGAAGATATACAACCTCGAAGCCGAAAAACATGTCCCACGGGATATCCTGTCGTTCTCGCGCCAGAGTCCGCTGTCCCCGCGCTACGTCTGCGACGACGACGAATGTAGCGTCCAGTCCTGCTTGAGTCAGTTCACCGCCCTGGAGCTGCTCACGGGGAACAATAAGGTCGGTTGCGAAACGTGCACCGAAAGAATCAACGGAAAGGACGGCAAGACCGTGTACACGAACGCGACGAAGCGCTTCCTCGTATCGAGCCCGCCGGCCATCCTCATCCTGCACCTGAAGCGCTTCCAGATCGGGCCCCGCTGCATGTTCCGCAAGATGTCGAAGCACGTGGACTTCCCGACGGTGCTCGACCTGGCGCCGTTCTGCGCGATGGACAAGCTGAGGAAGGTGTCGAGCGTGTCGCGCGGGCAGGGCGAGCTGCTGTACTCGCTGTACGGCGTGGTGGAGCACTCGGGCGGCATGCACGGCGGCCACTACGTGGCGTACGTGAAGGTGCGCGCGGGCGACGCGCGGCGCAGCTTCCTGCCGCGCGGCGCGCACCGGCCCGCCGCCGCCGCCGCCGCCGGCGACGCGGCGCCCGACTCCGACTCCGAGCTGTCGGGCTACGAGTCGGGCGAGGGCGCGGCCGCGGCGGACGCGGCGCCCGGCAAGTGGTACTACGTGTCGGACAGCATGGTGTCGGAGGTGAGCGAGGAGAAGGTGCTCCGCGCGCAGGCCTACCTTCTGTTCTACGAGCGGATCCTATAGAGCGCGCGCCGTCCGCGGCCGAGCGGCGTTTGAGTGGAAGACTGATGCGCGGAGACGGACGCCCGCGGGGCGCGCGGCGTCCTACGTTTTTTACCGAATGCGCTGTAAATAGCTTCCGAGTTTCGGCTTGTTTCGTTTCGGCCGCCGTGTTGTACCTCACGTCGGCCGCCCTTCTGAGATCCTTTCGCGATCGCCGTTTGTAAATTAACTATTTATGGATATCCCCTTCGCCGTGAAGTGTTCCGGTGGAATCTGGCTCTTTTTACTTTGGTGCCGATTACTGAAAGCTGTGTCGTAGTGTTCTTAGACTAATGTAATTCTCTCGATAATTTTTATTTATTGCTTCATGAAGTAATCGTTTCGGCTTGTTTATTATACTTTACGATCAGAAATCGTGTACCGAGAGTCGAGGTCTTGGACGGTGTCGTTAAGGAGACGTATTGGCGCTGTATCGTCGGCCGTATATCAGTGTAACTTTACATATACAATATTATAGTGATATGAAACAGGTATACAAGCATTATATAATATCTCAAAGTATTTTCTCATATTTAAATATTCTCGATCGTTGTCATCGGGAAATCGTGTAACGTTTTGTAGGAATTTAAAACAGTTGTGCCGTAACTTGGACTATATGATTAGTGCTACTATGAAGTATTGTTATACTGTCTGTTTCAATTTCTACCAATTGCTTTGTACAATTAATTTAGTACCATTATGTGTCTGTTTGAAGATTTGTTCGGTTCACGTAGGAGAGTTTTTAGTCAAATTAACATCATGCGAATTGTTTTTTAAACAGTAAATCAAATGTGAAATATTCCTTTTATACGTAATGTCCTTTTATTTATTTTTAACCGTTCGTGTTTTATTCAATGGCATAGTCTTCCATTCAGGTGTCAATTTAATGTTAATTTGTGTATAAATTAAATTATGGAATGATTATTTTCAACAATAAAACATGAATCATTACAGCACATTATATTCACGGAAAGGCCGGCTCGTAAAAGACAAACGCATTTTCAAAGACAAACATGAATATGCGTACAAAAGACAATGCAATTGTCCTATCTATGAACAAATTATGGCCTATGACTTGTACCATTCGACACTGTTGCGATTTTTTAACGCAACGAACGATGCCTTGCGATTTAGTATCTCATAAACGTGTCTATAACGATGGATATAATGAATACATTCTGATGTCCGTTCGAACCGATCTCCCAATGTCTTAGAAAAAGATAGGCTTAAAAGATTAAGATCTTAAATGAATTATACTAGGGTTGTAACGAATCTCGCATTAGCAATATTAAACCCTCCGCAACTTCAATTTCTGCATAATAGTTTTAGGGAACGTTGTTAAGAAGCTAAATTTTCACTTGAACTTTTCAAGTCAGTGTATCCTTCACGTGTTCATGGACTATTTTGTTGCATAAATTCATTAAAAATGAATATGTGCTGTCGCTTCTTATCATATTCGCTACAACCCTAGAATTTAAATACATTATTCTAAATAAAATTAAACGAAATGAAGTTCCTCGAGTAGAGTTCTTGAATTTGACCCCATGTTTACTGAAAATGTTACCGCACGTTTCCCCATTGTGAATATTCAGTGTAATAAATTTTAATTTGAATATCGATTCTGTTAGTTTAGTTAGGACCGATCAAATGCGAATATAGATTCTGATTGAAAATATTGAAAGTACCGATTGCCTTACTATATCGATGTATCAATCATCGAATGAAAGTTATTGGGGACTCGACAAGTCTTTTTAGTCACTTATGATCCTCAAAAGCTAATAATGGGATAAATGAATTTCTTTTTAACGATATCAGGCTACTACACGTTGATTTCGTAGTGTCAAAGCGATGCAATAATTTTAAAACGAATGAAACGTTAAGTTTTAACATTATTATAATGATTTGAAGTTGAGTGCTCAATTTATTTAATGCTGTGTCCGTGTGCGACTAATCGCGTTGAACTAAGAGGCTTAATGTAACACTAGTTTTGAACCACGAATATTTAAGGAATGTCCTTTAGGTCCATTTTCCTGTCGCGCGGGTTTACTCCCGCACGCGTGTCACTTGCATGCTATAGTTTCATAGATACGGTTCCTGTCATACGCGCGACGTGAGCGAAGAGACTGCTGCGAATTAATTCACATGTGCTGGTTAGACACGCTTTCGGGTTTACACCCGCGTGACAGGAAAGAGGTCTCAATGTTCACTTTTATACATTTGTATTTTATAATAATCCGATAAACGGTTTTGTAACGGAAAACATTTCCCAAATTTGTAATTGTGATTTGTATTGTATTTTTGTTAATTATTTAATTAATGTTAATTGCAGCGTACCCGTGTTAGTCGAGATTAATGGTACCGTATATAAGAAAAATGTTGCAGTAACCTAAAGACTAATCTATCAGAGAAACAATGTGTTTTCAAATTTATTAACATCAGCCACTATCGAAATTTGTTAACGTGATCGAATGTTGTTTAGTGTTATAGCATCGTGCGTTAAACTTGGAAGATTTAATATAAAAAATGGTCGAATAAATTGCTTTATTATTTATTTCATCTTAAATTGGTCGTTTCGATCTGTTCGCCTGATTAAATTCCGTATTTTATTAAATTCTATTAACAGTGCAGTTCTCCGTCCGTGGCACGATCAAATAATTATTCAACGGAATTAGTAAATGAATTGTTATGAAAAATTATTAATGTTTAGGTTACTTCAGAATATTCTTACATGTGTTTTTGTTTTTACACATTCTCAATTAAACTTGGCTGCCATGTGGTAGTGAAATTATCTCAAAATGTGTCAACATAGAGCAATGCCCAGCAATACATAGTACGATGGTTAATATTTTTGTGAGCCTTCACTTGGCGTAGCAGTATATTTGCTAAAATATTTGGTGCATAAACATGCCATCTACACGTGGACTACCCTCCAGTCCGCTTAACCCATGTCCATTAAAAACATATCACCTGTTTTATCTTGAAACCTGTGTAAACAGCAAGAAAGATATTTTTGTCATATTTTTAATGTCACAAAATTGATACTGCTTAACTTGTGCTTTGTTAACCGATATGGAATAATGGGTGCGTTCCAGAAGACGCTCACAAAGCCCAAATCGTCGTTCAACAAGACGACTGCGGTCGTTGCGGTCGCGGCGAATACGATGCGAAGCTCACGACAACCCATCTAATATGGTGGGTCGAAGTGATCGTTCCACTAGAGATTATGTCAGTAACGCTCACAAGCCAGTGGAACAGGAAAAACTGCGGTCGTATGCGCAAACTTTGTAAACGTCTAATGGAACGCACTCAATGTCAAGCCATACTGTCTATAATTAGAGAAAATGGCGTCTAAAGATTATTACTACTAAAGTCAAATGAATATATTTGATTTTTTGTGGGTTGACATGTTATTGCTTAACAGCCTTCATATAAACATTCAGAATTACTTTGTATTATTTCTGTATTTACAAATATAGCTCAAATCGCTAAGTGAGGCACTCAATTTAACAAAAGCTCATCACACATCGTTGATATGTTCTCTTATACTTGTGTATATACTGATTTATGTTTAAAATTATTTAGTGTTACGGTAAGCTTCTTAATGGTATATGTTAATGTTTGCATTTGTCAGGACTGGTGTGTCTTATGCCGTTAGCTAGCTTGTGTTGATTATGTTATATGTATTTGGTATTTTTTTGTATATTGAACCACACATATTACTGTGTTATGAACAGGTGTATTTAAATTAAAATATAGTTGTAAAAGTCAATTGTTTTTCATTTTAACAGATTTTTTTATTATAAGTAAGACGGGGTACCTTATGAAAAGTAGACATTGTTGCCTATGGACATTTGCAACACCAGAGAAGTCGCCAAGCATCGTCGGTTTTGAAGGATAGCCCTTTTCGCACCTCTCTGGAAGAGCCCCATATCATAGCGTTCCAGGAAAACATCAGGAGAAAGCTCATTCCACGTCTTTTTTTTTATATTTGTACCTAACTATAAGGCAGACGGGCCACCTGATGGAAAGTGATTACCGTCGTCTATGGACATTTGCAACAACAGAGTCGCCGATGCATCGCCGGCTTTGAAGGAGAGCTCTTTTTGCAGCTTTCTTGAAGAGCCCCATGTCATAGCACTCCGCGAATACCTCAGAAGGAAGCTCATTCCACATCTTGCACGTGCGTGGTAGGAAAGACCGTGCAAACCGAATCGTGGAGATCCGCCACAGGTCCAGTTGATGCGGATGGAACTTCATCCTTCGGCGAGTGGTGTGGATTTATATTTTGTCAGTCACATGCTTATGTTCATAGTAATTTAAGACTTGAATTTTTGAGTGTAAAAATTAAAGGAATAACTATAACTACACATAATGTTCGTACACGCTAACTTCTGTAATCACTACATATGTAGTATAAAACGAAGTCGCTTCTCGCTGTCTGTCCCTATGCATACTTAGATCTTTAAAACTACGTTGCGGATTTTAACGAAGTTCGCCAGGTCAACTAGTAGCTCATAAAACACATCAAAATATTACGATGTAACTCTAAGCAAATATGATTGATTTCAGCTAGAATAGCAGTAAACTAGTCATTATAAATCCGATAGGTAGGTGGCGTTATAATTTTTTTTCTGTAGTGTTAGTGTGCTCAGTGTGAATACTAGAAACGAAGTTTCAGAAAAAAGTTAGCATCCTTTACCTAGTTAGTCGAAGTTTTATATTTCGATACAAATTTACTACTCTAATAATTTTTGTTCATCTTTGCTGTCATACAATATTCATTACAATAATATTTTTGCAACAGAAAAACATTAACTTACTAAAATATTAAATAAATTAAATAAAATATAAAAAAAAAACTTCTACGGTTTCAAAATTATCAGATCAAAATAATACTTAAGGAGACCCAAAGAGTGTTATAAAAAAAGAATTCACCATTGTTTCAGTTGTTTATAGTTTAATATTATTACTTAAATATATAAGGCACAATATACATATGCAATATCATAATCCACTTGCATCTAATCTCTTTTTTAGTAAATCGATATGAGAGTCTTGATAATCTATTAACTTTGTTATTACGGGCGAGGCGGTCGACATTGTCAATTCCATGATGCAATATAGTGTTTTGAGAGTATTTGAAGTCCGAACATAAGCCTGAAAAAAATGTCAAATTCACTTAAGGTCCAATTAAATACGGAGCAAATGATTTTCCAGGAGGCAGAACCAGTGTTGTTCGACCGGGGAGGTACCAGCTACACACTTATTGCTAGCGTGAAACAGTTCTTGCGTTTCGGTGGAATAGTGTGGTTGCCGGGATAACTTTTAAAAGCTTTTATTGTAAGAGGCGACGCATCTTCATATAGAAACTTTGTTTTATATGAGGTTGTTTACAGATGTTCATGGGCGGCAACCCTTGTCAGCAAGTCAGCATAAATATGCAAAGCTCTTCCTGCCCCAGAGCTTTCGTAAACATTGTAATGTACAAATGTTACTGGACAATGCGTTGATCGCCATATGTGTATGTGCATGAATACTATTTGCCACCTTACAGAATACGGACTAATCAATTTGTTTCAAATGTTGAATCCATTATTAAAAATACACTTACCAAATTAATCTGATTCTTTAAATCAGGATTACTTGCTATTTTCTTTTTAAGTTCTTTTATTTTTTCTGGTGTAAAACCTAGGCAATCTGACAGAATATCGCTTGAAATGTCGACGTCGATGCATCCAGTGCCGTCAGTTATAGTGCACCTCAGATTCCACCTATCAGTTAGCGTGAGTTTCTTGAGAACCGTTAAAATTTGCGCCTTCACACGGAATTTTTTTCCACCTTTTGCTGAATCGCTCAATTCGTTTATCTGTTTGATGTAAACAAAAGGCTCCGTTGCTAATTCAACAGGACCCTGTGGCTCTTCAGTGCTTTCGTTAAATTCTTCCTCAAAGTCTATTCCTCCCAAATCTTCCGTTTGCAACAAGTCCGCCAACTCATCATCGTTTGGGTATTCACTGGCGTTATCAACATTGCTGTCAACTTTAATTCTCTTCTCCGGTATTGTATTTTCGGTGTCGGATTGCCTTTTACCGAAACTCTCTCGTGGCAATGTAATATTATCAAAATGAAGATCAATGTGATTGCGTGTTTCGTTAGTATTTGTAAACAGGTTGGGTGTTTGTCGTTGATCAACTTGAGTTTGTCTGCTTACTTCATTTTGTCGGTTGCTAGTTTGTGTCGTATTGTTTGTTGCAGAAGAGTTGTCTGCAGTTGCCATGATGTCCACACCTGAATTATAAAAAATATTCATAATTAAAACAGTGTTTACTGTCTAATAACATGTACCTTTTTATCAATAAATTACACAACTTTTGAAGTGAAACTACTTTATCGGGGTTGGAAAAATTTTTGTGTAACATTTTTTCGTTACGCGCCATCTTTTTCTGTTACGCGCCATTATCCGTTACGTTACGTTATCCCTACCACGCGTGATATTAGATAGATTATTATAGATTAGATTATTAGATAAAGTTTAATAAAAGCCTTTTATTAAACTTTATCTAATTTAACTTTATTTAACCAATTTCTGTAAAGTTGCATATAGTAAATTATTTTTTGAAAAATAACGTCATAAAGAAGTTTCACTTCTTACGAGTGTACGCTAGTACACGCACACATTTTTTTTTTAGAGGGAGAGTGCGACAACAGACTAAGCGTACCACAACAGGTCATACAATATGCCTTTCATTTCATAAATTTTTCGGGCTTCATCCTCACACAATTGACGTGCTCCTGTATAATTCCAGTGTTTGGATTTATTTAACCAAAAGGAAGCATGAAATAAGGGTGATTGCCATATATCCTTTTTTTTAACAAATTGAAATAACAATTGAGCATGCAGTCTATCTAATGGTAAATGGTAACTGAAGAAGATCCGTGCTCAACAGTGTGACAATAATAGGTTGACGAGTGAACTGCCACCCTTGGATTGTAAGCAACTTCATATAGAATACTGGTTCCATATGAAGTCAGTGATGAGTTAATACTTCCGAGGACTAACTTAGTCGTCTTATATGAAAGGGAGCAAGCCACAATCTTCCACCGAAACCCAAGAGCTGCTTCACATTCACACAGTGAACTACATACGTTCTACTGCTAAAAAAAACGGAAACTACCATGCTCCATACACTCGCCTAATAACACAAGATTGCCCTTTGTATTTTCTTTCGTTAAGTCGATTTTGTAATATTTATATCATATAGATATTATACCTTCTATCATTGGAAGACCCAACCTAGAAGCAAGGTGTGCAGCCAATGTATGTGATTCTGCCATTTCTGGAACCTCGCCGCCCAACATTTCCACTGTTTTGTCAGTTAAAAGCAACACGCCTTCCCTACACTGGACAGGACCTAGAAGTAAAATCATTTTTTATGAGAAAACGTACAGATGTTACAGCGTTACGTACAGATGTTACAGTATTACGTACAGATGTTACGGTGTTACGTATAGATGTTACAGCGTTACGTACAGAAGTTACGGCGTTACGCACAGATGTTGCAGCGTTACATACAGATGTTACAGTGTTACGTACAGATGTTATATCGTTACGTGCAGATGTGTAGTGATATTTTTTATAATTGTACCTTAAAGTTACTGGGTGGGTTACATCCCAAAAGATGTATCACCCGGTGCGCCTCCCGCCCCCCTCCTTGCAGCGCTACTGATTTCATTTGACCAAAAGTCATATTAAGATAAGTATTTTTCATTTCATCAGTAAACTTTTACTAATAATAGAACAATATAGCTAATGGAGGATTATTTAAAAAAAAAAAATGCTTCAATACTGCACATGTTACATTCTTGCCTATATCAAAAAAATTACCTTTGATCAATATTTTGGAACCGGGTTTAATATCAGTATTCAGCTTGCTTATAGTATCATATTCCAATCCAAAAATTTCTTGTTTACCATCTGTCATGTCAAGTTTTAACATTCTGAAAGCATACAAAAATCATAAAAGGTGGAAAATGTATTGTTTGGGTAAGCGCCACCATCACACCTATTTCCAGTCTAAAGCAGTAAAGGGTGTGTATACTAGCTGATAACCATCTTAGTCCTCAGAAGTGGCAAAGCATTTGCAGTGTTGACTTCATATCTTCATACTATTCGTATTAGTGATCATAAGATTAACTATGTTTATTTGCTACTACATTTTTTTATAAGATTAAAGTAGCAAACGAGCATGTAGTCCACCTGATAGTAAGTGGTCACTGCTGCACATGGACATCTGTAAGAAACTTCATAGAGAACATGGGTTTCATCTGAAGTCAATCTCAGATGCGTCGCTACTCCCGCTAAGACATGTTCAGGATTTGATAAACAACTAGATATCTGAAAGATGCATTTACAATATTTCTTTTCTGTTTAAAAGTTTGTTTTTATTAGTTTATTTGTGTATTGTGTATGATAAAAACGACACAGAAAAAATCAAATCTAGTGTGGGTGTATGATTGAAGTAAGCATTATTATTATTATTATTATTTTATTATATACTGCATATCATAGCAATCTGTCAGCGACATTTAGCTACTACGATGTCTGAGCATAAGCATTATTTATTGATATTTATATTTAAGGTATGATCCAGTGTAATTAAACATACAAAATCATTACATATTTAAAAAGTTTGTTTTTAAATATGTAATGATGTTTATTACACAAAATAACTGTACAAGATAATTCTCTCTGAATGAGAGAGTTTTAAGGCACAGTCCATTGTGCTCGTTAATTGTGAATTGGTAGACTCCACACACCTATCAAAACAGTACAAAAAAGGCATAGTTTCTAAAAAGTAGGGTCACCTCTTACTAGATATTTTTTCTTCAGGATTCATTGTAGCTTTAATGTTTTCTAAATTAGTCTTTTTCATCTTTAAATATTGCTGGTAAGCTGGTACACCTGAAAAAGTACAGAAAGCTACAGAACAGATAGTAGATAGTTAATTTCTATGACTTATGTATGACTATTTGGGGGTTTATCATCACTACATAGTATAAAACAAAGTCGCTTTTTTCTGTCTGTCCCTATATACATGGGCTTAGATCTTTAAAACTACGCTACAGATTTTAATGTAGTTTTTTTTATTAGATAGAATCATTCAAGAGAAAGGGTTATATGTATCATACATGTATAATATAGTGTAGAAACTCTGATAGTTTTAGATGTTTAACTTTTAGGCAGAACAAAGTTAGTCAGGTCCACTAGTAATACCATAAAGAAGCCTGCAATCTTGATGTTCTATTCTACATCCAACAATTAAGTTATAACTACAAACATATATTTTTTACATAGACATAATATTTGTATACATGGGCAAATATGGGTTTGGGTTAGAAATCCCCCTCCCAGCATAGGCATTCTAACCTTCTCCTCTCCACTCTTAGAATAGGGTGAGAAAATTCTTGTTTTTCCACCAAATTATATCCCCCCCCCCCCCCCGTATTAACCGAGCTATACCTATGTGTTTATATGTTACGAGCAGACCCGGCGAACTTTGTTCCGCCTAAAAGTAAAAAATCTAAAATTATCAGTGTTTCCCCAAAATATTACACATAAAAACCTTCCTCTTGAATCACTCTATCTACTAAAAATACTGCATTTAAATCCGTAGTGTAGTTTTAAAGATCTAAGCATACATAGACAGCAGGAAGCGACTTTGTTTTATACTATGTAGTGATTAGTGTAGTTATTAGTCTAATAACATTTGTTATATAGTCTGTTTAATTTCTGTCATGTGTGGTATACTAGCGGACATAATTACTTATATCTATAATTGCGTTTATTTGCAACACATGGTGTCCATTGAGCACAGTCTTCTTTATTGTATTCAGATTAGGTGGCAGCGAGCCAGGGCATATTTCCTTCAAGTCATGGAGCAACCACTGCTGGTGGGCAATATCCTGTATTTCTTCCACATTGGTAATGCCTTCATCGATAAAGTATTGTACACACCTGGAACCAACAATTATTAATTTAAATTAAGATTAACAAAAATTAATCATGTACCAATTTTTCCAGAGTTTTTGTAGTTGAAGTGTGAAGTTTGTGTATTCTGGTATACTTAAATATAGTAACTGTATCACTCATACACAACTCTTCTTAGTTTACATGGTTAGCAATGTGTCAGTAGCTGTACCAGCCTTAGGTAGCTCTTATGATCGACGCTATAACAGATATTATATTGAGCTGATCATAGATGTCCTTATAATAAAAGTTGATGCTTGCCATCAAATGGCATGCTTGTATACATCATTATTTAATATGTATATGTAAGAAATAATTTTTCATTACAGTCAGAGTTAGTAATTCACAGATTTCGCATTCACGTTTTCAATATTCACCGTTATAAAAATTATTGTAATTGGACTCAGTTAAGCAGAAAAGATCCAACAGCTATTTTACGTTTGAGTAAACGCAGTTCAAAGTTTGACCGTAAAATAAAACATCCTAATCTTACATTACGTTTTTGAAAATCGCCCCTGTAATGACATGTACATTTTGTGCTATATAAAACTTCATTTAAAGATGGGTATGTTTATAAATCGATTTCACATAATATGTTGTCTGAATCTTTTCTGCATAATAGGGTCCAATTTCAGTATTAGACACTGGCGGGAAATACTAAATAGGTGTCAACATAAAAGATTGTATAGAATTATATTTAAATAACAAACCCACTGATCCAAACTTCGTAGGCTGTCATATGTTGCGATGCTAGAAACGTTTTTACTGTATTCACCAAATTATTAACATTCATAGCACACATTTTATTGAAGTACAAAAAGTAAAGGTAAATTTAAAATTTGTATAGTTTACGTGGCGAGTTTTGTTTTTCTCACAGATAAATAATTAGTAGCTAATGAAACATGCATAGTCATATCTATTCAAATAAATAAGATAAATCAAATATATTTTAAAATTATTATTTCAAAGAAAGTTGACATAAATATGGATTTTGGATTCATTTCATCACACGCATGGCAATTACATGCCAAATTGACAGATAAAATGTCACAGTCACAGTGACCAAAAATATCAGTGATGTTAAGGATGAACGATGAACGATATATCGACGTACAGTTTAAAATTCGGCCTCGGGATATCGATATGCACAATATTTTTAAAGATTATTATGTGAAAGTCTTGGACTATACTAGCAGTCTTTGTTCTTACGGCATGATAAGTTTTTAAAACACGCGTCGTAAATCGAAACGACGTACATCGAAACATATTTTTTTATATATTTACATGTGAAACTCAAGGGTTGCGTTCCTCCAGCCCTCAAAATTAAAATAAAACTGAATTTATAACAAAAAAATATGCTTTAATATTGAAAGCAAGTTCTTAAAATGATTATGTACTTATGAAATAAGTAGTTATTTTTACTACATATATTGTATTACGAATGTTATTATGTAATAACAGTAATAATAAATTAAATTCTCGGCTTAAAGAAACTATCTATTCTAAATTGCTTCCCCTCTTGTTATCATACAGGTAACACTGCTTCTATATAAGGGGAGGGTAATCCCTGCTCGCTGCCGTCGCGCTGGGCCCTCAAGCAGAAGTCGATCTCGAGACGAATGAATTCTCCTATGCCGTAAATTGAAACAATCGACGTATGTTGGAGGAATAGTGTTATAATATCGTTCGACGTAACTCGAAACGACGTAAGTCGAGGACTGCTTGTCCATAAAATATTACGATGATATTATTTGTGGTCAGGATATAATTATCGATAAAAATATATATCATTTCACGACTATGCTGCCGCACTATTTGATTTGAGCATCCGATTTGTTTAACGAGCAGTTTAATACATTTAATATTTGCCGCAAAATCACAAATGTGATCTATATTAATAGTATCTGTGCCGAGAATATGGATTCACTTAATTTCTGTTCAGTATTGCCATTCGTGTAAGACGATAAAACATTATTACATATTTCCAACATGTGTTTGTATTTATATTCGTGTGACATTAAATACCAGATAGATACTAAAACAATTTATCTGATCTTCAATCTGATTGGCCAATCAAATCAGTTAGTCTGAATGTCCCTTATTTCTAAGTCAGAATTATTAAATGAGTATGGTCGCTGGGTATCAGGCATATATCGTTAATGTTTATCGTTACAAATTTCTAAACAATATTGAAAGAAAATCGGATGACTTATACACGTTTGGGTCTTGTAAATTAATAAAGTAGGACTCATTTAAGCACATAAAAACCTAACAACTTGTACCAGTCATATATCATTTTATAGTAATAAATTTATAAATAATAAGCATCTGCGTTACTCAACAAAATTAGGTTTGGATATAATGAAAATGTGCATTAATTTATTACCGAATAGAATATGTTTCCCGAATAAATCAAAAGGTGGCCAAAGCCTCAGAGATACCGTAGACATAATTTGCGTTGTAAACGAGTGAAACATATCAAGGCAAATTATAGTAGAATAGTTAAAATCATTATGGCAACATTATTATTTTGTGAGTGAACGCAAAAAGAGCTTGCCGATATTTCATCCATCTCCCTCGTAAATTCTGGACATAGGCCGATTGACAACAAAAAGCAGTATTCGTTTGAGCATTGTTGTTTTACATGTATCGTTGTGAAGTGTTGTGAACTGAGAGCCTGTATTCGTGATTTACACGGTGGAGGAAAAAATATGAAGAGGCGAAATGCCGAATCAGGAAAGATGCGGCGCCCTCTAAAGCGCACAAAAATCACCGAGGGAATGTACGGAAAGTGAGTGGAGAAGTATTTTCTGGTTTAAATAATGGTTCAAACAGTCATAATTCAGACAAGAATTATGTGGGATAAGTGTGGGTTTGTCAGGAAATAGTTGCTAAGTGCATGGGGTATGAATATGTGTGGGTTGAGTATACCATCTGGCGCTTTGAGCTCTCGTATATAAGAGTTGGGGCGAAAAAAACTAAAAAGAAACTTGTTTCACACGTGTGTGTTCGGTCTGCTGTATGCCGCACATGATCTCTGCATGTTTTGTTGTCACCACATAGTCAGTTATGTTTATATTGTCAATGGGACTTGGAGCAGTTTATTTGCATACCTAATTTTATTCATATAAGCCCCATCGCCTCTAGATATATAAAATAATAGTTATATTATTGACACTTTTATTGGAACAACATAATCTTTGATTGCCACCTGTTGGGTGATTCCAGGTTGAAACACTGATCTGAAAAATGTTGCCCAAAATCATTAACACTAATTCAATTGGATTTTATATTTTTTTTATAATCATAACGCATTGAGAATCTTCATGTATAAGACAAACAAAAGTACAAGTGCAAGTTGATTTTGAAAATATTTGTATACTGACCTCTTGTTATTGCATTTTTGAGTCATATTTTGATTAATGCTCAGTAGTAACTCATTGGAAAGTGTATGTTATTGTTTGAAAGTGATAGATGCTGAGCATACTGATGCTCTATAGACAGCATACGTAATTTAGAACTCTTAATACCTTATAATAATAGTCCATTAAAAGCTAGGTTTCAAAAGTTCAGGATAGCTTACTTATATTTGTAAAGTTCATAAGGATGTTTGCTACTCCTTCACACAACAACTATGTCAGATTTGGATGAAAATGAGGCATAAATTCTAAGACCTGGATTAACATATAAGATACTCTAAACAGTGGCAATCATGTCAATTCAAGTGAAGCCAGAGGAATAAGCTAGTTAATCAATGTAAATATCCTGAAATCCTGGACTGATAAATGATAACAATGACTGACTGACTGACAAAATTTCTGTAAAGTTCAATTTATAGAAATTTTGTCAGTCTCAAAATTTCTATAAGTTACAGAAATTACAGTATTACTACTCCAATTGTCTATAAAAAGTGTAATAAACTTAATTTATAGTACAAAAAGTCCACATTACATAATTTAGTACAAAATTAAACAGATAAGACATTATATCACCAGATTGAGGGTATGATGTAGATTTACAAGTAAAAATTATCACTGCAAGTAGATAACATTGTTATAATGTCTTTTTATGTAATATATTACATAATATTTATCTCAGTAATCCTAATCAATAAAAATGTTAAGTAAATGTTACACAATTTCTTGTGAAATTGTGCAACTTCATTCTAAGTCTTATGACTTATATATCTTTCCTTTAATAAATTATCTCCCTTGTATCTTTTTATAAATGGGGAAAACAAATAAACTTACATATAATATTTTTTTTAAGATATTTTAAAAATACTTTGTAAAGCACGGTCTAAGCCATAATACAATATTGATATATTTTTTTAATTTTTGTCTGTTAGTGTGTTTGAAATAGCATAATTCTCAAATACTGATCCAATATATTTATAGTCCATATTTTGAAATAATTTAGAGATTTAGACTTTTTTCATTATTTCAAAATAATTGGCAAGTGCGAGTCAGACCCATGCATGGAGGGTTCCGCATGATTTCGCACTATAAATAATAAATAAAGTTATACAGTTCTCCAACTACCAACACAAGATGGTTTTTCACAGTGTTTGTATGAATCACAAAGATCTGTTATTTGGTTTTAAGTATCTCAAAAACTATCAATTGTATCATAATCAAACCAATTTTCGTTAAAAGTTTTCTTTGACATCTACATACATACATTTTATCCAGATTTTTAACTCTCTTAATTTAAAAGTTAGAGGGACACATTTTATTTATTTATATATTTATTGTCTCATTAAAAAAGTTACAATAGGGGAAATTTTTTACTGCTTTGAAAGTGCTTATCTCATAAGCAATTGACTTTGAGAAAAAATGTATGTATAAAGACATTTCTATAGATAAGATAGATTTTTTTTTTAAATTTCTGTTCCATATATAGGGAGCCTTCTCAATTTATAATTTTTTTTTTATTTTTGTATGTAATTCGGAAAGCTTACAGAAAACACTTACCTACCAAGTTTCAATTCTGTAGTCTAAATAGATTCCAAATAAAGTGGCTGTGACATACGGACAGACATAAGCTAACATTTTGCTTTCAATGTTATTTAAATCCATTAAAACCTAACAACAGTATTATGCACTTTTTATCCTTTAACATAAATATTCATAATGGAGTTTCTCATGCAATCAATTAATAGGTGTAATTAACTCATCAATACATCATTAGGCATAAAAATCATAAAACATCGAAATATTGCTATGACAATTATCATATCATTTAATTGTTATTTTTTTGTATTATCTTAGATTTAAATGTTTAATTTTGTATATAACTGTCAAAAGTGTTGTTAAATAAAAATTAAATATGTCAAATTAAATAAATATCAAATAATAACATGTAATATTTGCAAACAAAATAACTAAATATAGGATTTTTGATGTAGTTGCAAATATTACTTGAGTATAATCTCATACAGTTGCCCCCCTATCTAGAAACTTCAAGATCATGTCTGTAGCTACTTATAACTTTTTATTAATTATGTTGATGTAACACACAAAAATGCAGTCAATCTGATAGTCTGTAGTTGTCATCACTGCCCAAGGTCATCTGTAAACAGTTCCATATTACAAGGTTTTTATCCAAGTCAATAGATGCATTGCTACTGCTGAGGACTAAGATGATTGTATCTTATAAAAGTGAGCCGACAAACACACCCAGAACCTTAAACCTCCTCAATCTAAGTGTAAAGTTGGTGTTAGTACGACCCTAATCGAGCCATATGTGTTCTACCACCTTGCATATGGCTGTGATACCTCTCTGGTATTGCCACTCTTTAGAGAACCTGTGTGGCGGTACGGTTATCATATCTGTCTAACACAAAATCGGTTTCGGGTTTGGTTCCCGGCCAGACAGGTATCTGAAAGATGAGTTTAGTTTCTTGTTCTGGGTGTTTGTGTATTCGTTTTTGTGTATGTCCATGACATCCTCGAGACAGGAAAAAATCATACTGTGGGGCTATGAGTGTAGAAAGCGTTTATGAAGTGAAACTTCTTTATCGGGGTTGGAAAAAAATTTAGTGTAACATTTTTTCGTTACGCGCCATCTTTTTTTTCCGTTACGCGCCATCTTTTTCTTATCCCTACCACGCGTGATATTAGATAGATTATTAGATATAGTTTAATAAAAGCCTTTTATTAAACTTTATCTAATTTAACTTAGTTTAACCAATTTCTGTAAAGTTGCATATAGTAAATTATTTTTTGAAAAATAACGTCATAAAGAAGTTTCACTTCTTACGAGTGTACGCTAGTACACGCACACATTTTTTTTTTCTACCATCTCAGCTATGGTGCTACTACCTTACTGGTCTCACTATACACTTTCTACCAGACTTTTGCATTATTTCCAGTTCGATACTGTACCTGAAGTTCGTGATGATCTGGGCGACGGTCGTGATGGCCGACTACATGCTGGAGTTCAGATTCGAGTTCCTCTGGCCCTTTTGGATGATGCTCAGATCTGTGTATGACTCCTTCAAATATCAAGGACTTGTGAGTTATCCTTACGCTTTTAGACATTATATTTAATACATGTTTATTTTCCTTTTTCTTGTACTAAAAAGTCTTCTAGTATAGTCATAATGTAAAGATAATTTTGTAAATTACATGAGTACCTATATATTTATATTAAGACATCGGCGATACCTAGCCTTTTCTGCTGTAAGGGCTTCAGGGTCGATAGAAAAAAGCGTTACGGTGTCGTACCGCCAAAATCAGTGACACCGCCTGTCACAAGGCAAATTCTATTAACCCTAGTGAAAATGGATTTAGCCATGAGTATTGTCAAATTGAGTTTTTAATTATTGATTTCATTCTGCTAGAAATAACAGAGATCTTGATACATTCGTTTTTGCAAGACGGAGACAATGCTATGAGATTTGAATATAACAATAATATAATTTGTTCACAGGCGTTCTCAGTATTCTTTATCTGTATAGCGCTGACGTCCGATATGATATGCTTCTTCTTTATACCACTACAATATATATTCTTCGCAGCAAGTACCTATGTGTGGGTACAATATGTGTGGTTCACATGTAAGTATTTCTTTCTTTTAAATCGACAAACAGAAACATCAAGGTGGTAGAACCAGTGTAGTTCGACCTGGGAAGTACCACCGCCACACCTATTTCTAGCCTGAAGCATTTCATCCGTTTCGATAGAAGGATGTGGTTGCCGGCACACTTTCACATGAGGCGACCATCACAGTCTTCAAGAGTAGCAACACATCTGTGATTGACTTCAGATATAACCCATGTTCTGTATGAAGTTGACTACAAATGTCCATGGGCGGCACTAACCACTTACCATCAGGTGATGCAGTTCACCTTAGATCGTTTGCTACTTCAATGAGATAAAAATTAAAAAAATACATTTTATGTTAATTTTTTATGTATGACCACCTGATAGAATGTAGTCAGCCTATGGACATTTGCAACTTTGACACAATTTTCCATATATCATGTGAATTCATTCAGTCCAATAGTTGAAACTCTTATTGTCGAGGATCTCAGGTTCAAATTCCAGGCATGCACTACTATTTTTTCTAAAACGATATTCATATTAGAAATTCATTATCACTGCGAAGGAGAATATTTTTTGAACATTTCTCACCTACACGCATGTGAATTCTTTAAAAGGTTTAAAGGTGTTTAAAGTCTGCTCATTCGTTCATCAATGCGGTGGGCTATGCCTTAAAGTGCCCAGCAGTGGGCACAGTATCCCAATAATAGGTTGACGGCCACGGTTCGCCATTTATAAAACTTAATAATGCCTTATAAGTAAGTTGTCTAACAAGATTGTAATAAAGAATATAACAAGGAACTTGTCATAAGATGTTTCCAATTAGGTTGACATTTCTAATAAGTCCGTCGACATTTCAATACTAGCTGTTTACCGCCTGCCTAGTTGTAGGTTTACCCGCCTTTAAAACACGTAACATAATTTTTATTAGCGACCGCGTCAGATGGAAAGTAATGTTTTTCGATCGTATGAATGTATGTTTGTATGCATGTCCATTTATTTGACGATACAGCCCGAATGGCTTGACAGAGTTTAACATAAGACATGTCATTGGTCAATCGACTTGCAGAGTGAAATAGGCTATACAGTAATACCTCGACTTACGCTACCCCGACTTACGCGAACTCGGAGTTACGCGGTTTTCAAATCTCCTCAATTTGTCTTTTATTGAGTAGCTGCGTCACACAATCCCTATATTATGGGTTACATAGCCTTACTATCCTACACTATTATATAAGAGTGTGGAAAAGTAAGACTATGAAATTGTATGACAGCTACGTTTTATTTTTTGTTACGTATTTTTTGTACCCCGACTTAACGCGAATTCGACTTACGCGGTTATTAGTCAGTCCCCCCTATCGCGTAACTTTGGGGTATTACTGTATTGGATTTAAATATGGCGCATGCGATCAGAGAAACACATTGCCCACCGTACGCAGTCGAGTTAAGGGAGGGGGGATTTTTTTCCTTATAGTAACAATATAGGTATTAAATAAAAGCTAGTACATAGACGTTCACATAATGTATACATTATAGAAATTTTATGTCATTATTTAAACAAAAACTTGTAAAAAGCGTTACATTAAATATATTGTTAGAAAACATTACTGAAAATTTTAGTTTTAAGTGAGTTATTTTGTTTTCGTTACAATTCTAATTTTGATAATGTAGATTAATTTCAATGCAATCAATTGAATGTTACGTCATGATACACTACTCGTATAAATGTCTTTCTAATCTTTTAACTTAAATTCTTTTCGGTTTGATGTGAATTCCAATGCATAGAAAAATATTAAGAGATATAGAATTTGCTAATAAACCTTTTGCTCGACCATAAGATTTTTTGCAAATATAATTATGTGATGTAAAGGCCCGGTTACTCGCCAAACACGTTTGGACCTTACGTGTTATCGGAGACTAATACGAGCCACATATAATATAATACATTTTTTTCTAAAACCAGTTGTATACTTTCTAAGTTATCACAATGCGGAATTAAAGTTACATTTTTTATGAAGTAACGAGTATGCCACCTGAAGGTAATCGGGAATTGGCGCCCTTGAACATCTGTGAGCAACTTTATACGGAACAAAGGTTCTATCTAAATTCAATAAAAGATTCGTGGCCACTTCCGAGGACTAAGGTCGCCTCATATAAATGTGAACCAGCTACCACGCCGTTCCAACGAAATGTAAGAAGTACTACACGCCAGAACCTATTTCTGTGGCGGTGTTAACTTCTTGGTCGATTCATATACGTTCTCTCACCTTTCAATGAATATGGGATGTTGACTAGTGGTAGTATCTAATAAAACACGTTGGCCGTTGTGACAGGAGTAATTTTATTTTTGTAATAAAAGTGACAAGTATACAGATGGCGCAAGTAGGCGTCACATCTATTTTCTCACTACGGGTTTTCTCACAGAATGAGAGAGTTTAGACCATAGTCCACCGCGCTGGCCAAGTGCGAATTGGTAGTCTTCACACACCTCCGAGAACTAGTTTTTTTTTAAAGAACTCTCGGGTGTGTAGTTTTCTTCGCGATGTTTTCCATCACCGAAAAGCAGCGATAATTAATTTCTAATACGATCATAATTTTAGTAAAGCATTATTTTTCATACAAAGTATTAATTTATCATACTGTAATATTATAGTACGTTGTATCATTCCACATTTTGTCAAATTTCCTTTGTGATCATGCCTAATTAGACGATCGACGTATTGAAATGATTGATAGACAATAACGGTCGTGTGAAAACAGATGGTTGTAAACGACGTAGGAGTTGTGGGTGCCAAACCACTGGCACTGTGGGAATGTTGTATACCATACCATATCTACCATACATAATCTATATATATAGGTAATCAAGATAATACGATCGATAGTATAAATCTCATTTATAATCATTAGCCTTGTTAAATTATGAGTAGTGACAGCCTAATGGTAGAGACTTGGCCTCTTTATGGAAGGTTTGGGGTTTGAATCACAGCGCATGCACCAGATATTTATCTAAAATGATGTGCGAATTAGGATTTAATTATCACTGCTTTACGGTTATAGAAAACATTATGAAAAAGTGGACACATCTGGAAATTCTTTTTAAAATGTGTATAAAGCCGACCAATTCACACTTAGCCAGCGCGGTGATAGACTTATAACTGTCTGATTCTGTATGAAGACCAGAAACCAGCTGTGGAATACTGTCTTACTTCGAGGCTCGGGTCTAGGTTGATAACGTTATCGTTAGTACCGTTTAGGGGGAGTCCATCCATTACGTGAGGTAATTTTAGCGATTTTATGACTGTTCCTTAGTGAGGTATAGTGAGATTTATCTCGATACCTCCACTTCTCAGCTAATCGCAGATTAGAGAAAACAATAAGAAGAGTAACATGCTCACGGAATTTTACACAGTCCTTTGTAGAAAAAAATATACGCGATAGTATGTCGCGATCCCTCTCCCTACGCCCGAAGATGAAAACAATCGACCAGACTGGTGCCCACATCACCTTTCCTTCACCGCACCACTCGCCGACAGATGAAGTTCCATCCGCATCAACCCCGGACCCGTGGCGGTCCTCCACGGTTCGGTTTGCGCGCTTCTTCCTGCCGCGGACGTGCAAGATGTGGAATAAGCTTCCTCCTGAGGTATTCCCGGAGCGCTATGACATGGGGCTCATCAAGAAAGGTGTAAAAAGAGCTCTCCTCCAAAGCCGGCGATGCATTGGCGACTCCCCTGGTGTTGCAAATGTCCATAGACGACGGTGATTGCTTTCCGTGATCAGGTGGCCCGTCTGCCTTATCGTTTGGTCTAACTACAAAAAAAAAAAAGACTCCCAACCTGTGTCCTTCCGTATTGCAAATGTATGAAATGCGTACGTTAATCAGTTGCAGACAAAGGTATCTGCCTGCCCACCGTGGCGCTGTGCTGCCTGGTGGTGTATGCGGAGGGCGCGCTGCGCGGCGCGCGCGGCGGCCCGCTCGAGCTGTGGCGGCCGCTCGCGGCGCACTGCGTCGGGTACCCGGCGCTGTCGCTCGGCTTCGGGGTCAAGGTGGGTGTTGCATGCTGTCTGGGCCGAAGATGATTCACCTAACACCCATGGGGTTCGATGGAATTAGTTACCAAATATTTGCTTCTATTGTCTTCTAAAGTTGGCACCCGTGGCACCAAGTTGGGTTTTAATGGAAAAAAAATGGCTGACCCGACAAACGTTATTTTGCCGTATAAATTAAAAAAAAGTTAAGGGCGGACAATATCACTAAAGGGTATGAAAAATAGATGTTGGCCGATTCTCAGCACTATTTAATATGCTCACAAAATTTCATGAGAATCGGTCAAGCCGTTTTGGAGGAGTACGGTAACTAACATTGTGACATGGAAATTTTATGTATTAGATGCTATTTCAATCTTATTTATACAATGACGCTTATAGTCACCAACCACTTTCCATCAGATGGGTTTGATGTTTCCTTACTTAATCTTCAATTTAACAGACGAATTTACATAATATAACTGGTTCCAGGCGTACGTAGGTCGGAGGTTGCGACTGCGTCGGCAGCGGCAGGTCCGCGCCGAGAACGAGTTCTACTTCCAGCTGATGCGCGACGCGCTGCCCGAGAGCGCGGTGGTCGATCAGGTATGTGAAAACATTGGGAAAACGTGCTCAGACGACTCCGTTGCGTTTCATTGGAGATCCCGGAGTCATTTTCGCAGTGCGGAGGACGGCCACTGTGTACATTTTAAAAGTCTCGAGAACATAAACGTCCCTAAATTCTCTATAAGCTTTTCAAAATTTGTAAAGTAAATATTTGGATAGCATAGTTGTCTTTGTCTTAAATACACTTTAAGAGATCCGTGTTTTAGTGTTACTGTAGATTATTCAGAAATTAATATAATTCTTTTATTAATGTCATTAATATCTTTAATAATAACCGCAGTAGAATAATAACAGTTTAATACATACTTTTTTCTGTTTATATGTTAGCCATACTTGTGCGAAACGACATTATCGTATTTATTTATTGTAAGCATTACCAACCAAAATATACTTCAAACTACTTCCACTATAACATTAGGAACGACTACACGTCATAAATTCTTGATTCCAGAATCAAAGTAAAGAAGAGCGCGTAGGTAACGGTTCGGCGGAGAGCTGCGCGGGCGGCGGTGGCGGGGGCGGCGCGGCGGACGCGCGGCACATGAACGGCTCGCTGCGGCGCCGCTGCGTGCGCGCCGACACCGACGGGCTGTGCGCTGAGCACGCGCAGCTGCACGTCAAGGTTGTTAATGAAACATTTGATACCAGTACCCTGAGTAGCCAGCCTTAGTAGCCCAGAGCAGTGATAGCGTAATGGTTAAAACTTGCCCTCTCAATCGGGAGGTCCGATGTTCTAACCCTGGCACGCACCAGTGATTTATGTGCGTATTAGAAATTAATTATATGTGGTGGACTATGGCCTAAACCCTCTCATTCTGAGAGAAGACCCGTGCTAAAATTTTTCTTTTATCTTTTTTTTGTAATAATACAAAGCTTCTAATTGTATTAATGGTGATGTAAAACTAATTCATCTTAATTTTTAATCAAAAATGTAAGCCTACATTCAGTATTGAATATTATCTCAAAATTAAATATTAAATAATACTTAAAACTTTGTGTACTTCCATTGCAGTTAGAAAAACTAGAAAAGCACCTAGCACAACAGACCCTCAGTCGGGAGAGGGACAAGCTTGTGCAGGCGTTCGCGGCGGACAAGGCGGCGCAGGCGGCCGCCAGTGCGAGCGCGAGCGCGAACACGAGCGCGAACACGAGCGCGAGCTCGAACGCACACGCGTTCAGTAACGGCGCGGCGAGCGGCGCGGGCGCCGACGACCACGACGTTAGGCACGACCAAAGTAGTAAAGGTGATTAAACTTTTGTGGGTAGTCGTGGATTGGTAGGATTATGGAATTAACAGAATGGTTCGAATCTCAACCGAAAATAGGACTGAAAATAAATACACTCTTTACCGCTCTTATCCACCAATCAACCTTATCCACTTGGCCAGCGCGATGGACTATGGCCTAAACTCTCTTATTCTGGGAGAAGAGCCGTGCCCAGCAGTGGGCCAATAATGGATTGATGTGAGATATTAAATGTAGTATATTTAATGCGGACAACGCGTTTTTTTTTTAATAATTTACTGGCATCGGTGTAAAGTTGCATGTTACGAAATACGTAAAGATTGCTATCCTGAGTCAACATATTACAGGTATTTATATCTATCAACAATAGGCACATAGCACATAATAGCTTTACTAGGTTATTTTCCTATAGAGATGTAACATCTTCATAACAAGATTATCTTAAGTTTTTGAGATAATAGTTTTCAGTGTGAATTTGTCTTAATTGGTATTATAATATTTACACTTCTTGAATTTCTTTCAGGTAGTGCAAGATCGTCAAGGTGTGAAAAAAAAGAGGCTATTAGTATAAGGGAAGAGAAAAGAAAGCATAAAAACAAAGATAAAGATAAGGATAAGGAAAAGGATAGCAGTGATAGTCATAGTCATAAGAGTACAGAACATAGTAAGTATAATCAACTACTGTGGTGTTTAATATATATGAGAAAAAAATAGCCATAGCATAAGGGGTTCCTTTGTGTTTCTACTTCGGAAGCATGGCAACTCCTACGTACTGCTTAGGGAGCATGCATGCATAATTACGTGACGAATTTTTTGTCTCCCACCCTCCCATTATTTCTTTCTCCCTCTTTCCGATTAATCGTACGTAAGATTGTTCAAAATTAGCTGACATGCATTGAAAAGTATGTCACCTTTTTCAAGGTGCTAGAACCAGTGTAGTTCCACCGGGGAAGTACCAACGCCACACCGCGTGTAGCTTTTCTTGCGTTTCGATTGAAGGGTGTGGTTGCCGGCACACTTTCACATGAGGCGACCATCGTAGTCCTCGGGAGTAGCAACGCATCTGTGATTGACTCCAGATGGAACCCATGTTCTGTATGTAGTTGATTGAAGATGTCCATGGGCGGCAGGTACTACTTAACATCATTTGGACTGGATGCTCGTTTGCTACTTCAGTCAGTTAAAAAATAACCTAATTTTAAACATTCAAGTGTATAATTGTCTTGAAATTTTACGTGGTTTCTTAAATAAAAAAATGTGATAATATGCTAAAACCCTCTCCCTATTATCTACTTGATTATAAATATTCATGGACAGTACATGTCACTTACTATTTCATCATTGATCATTTAATTAAATGTTTAGTACCACATATTGAAATTATTATTCTTGCAATTTCAGTAAAAGAGCAAATATTAAAAGAAAAAGAAGTAGAAAGTACAAAAGAAAGTGTGAAGAATCACAATCACAAAGAGAACAGTAATCACAAAGAGAAGGAGAGGGAGCGGGAGAGGGAAAGAGAACGCGAAACGAGAGAAAGAGAACGAGAAAGGGAGAGAGAACGAGAACAGGTAGATACCAAATATTGTTTAGTTCTTAATAATGCTACGGTCATACTTGATGGCGAAGATTCGTGTGCGCGTTGACACGATATTAGTTCGTGTTCGATTTATGGTGAAGTGCTTGGCCACATTGAAACAAAAAACTTCACTACGTCGCGATAATCAAGTCAACTAAAGCGCGCGACGTGTAGCCAACCGCACGAACTTTGTCGCGACAAAACTCTTTGATGTGCGGCAATTTACCAACAGCGGCGCGAAGGGCATTCGTATTCGCGAAGATAATTCGCGATAGCACGAAAACTTTGGCCAGACGTTTTGGTGGAATACCTGTAATTTACAAAAAGTACACTTAACAACTTTTTTTTATTTTTTTATATTAAGACCTAACGATAAGGCTGACGGGCCACCTGATGGAAAGCAGTCACCGTCGCCTATGGACATTTGCAACACCAGAGGAGTCGCCAATGCATCGCCGGCTTTGGAGGAGAGCTCTTTTTACACCTTTCTTGAAGAACCCCATGTCGTAGCGCCCCGGGAATACCTCAGGAGGAAGTTCATTCCACATCTTGCACGTCCGCGGCAGAAACGAGCGCGCAGACCGAACCGTGGATGACCGCCACGAGTCCAGTTGATGCGGATGGAACCTCATCCGTCGGCGAGTGGTGCGATAAAGGAAGGGTGATGTGGGCACCAGATCAAACAGTTCCTCGGAACACTCACCATTATAAAGCCGGTAGAACACGCAAAGGGAACCTATGTCCCTCCGCAAGCTTAAGGGTTCTAACCGATCGGTGATCCTTGGGTCGTTGACGATTCGGACCGCTCGCTTCTGTACGGAGTCAAGTGGGTTGAGTTGGTACTGTGGCGCTCCAGCCCAGAGATGCGAGCAGTACTCCATGTGGGGCCTTACTTGTGCCTTATAAAGCAGAAGAAGATGCCCCCCAGTGAAGTACTGCTTGGCTCTGTTAAGAACGCCCAGTTTTTTAGATGCCAACTTGGCTTTACCTTCCAAATGACTCCGGTACTGCACATCACACGATATGTCAACTCCCAGGATCCCCAAGCTTTTATTAATGGTGAGCGGAATTTCCTGAAACTTTGGCCCTACAACAAATGGGGTTTTTTTAGCGGTAAACGCGCAGACTTGTGTCTTCGTGGGGTTGAACTCAACAAGATTAAGTCGACCCCATGTCGAGACTCGCTCCAGAGAGTTCTCGATTTCAGACACAAGTCGGATTCTACTTTCTTCCACGAGTGTCCGAGAGGCGTTCGCACGGCCTGTGTATGCAACATCCCCCGTGCTGTCATCCGCATAGCAATGCATGTTGCTGATTTGTTGCAACATGTCATTGATATGCAGAATAAACAGTGTGGGAGAGAGGACGGAACCTTGAGATACACCAGCATTAATAGGTTTCGTGTCTGAGCAGCACCCGTCGACTACGACCTTGATGTACCGCTCAGACAAGAAGCTAGCCGTCCACGTGCACAGCCTCTCGGGGAGACCGTAAGATGGAAGCTTCGCGAGAAGGGCCCTGTGCCAGACCCGGTCGAAAGCCTTGGCAATATCTAGGCTCACTGCCAATGCCTCTCCGTTGCTCTCAATGGCTTGCGCCCAGCGGTGTGTGAGATATACCAGAAGATCACCAGTTGAACGGCCCTTGCGAAAACCGTACTGGTGGTCGCTGATCAACTGGTGGTCCTCGAGGTACCTGAGGAGCTGTGTGTTTATAACACGCTCCATTACCTTTGAGAGCAAGGGTCAACTTGAATAATTATTAAATAACGTTGTTTATGTGTGAAGCGTTCAGCACGCGAGTGCAGCGAGGAGCTGAAGCGCGTGAAGGCGGAGCTGGCCGCGGCGAAGGGCGGCGAGGCGGAGGCGCGGCGCGCGCTGGCGGCGGCCGCGGCGGCCGAGCGGCAGCGGCGCGCCGACCACGCGCAGCTGCGCCAGGCGCACGCCGCGCTGCAACACAAGTATGTGTAGCGTTACTTTGCTGAGGTAGTGACTTCCCTGTAGTTCCGGGGTTAGAATAGGGCAAACATATCCCGTGCCTGTTGTAAAAGGGTCACAAAAAGAAGGCTTCCGGGGTACCAGATATAGATTTGTAACATCTGATATTTAAAAACAAAACACGCTTTCTACATTGATAGCTCCACACTAGGATTTTTTCCTGTGTCGTGGGTATTTGGGTGGACATCAAATTATGTACCAGTTTTGAGCAAATAAACGATTTCTATTTCTACAAAAAATTGTTGTAAATCGCTTTGCTGCTCAATTCCAGAACTACTACACCTGTGTCTGCCTAATAATAGCAGTGGTACAGTATTCTGGATCTGGTCTGAAGGGTATGGTGAAGTAAACAAAACCGAGGCGTTCCAACTTAGTTCTCAAATAACACTTTGATTTTAGTTGGGGTTAATTGCAGTCCATGGACTGCAGCGGCCACTTGCCATCAGCTGGACTGCATGCTCGTATAGAAGTAGCACTTTATTAAAATAATAATAATAATGTGTCGTGTGTCGTCAGAGTGTCGGCGTGGCGCACGGGTGAGCGCGCGGCGTTAGAGCGGCGGCTGAGCGAGGAGCGGCGCGCGCGCACCGCCGCCGAGCACCAGCTGCGCACCGCCAGGAACGCCAACAAGACGCCCAGGTAACAATAAGACGGCCAACCGTTTGCCCAATGTTTGGCCAAACGCCATGTCAATGTTTGGAAAAACGGGTTGGACACAAACCATGTTAATGTTTGGTTTAGCCAAACACCACGCCAATGTATGTACAAATAATTTGACAAATTCTTGTGCGGATTTTTAGACAAACGGTTTAGCCCAAAACCAATTTTCGGAGATAAATTTTGGCAAAACAAAACATTACTGCCAAATACCATACGCTAATGTTTGGAAAAACGCTTTGAATAATTGACCGGAATTGATGTTCGAATGTATAGTTTGAAACGAATTTCTTTTTTAATAGTTTTTTTTTTATGTTTAAAAAAGTGATTCCGGGTGGTACCACCGCCACTCCTATTTTTCAGCCTGACGGGGGACAGCCTGAGATCTCGGGAGTAGCAGCATCTGTGATTTGACTTTAGTGTCTATTTTATCGTAAAAGATACATGCGCTGTCATCAGTGATCTCGTGAATGATAGCGAATCCTGTCCATGTCTCCCCAGCGGAGAGTGCGAGAGCGAGCAGTGCGCGTCGCGAGTGCGCGCGGCGGACGCGGAGGCGGGCGCGTTGCGGCGCGAGCTGCAGCGGGCGCGCGAGCGGGCCGCTCAGCTGCAGCGCGACCTGCAACATGCCACCGAACAGGTGAGTGTGGTGGTACGGAGGGTAGTAGGGTGTTAATGGCAAACCCTCAAAGTAAAATGCAATGCACGTCGTTGAGTCGGTGTGAGTTGCAGAGGGTGCCCGAGCGAATCTCATGACCAACACGATGTAGATACGGGAGACGGTATAAATAGAGCGTAACAGAACAGTGGTAGAACCAGTGTAGTTTGACCGGGGAAGTACCACCGCCGCACCTATTTCTAGCGTGAAGCATTTCTTGCGTTTCGATAGAAGGGTGTGGTTGCCGGCACACTTTCATATGAGGCGACCATCATAGTCCTCGGGAGTAGCAACGAATCTGTGATTGACTTCAGATGGAACCCATGTTCTGTATGAAGTTGATTACAGAAGTCCATGGGCGGCAGTGACCACTTACCATCAGGTGGACTGCATGCTCGTTTACTACTTCAGTCAAATAATATTTTATGGGATGACGTTTGATAAACATGGTGTATGGATCAGACAACTGTATAAAAAAATGTAACACATGATTTCAAACTAATATTATGGCGTAATTGATACACTTTAATGTTTAACGGGCACTCACAATATTTCTAAATAACGGCATATCGTGAGTACCGGTTACATATTAATAAAATGAAACATATTATATAGACGCGTTACTATACGATTCCAGGTGCGAGCGCTAGAAACGCGGCAGGACGAGGCGGCGGCGGCGGCGGCGGCGTCGCCCCCGGCCGCGAGCGGCGCGGCGGGCGGCGGGCGGCTGGCGGGCGCGCTGCACGCGCTGCAGGAGCGCGCCGCGCACCTCGAGCGCTCGCTCTCGGCGGAGACGCGCGTCAAGCTGGACCTGCTGTCGGCGCTCGGGGACGCCAAGCGGCACATGCAGATACAGGAAGGTGGGTCGTTTGGCTTGTGTAGCTAGTACCGTGTTAGACCAATTCGCACTTGGCCAGCGCGGTGGACTATGGCCTAAACTCTCTTATTCTGAGAGAAGACCCGTGCCCAGCAGTGGGACAATAATGGGCTGACGACGACCGTGTTAGACACTAGCGATGTCTCTCTGACCTCACCTGATGGCAAGGGGTCATTGACCCCATGATCATCCATGAACTATGCAACTTCATATGAAACGAGGGTTCAATCTGAAGTCAATCACAGATTTGTTGCTACTTCCGGGGACTGTGATGATTGCTTCATATAAAAGTGTGCCAGCAACTGCACCTTTCTATCGAAACGCAAGAACTGCTTCACGCTAGAAATAAGTGTGTTGTGAACGTATAATACGATATACATATCTAAAACTTTCGTAGACACGTTCGACGGCACGGCAACACGTTCGTAGACAATTTTAAGTAAATTTCCTATTCTATTTGGACTTCTTATAGATAGGATTGTTTTAAAAAGCTGTCCATGTACATGTATTTTTAGAAAGTTATAAAGCAGGCGCAATTAAAATTGCAGGTCTAATAACCCGACAAGAGAAAGAGCTGGAGGAGCTGAAGGCTCAAATGCTAGCGGTGATGCCCACGGAGTTCATGGCGCCGGCCGCCGGCGCGGTGTCCAAGCTGCGCCTCTCCGACGGGTCGCCGCTCGACCCCAACGCCTCCGTCTACACGCCCAAGCAACTCTGCTCGGACGCCTGAATACCGACTGACACGGTAAACGACTGCGAGTGACACGGGTTTTGAAACGGGACACGATATAATGCTGATAGAAGTATTATAGAGCGACGAAGCTAGGGTTCCAACTTTTTAAAAAGCTGCGGCACCTTGTCTCTTTCTTCTCGCATGTGTGAGACGTATACGCATGGGACATAGTTCGTAGAGGTATTATAAATAGAGCAGGAACTTCGCTTAATAATAGAAGAGCTACGGCGCCTTCTCTGTTTCTTCTCGTGCAATTGGGAGAAACAGGGTGCCGCAATTCTTTAACTCTTTTTAGCCGGACATTTCCGCATACATAGCCGGATGTCTCTATTTATAATACCTCTATGCAGTTTTTCAGCAAAGCTTGATGAAACGCAAATATAACATTAGAAAGACGCAATCATATACATCTATAGAGTTTAACCTACGAGAGAATGAGATAAAATACGAAATACGCTCATCTCATTATGTTTTTTTATAAAGGTACTCTAATAATCTTAAGATTTTAAATGTCTAAAGAAGTTGACCACTTTTACTGGGTGTAAACATGTTTTTTATGACTGTACTACTTAAGTAGATCACTTTCACTTAGTTAGAACTAGGCGTTTACGGTGGATTATTAGGTTTCTCCCTTTTGGATTTGTCTATGTATCAAAAGGATGCTGTGAAGTTAAATTCCAGGTTTCTCATTTGCTATGTTAATTGCATATTGAACCCTTTAAAATCTTTATATGAGCATGACATGCATACAAATTATTTTGTATTCCAATCTTTAATTCTAAACACATTTTAAATTAAGTGTTATTAAAATTGATTTATTTCAATAAACGAATCTCCGAAATCGCAAGTTATTTCATAAAGAACAGATAGTCGGAAAGAAAACTGTAATCTTACGGTGTATACTCAACATTATAAATTACACCAAACTACATTAAACATAGTGTTAGCCATCCAAAATGTAATGCAACGATTATGGAATCCTAGTCACATATGCTGTGGTGTTGTTGCACTTCATGTTGGATTGCTAATATGGGCATCGCTTCAGTCGGAGATTACGAATCAAAATATCGAATGAAGATGCTGGTCCATCTCTCTATGAGGCGATCAACCTAGTCCTCGGAAGTCGCAGTGCATCTGTGATTGACTTCAGATAAAACCTATGTTCTATATGGAGTTGCTTACAAATGTCCATGGGCGGCAGTAACAACTTATGATCAGGTGGACTGCATGCTCGTTTGCTACTGCATTATTATAAGAAAAATATCCTAATGAACTAAACCCTGACCCTTTCTAAAACCTGAAATAAATAGCATAACAGTGCCATCGATCGATGCTATTTATCCAATTAGCAAATTGATGAGGTGATCTATTTCATTGGTTTCACAGAAGTAAAAGTGATCAACGTATTAAAAAAGTAGTCGTCGACAACCCATTATTGTCTCACTGCTGGACACGGGTCTTCTCTAAGAATGAGAGAGTTATAGGCCATAGCCCCCCGCGCTGGCCAAGCGAGAATTGGTGGAAAAAAAAGCAGTATATGATCTCAATGGACAATTTTGGTTCTTTTACCCAAAGTATCAATTAGATGCAAGCGAAAATTTGAAGAAGTTTTATCCTATAGATGTGTTTGATACTAAATTAATCTAGATTGACGTCTAGATGTGAAATGTTTCCGAACATTATTGTCTACATAATCTGTCAATAGTGTGGTTATTAGTTTTTAGTGATAAATACAATACAAACTTTGCAAATCTACCAAAGATTTAAAAGGCAAAAAAGCAGTAAAACTCTATACAGTTCATAAATTCTAAACATAATTCACCGTTATTGAATATTTATGTCAATAAAAGTAATCTGTTTTTTACAGCAGAAACAAAACTGTTTCGTTCTTCGTCATAATGTGTCACTAAACGCCATTTCCAACGTGCATAAAAATACGTGTCACTCGTAGTCGCTACTAGCGCCGCTCGGTGCCGGCGGCCGCATCGCGCATACTGGTTTTTGTATGGGCTTTTCACTGATCTCAATTGTTTCTTTATTATTATTATTACATTTTTTGTTTTATTTTTTTTCTACTACGTTCTTTCGCGTCCCTGTTTGTTACTTAAAACGTCCATACAAACATCGGTACGACGTAACCCATAGAAATACGAATGTGTTAGTTTTGTAACCGCGTAAACCACGCGAGGAGATAGATATCAGAGCGTTTATTTTTTCATCGATGAAACATTTGGATTAACCTTGTGGTACCTTTTATTGTATTGGTGTGGCGGTGGATAGAATTATTGCATTTCTATTGATTCAAATGATCGTTACAAATTTCGTAAGTCAGTTTTGGTTGTCGATTGAATGGATTGATGTAAAAAAGTTATCGTATTGTCGACTTTGTGACTAACATTTATTAAAAAGTCACGAGTTTTTTATCGTCTAGTTTTTGAGGGATATTCAATAATTCTATCAATGATACCACGGAGAGTCCTTCCATCCGCGTACGTCTCTGCTGCAATGAAACGCGTGTTCTTTTAAATTTTATGTGATAAACGTACAAATCGAGATCTGAATTGAGTCTCCTATCTTTTATTAATGTGTAATTCTATTGACTTTAGTCGAAATTTTCGCGTTTTACGCGCGGCGTCTTGGTCGGCTGACCGTGCCCGATTCTATGACGTAGGGCTGCCATCTGTCCGGTTTTCGCTAAATTAGAAAAGCCGGGTTAAAAATGTTCGTTATATACTCACGAGCTCATCTGTGTCACTGAAGAAAATTAAATTAATTGGAAGAAACTATATCTAGTAATAAAGACAAATAGAAATTAAAAGATACTTCAGAGCAGAATATATGTACACGTACGCTATGTTCGGGAATATATCGATATAAATTGGGCTTGTAATATTTTTCATAAGCAAATTAGGCTCAATTAGGATGATAGTCTACTAAGGTGACTGTTTCTCGGTAATTCAACTGAAAGATGGCAGGATCGTATGACGATCGTGGATAGTATGAAGGCGTAGATTAGAACACTTTACCGTCAACTGAACGTCCTCGATATTTGAGAAAGAATAGCTTAAGTATCGTGTATAGATCCTATTTTTCAGGATAGCTTTAAATTACAAAAAGATGGCGGCCAGTATTTTATAGCATATTTTTCAAATTACCGCATAGAATCGTTCATGTGATCTCCGGGCGAACCGACGACGCTGCGCAGTTCTTGTTGAAATTAAATAAAAAATGATAAAAATTTGCGGACACGCAACTTGACAGTTGTAAAAGCCATGACAGTTGTGTTTGTAGTGTTGACTGATTCTTCCGGTGGGCGGCAGTTGAAGTTATGCGTACGCACCAAATAACACGTTTAAGGGTTTCCACACACCGACGCGGAATCAGTTTGTGTCAGTAAGAATGTGTTTTTGATTCCGTGTCAATACCTTATTTCGGGGTTCGTGTTAAAACCCTGAAGTTTTCGGACATTTCTGTGACTAGGAAAAACGAGTATAAGGTCTGCTTTTTGGCAATTTGACTACCAATATTGTAAGATATGCGGTTCTGTTGAGAGACTTTTTTTGCTAAAAATGTTGGTAGAAAAAGTAAATTTGACAAAAATCAGACCTGTGCTCGTTTTCGCTAAAGACATAGATTTTTGATCGTACAACCGTTTTATACACTAATCGCAAATATGAAATTATTTTTACGCCCGTTGATGTGTTACTTTGTGTGAAGACTAAGCAGTCGACACGTGTGTGCGTGTGCCGCCCTCACGGTTGTATTTCGCGTTGTCAATCAAACTTCGTAAAGTAAAAGTTTGAGCTTAAGTTCGAAAGCATAACACAATAAACACTTTAAATTGTGCAGACCGATACTAGATAAGCTAGTTATAGACTCGTAAGCAATAAAGACAGTCAGCTTGTGGACTTAGCCCTCTTACGCACTAGCGGTTAACCGCGGGCGCGGCGGTAGTGCGTAAGAGGGCTTATTATACATCTAGCGGCTGTTTGTTGACATTTTAAGCGATGGATTGCACAATGTAAAGTATTTTAAGTGTTATTTTGCACGATATCGGTTGGTGCGTACGCGCTCTGTGCTCGCAACTCTACTGTATCGGAAATAATTTGTTATCTACTTTGTACATTGTGGTTTGAACGCATAATATTAACAGTAAGTATATTTTTACATATCTAGTTTTTAAGCGTAATTCGGCAATGCATGTTGGCATTATGTTGTTGTTAGCGTAGTTATTGGTTAAAAAATGACAAACTGTGTATAGAGTTGCGAGCATTTTTACGACAGGCTTATGGGATTTTATGTCAAATTGTGTTAACTTTTCGCATTTGTTTGATTAACATAAATTGGAGTAAAATTGAATCTCTGTCAGATTTAAGCTAACGTACAGTGGCAGTGCTAAACTATGGAAACATATATCTGACTTTTTTTATTCCCTATACATACACGTGTTGTTAAATATATACGGAATATGAAAAACAAATACTATATAAATAAAAATACGACAAGTAAACATAAATGTTACTTCAGACAATTTCAGTTAATATTTTTTTTGTTAAACCCAAACGTAAAAGTGAAAGAGGAACCTAGTTCTCTATTTATAAATATTATTGAAAAATTTACAAATATTGAAAAGATCAATGTTGATTACAGTTTATTTACAATTACAGTTTCATAAAGGATTTGAAAAACAGTCGAACTTCACGACATTTTAATAATAAATAGCGTGTGACAAAAAAAATATTTTTTCTGGTTTCCGATATGGATTATTGACACGTGTTAATGAAGATTTGAAAACTGCAACTTGTGACAATTTCACTGTGTGAACACAATTGAATATTTTTGTGATGGCAGGCGCTTGTGTTCATGTGACGTAATAAAATGCAAGCTAAGCATGTTTTTGTTTTCAAACATACATAAACTACTCGACCAAAACAATTAGGCGCATGACAGTTGAAACGTCATTAGAACTAGGGATTGCCCATCCCGATACGAAGTATATTCTATTTAACAAATACTAAGAGTATGTAGGTATACCATTATTAAAATATACGCCATAGTGGTGTATGTTTAATATTCATTTTGAGGTTTATTGACGAATAATTAACTAATTTGATAATATCTATAAAAATTCAACAATCATTAAACTAACATTATAACGAAATAATATTAAACACGTGCTGGCTAACGGAAACACCTAGACGATAGACGACTGCACGTTACTAAGGGATGCGCGGGGACAGAAGCAAAATGCGGGGTACAGAACCGGTTGTTTCATGCGCCGAATTGTTGTGGTCATGTAATACAATATTAATATAAAATACGTGTGTAAAGATCTTTTCAGCATGTTCGTTTAAATATATCACACCTAAAGAATCGTCTAATTGTAGGAGCCTTACTATCTTGTTTACGAGTCTTTACGTACATGAGCAGCATTATTATTGCATTTTTTAACTGAGATTTTCTCATTTTTTATTTTTGTAAACCCGATTACGTTAATTCAAAGGTCTCTTGCATTTAATAGTACAATAAATACATTTATTTATATGTTAGAAACATTGCCTTAGTCTGATCGAATGGTAACACGATTGTGAACTTGTATTTTTTTATGATGTGGCCATTATGATTTTGATCGATAACTTCATCTTCAAAAAAAACCTGAAGCTTGTATTACATTAAAATAGACGAAATAACCAAATAGACTTCTAATGCTTCTCTTCCTGAAATTAGAGGGTGGCCTCTAAGATATTAAAATATTTTTGTCACTAGATATGGCACTTATGTGAACATCTATCCATATTGTATACAGTGTGGTATTCTTTGAGTACTAAAGAACTTAGGAGTCTATTTAGTTTTTAATGTTAAGCAATACAATGCAAATACATTGATAAATTGAATTGTTAGGATATAGGCTTCAGGATCTGAGATCATCACTATTTGGTACTTATAAGTCCTGGAATGTTCAACACTATACAACTTTAATTCTTTGTTAAGTTTTTTACCAACCCACCTAGTCAGAAACCGATCATTTTCTTACCGCATTTAATAGCATTTTATAATATTCCGGTGTAATAATTATATATGTTTTATACAACAAATTTGCATAATAAAAAAATCTAATATGAATCCGACCGTTGAACTATTCAAGAACATATTATGGTACCAGTAGTGCTTCTCATTGATTTCTGGATTTAGTTATACATGTTTGTATGGTATTAAGTTGTTTTTTTTATATATAACAAACTAGTTCTCCTTGAATTGGCTTCATACCTGAATTCTAGAATACACAGATTCCACGCCACTACGGCGCTTAATAATTAGTTTACAACAATGTTAACAATAAAAATGTACTTGTAATAGTGTTATTGTGGTAAAGCCGGAGTCAGAAAACTTAAAACAACAACAATAGATAACATATAACAAGGTTATATCATTTTTTTTTTATAACACGGACTGGCCAAAAATATGTACGCACATTGGATATAATGCCAGATTGTCAATTTTGTATTATTTTTGAGATTGTGACACTGCTTGTCGTCTACTCTAGTCTTATTCAGGGTCGGTTTACACGCTCGCGCGGTATGTTGGACAAGTTTGGCGCCGTCGCGTGTAAACCCACTTTAAATATTATTTAACCTAAGTTTTTAGACGTTTAGTTTTTTTTTTAAACATCAGAATGCGCACTGCCTTCGAAGTCAGACTTCCATTGTTTATTTTTATTTGGTTATTTTAAAAACGCTGGTTATGTTTATATAACACCAAGTACTTAATCTAGCTTTAGATTTGGATGTGATTTACCCACTGAGAGACTTTTTTTGGATATGAAAATGTCAGCAGCATAGACACAATGTATATTTTTTCATGAACATATTTCTTGGATACGAAACACGAGCGCGATATTGTAGGAACAATTGGTACGAGTGGATCGATCTGAATTTTCACTTGTGAAATGTAAGCGATAATGTTTGTTTGTATTATAAACGGATGCTGTAACAGCAATAAAAAATCAGACTTGCAATTTTTTCTTTTTATTTTCCTCTACTGACATATTTTTCTTGCCATAACTTAATAATATTTACAATTACACTTATTTACAATAATTTTTAATGTTTTTTTTACAGTATGCTAGTGGCAACACCACTTCTTTGCTTTATTTGAGTCTCTAGCAACACTATTGAATTGAATTATATGACACATAGGTATTTCCCTTGAAGTATTTAGTTGTCATGCCCTTTTTTTTTTTTTTTGTTTTCGAGGGGGAAACTTTCAAAAAGTACCCGACGTCGTGGGAGCGACGCGGGTTATGTGGGATTCTTACCGCACTAAAACCCCCCCGGTGGCCGACGTCGACGCTGCGAAGAGGACTCCGGGAACTCCATTTGACCGCCGCCGGTGTCCTCAGCGTGTGCCCCATCGGGCTCTTCTCTGGTGGGCGTGAACTGCTCACCGCACCTTCTGGTTTTTACGGCAACATGCAACCACACATGCCGCCGTCCTTCCCGGGGTCACTTGACCGGACGGTTCGAGCTCCCACTCTTCCCGCCCGCAACCCCGGAAGCCTCTTTTAGTCGCCTTTTACGACAGGCAGAGGGTACCGTAGTCCTATTCTGGTCCCGGAACTACAGGGACATAGTTGTCATGCCCAGGGAGTGCAATGATCATCATCAGAGATACTTATATTAATTTGCTACATCTATTACTTAAAATGATATCATACATCTCTTCATAATACTGATTCATATCATAAAATTATAATTACATATAATTAAATGCTATCATAACAGCAACGAAATTACCAACAAGTCAATTGAATATGGTTGACTTGAAAATATAATTAAAATTCATGACAACAATATAATTATGAATCTGTGTGAAATAGTTGTTGCCGTCCTGGACAGCCATGTTTCAGGCTGTCTAAGTCCAGACCTGCGGTCAATGTGAGAGTAGCCCGTTTGGAGTCACAAATTTCATTAGTGGCCGATTTCAGTGCATTCAGTTAACGTCCGCGCAGGATCTTTACACAAACAGTTGACAGTAGGATAGTAAAATTAATATTAATCTTAATACATATACATGTACAGTCAGCAGCAAATAGTTAGTGGCATTAAAACTGTCCACATTGTTAGATACAATCAAAGTGCTCAATAATATCGGCACAACCTACGTGTTCTAATTGTTGACAACATCTTAAACTCCCAAATGACATGACGTTCATAAAAGCATAATGATAAGAGCCAGTCAAATTATCGCAAATATAATATCCGTTTCGATGCCAGTGGTAACCTAGCAGCGAGACTGTTCTAGACTGTACTAGACTTCATACATACAGAGTGGATACGTTCAGTCGACAATAAATTTAACCACATGAGCCTATCCATTTCCCAAGCTTCCACACAAATTTTCAGTCAAATATCTTTAATACTTTAGCCACAGGAATTTTTTTTCGTTTTTAAAAATTTCTTCATTTTACTCCATTACAGAACATTGTGACGTAATAGAAGTGCACCGTTGCCGCTTCGTCAAATTAGGCTGTGTCCCCAGTACGCAAACTTTTAGCGGCTGACTGTGTTGGTGGCGAATCGCTTTATTCCGCCCTTCAATTTATCTGAAATTAAGTGTCCACAGTTTGCTAGTTTTGCACTCACTTTACGCAGTATGCTGCAATACGTGCGCTGACTGTCTCAGTTAGTGGCAAGTTCGCAGCAAAACCGATTGCAGCCGGCGGCGGCCATATGGTTGTTCGCCGGAGGTAATGAGTCCTTTTGAACGCAAACTGTTCATGCGGACAGTTGGAAAGAAGCTATCGATGTGAACCCAATGCCTCTTTTTATCCTCTTTCAATGCCTTTATGATACCAATTACTTCAAAAATATCCAACACAACCACTTCCTTCGTAGATAGAAAATTGAAAATTCAGTCTATCGACTTAAATATGCGACTAACTCATAAAAGTTTGCTGGTGACGCACGAAAATGATCTGAGTTCACGGCTATCTCGAATTTCAGTCGCTGACAGTTTGCCTACTGTGGACACAGCCTTATGTAAATGCATATTGTACTAGCCGACGTAGACAAAAGTGCCGCCGCTTGAAGGTCGAAGAGTACAGACAACAAAAAAATTGCAATATTTTATTGTGAAATGTTGATTTATGTCACTGAAATGTTTATTAAAATTTAATATTTATTAGGTAATTATTAATATTTATTAAAATTTACATTTCAGTTTAGCGTTGTTTAAGTATAAATTATTAAGACAGAGATTTCTCTGCATTAATAATTTAGACTTAATAACGCATTTTTATACTTATTTTTGTTAATTGTAACATAAAACTAAAGAGTAAAAATAATTAAAAAGAAAAGATAATAATTAATTTTGAGCTAGAGCAGCGATAGCCTAATGGTTGAAACTTCCCCTCTCGATCGGGAGGTCCGAGGTTCAAACCCAGGCACGCACCACAAAAATATGTGCGTATTAGAAATTAATTATCAGTGCTTTTCGTTGAAGGAAAACGAGAGTTCTTTAAAAAAAGTTCTTGGAGGTGTTTGAAGTCCACAAACTCGCACTTGGCCAGCGCGGCGGACTATGGTCTAAACTCTCTCATTCTCAGAGCAGTGGGATAATAATGGGTTGACGAGAGATGCGTTTTAAATCGAACATCTTACTAAATAGCAAAAAAACAATAATAACATTAAATAACAAGTTTGATCCCGAAATTATTAATCAGCGTGTAAATAAATCATTATAGTTTAGCTGCGAACTGTACGTCTGCCTCGCTTAGTCGGCTAGTACCTTAATCCTTAGATGAAAATTTCGATATCATCCATTGCATTCACTCAACAAAAATTTAGTATGTGTAAAAGAGACAAAACTAGGAAGTGCTATTTTTATTTACTTTCTTTTTGCATATATGTTTGAATACAAACTAAATTAGGTCAGTCGGCCGTATCGATTGATCGAATGTGCATCGCGCTATCTTTGACTTGCACCGAGACGCGCGGGCGCCGCCGCCCCGTTATTAATTTGTTTTTATTTTTTTTGATTATAGTTATTAATTAGTAGTTTTTAATTAGGAAATAATTGTGCGTGTTAAGTAGTAAGTAGTTGTGTGTGTTAGTTTATTAGTTTTTAATTAATAAATAGTTGTGCGATATTGGACGCCTATATTAATAGTGTTTAAGAATTATCACATCATTTGAAAAACTAAAAAAATTGCCTGCTAATAGTGATCTCCTTACACGTGTGAGAAACAATATTTTTAAACGGTATGACATGTGCATTCGTGTTAGTGGTGGACACATTGAACATTTAAAAATTTAATGTAGGTAGTTACGTCAGTTATTTATTTTTTTTATGAATGAGTGACTAAGTAGGTATTTAGGAATGCAGCAATGGCGGCAGCTTTTACGTTACGACACTGCGCTGTTGCCGCTCTTATCGCAGGTGAGTGAAATGATGTTTACAAATGGCGTTATATTTTTTACCTCATTATTTATTATTAAGTTTGTATGAAAATAGTTATTTTTTAATTCGATGTTACGTGTTTTTTAATCATTGCAACATGTTCCAAGGAAGTTGTAGGACGTGCGGTTTCATTTATTGTCGTTTGAACATATTCACCCTGTATATTATTGACATTTTAAAGCTTATAAGCTACCTTTTTATTAAGTAAAAACTACTTTCTGCTATACCACACATACAACACATTTTTTTCTACCCCCCTCCCCCCACACAGGCTTTACCATATAACACAAATGGAATAACAATCTTTAAATACTATCAATTTTCATATTACATAATCTTTAGTATATATGTATATACACACATGTATCATAAAAGACACATGTGCAGTACATTAAACATAAAAAAACATTTATCTACTTGGTTTCCCAACCTTTGAAATCTGCATGTGTAATTTTCTATTCAATATTATCGAGAACAAAACTTGCTCCTAAACATACAGAAAGAATTATAAGTACAACATATTTATAAGTTATGTATATTTAGTACAATTTCATAATCAAATATATCTTATGCAGAAATGCAATCTCATTCTCTTATTATTTTGTATTTTGTACAAAAATATATTGATAAGTAACTTCTGTTTTTTACAATTTGAGACTAATTTCACATACAATAACTTAATAATTCCAATCACTTACATCATTAATTAATTACATCAACTACTTCCTACATGGCAATAAAATTCAATGCATATTAAAATATGATATGTGATTATAATTAAGTTTCATTTAGTTTTAGTGTTTGCGGGTTAGGTCTGTGATCCTGGCTTCACTCACCAGACTTTGTATATCAAGTTGTAATTTCAATGCTTTCTGCAAATCCATTTGCCTCAACTGTGACGCTATATACTTCCCATATATATCGAATTCATCCTCCTTAGTGTCCACACTGGAATCCATGCTTCCCCTGAACGTTTGGTCTGATTGATCTGTGCTGGGGCTTCTGCGTTTCATTTTTTTCCTCTTCATTTTGTATGTGTTGTGTGCATCCTCAATTTTTACTTGTGTTTCATTGGGTTCCGATTTTAAAATGAAACCATAGTCCTCATCAGCTTGTGACACAAACGGGTCTCCGTCCGCTTCCTCATTCACATTTTCCATACCTTCTGTCACCCATATTTTTTCAGATGGATCTTCATGTTCTTCTTCCTGAAAATGGTATGATTATTAAAATATGTTCAATAACAATTTTATGACGTCATCACATGTTCTTACTGTTTATCAATTTAAAAAAGTGTGATACAGAAATATTGCCGATTAACTGGACAAATACATGAACATGTGATCAGAAACAAACATTCACCAAAAGTCACACAAAAGATTAGCATATCATTTCATTTGTCACTTTCCAGTATAGCAGTACAGTGGATTCATGTTTTTGATAACAAGACCACTAATAACGTTTTGTGAGAGTGTCCAGTGACAAATTGTTAAAGGTGGTTGAAAAGTTGGTAAACATATTATGATCAGGTAGCAAGAAACAAAAGATTTCACAAAATGTAGCACACCAATTATTATTTAAAGTATGGTTAATTGCTACCCACTTTCTTTAACACATAAAAATATAATTAAGATGTGCTTCCTGATAGCAGGCAATTGCTATAAACTATAAGCATCTGTAATATTTAAGATAAAGCCCCATGTTTTGCTAATTGCATAAACTAAAGAAGACAAGCCAGATTTATACTATGAAGAATTCATTTTGTATTACTGAGCACTAATGATTATAGAGATACACAATGTATTTTTATTTAATCATATGGCTTAAGATGGTTTTATTATAGCCCTGAAATATACAGATATTTCAGGGTTATAATACTTCACAGCAAGTGCTTTTCGATTCAGCTACAGAGCTGTATAGAAAAGCACTTGCAGTGAAGTGAAATATTTTTATCTTTTATATAGGATATGAAGTCTTAAAACCAACTATGGGGTGACATCAAAATATCTGACTATGTGATGGAAAATAGATCTGAAGATCAATTGGCATTTTGACCACTATGGGAGTAAGGATACTGGAAGAGACCAACAGCAGCGATAGTAAAAGAAATAGGAATAAGATTGCTAGTTTCTGCTAGCATTTTGGTTAACCTTACACTTATAAAAGTCTTTGATCTTGTTTGACAATAAAGCTAAAAAGATATGTTGGAGTTTTTTCTTTCTTTACTCGTTTATAGTTAGGGTACTACACTATACACTCCCGTCAACACGCCTATGCTGGTCACTGACTGAGCATATAAATCACAGATGCAAGGTTTCCTCTAAACTGCACAGTACGTAAGGTGCAAAATAAAGTCATTTACATTTATGTAAACATACCTCACATTGTGGATCTTCAATTCGTTTTCTAGTGGTGTTTTTGAAGCATTTGTGCCATATAGGGAACCACTTAATAGTCGGCTTGTAAGCACAGTCTGGCGCTGAGCGATGTATTATTTTCGTCAATTCTTGCGTGTAAGTAGACTTAAGGTTCTTTATTTTCACTTTTAATTCGGATTCAGTGAGAAATATTCCTGTTACATTCCTAAACTCGGCTATTAAAGTACGATATGCCTGTATTCTCTTTTCTTTAAATTTGTATCCTGGGTGACCCGAATTCCATAAGTGTTCGTGGCTTAAATATAATTTCACAAATTTGCACGTCTCATCCTCACTCCACCTCATGACTACGATTAAAATTAAATAGAACTACGAATCTTTTATTTGTAATTTACACTACCATTTAGCAACATTCCTCAGATGAGTTAGTTTGTTTTCTTCGAGATTGACAGGTAAAACTAGGCATGGGCTTAAAACCGATTAATTTTACCGATTTTCATAGATACTACTTAGTAAATCGATTTCAGGAACCAAATATTTTTGACGTCATATTTCTTTTTGATTCGTTAGTTAAAAAATGACCGGATAATAAATCTTAATATATATAAATTACGTGTCACTTTATTTGTCCGCAATGGACTCTTAAACCTCTGAACCGATTATAATCAAATTTACTCAACGTGTGCATTTTGATCCAACTTGAAAGATAGGATAGTTTATATCTTAATTTGTAGGTTTAATTGCAAATGTTTATGTAACATTTCTTTAACCACAGCAACGCGTGGACGGGTATGCTAGTACTACATAAAATAATTTTGGCTACATGTTGCAACTTTGTAGAAACGCCGGAAACTTATAGATTTTTGTATTACCTGGTTTTACAAGTGTTGCAATCAGGTTATGTTACTCGTAATCAAAATTAGTTTACTTGTATTAGGTACATGGGAAAAAACAATTAATAAAACAATCTTCTCTGTTAAAGTTTTTAGGATGTTTTTGATTTCTATTGCTTCTCTTACTAAACGTGGAAAGTAATGACGCTTAGCGCAGATCACCTGAGGTATAAGCTTTTCAATCCAGTGGTTAGAGCCAGAATTGAGGATATGTTCAGCTACCGCAGATGTCTTTTTTATCTTGTTGAAGTAGCTCGGGTGCTCGTTTACCCTATGGTGAGTGGTCACTGCCGTCTATGGACATCTATCTATCTATCAACTTCATATAGAACATGGATTCTATCAGAAGTCGGACTAGGACTAGGATGGTAGTCTTGTGTGTGTGGTGGTGTTGTGTGGTGTAAAAAGGTGTGGCAGTGGTACTTCCCCGGTCGAATTACGCTGGTTCTACCACCTGGTAAAGCTAGGTGGTCTTCGGGTCATTATTTTTGACTGCGCTAATGTGTTTCATAATCCGTTGGGATATGGCTCGTTTAGTCTGTCCAATGTAGGAGCTGCACAAAGCTACAATCAACTTTATAAGCGAGACATTGGTGTGGTATGATGTCTTTAGGTGTACGAAAGTAGGCCGCCAGTTTTTTAAAGACCGTACCTAAATATAGATTTTATATTATCTTCTGTCCAAGACTACTTATCTTATCCGATACACCTTTTACATAATATGAGAAGTTTAAGTGATGTAATATCTTTCTGAGAAATAAAGATCTTTAAACCGAAGTATGCGCAATGTCGTTCAACTCTACTGGTAGTAGCAGCATTGCCAGATTTTTTTATCAAGTCGGGATTTTGAAATTTTTTGATTGAAAAAAAGCTTTCATAATCAAAAGCGGAACACGGCAGGGGGAACCGGTACATGTAAGACATGTACTTCAAACAAGGTCCTTTAATAACTGCTCGCACTTCATCGGTTGGCGAATGCACTAGACTCCATTTGTGCTTCTACTAGGGCGATGTGTGATTCATCACTTGCTTGTGTACTCGGGGTACATTGGCTCTCTAGACTGTCGGCCAGGTATTTTGCCTTCGCTGAATCATCGAACGCTGGTGGAAGGCTCTGTTTTGTCAATTGACACTATAGTCTATGAATGGAGCGATCTCGCCAGATTCCATTAGGACTTGTGAGATGGCGAGATCGCTTCGACTAGCGAATCCGAATTGTTATTCCGCATTTCGTTTATGCTTTCCATAATCTTACTTTGGTAGAAATACAAAATCCTATGGTTCTCGGAAAAGTGGTCATATTATCGAGTCGCTGCATTTTTAGCTAAAATGAGGGTCTTTTTTCGACAGAGAGTTCAAGGCATCGATCATACTTTACTCCGTATGTGGTTAGTCCTGAAGCTTATAGCAAGATTGGCATTTGAGGCTCGGTTTTTAGGTCTATTGCGCCTTAGGACCATTTTTTTTTGGCCAATTTGGGCCAGATGATGATGCGGCTGATCCTTTGGAGAGGTTTATAACTGATGCGTAGGTAGAGTAGGTATGGACGATGGTCCGAGTCCAGCTCGTGAAGGACCTCTATATTACGAAGTTGGAGAGTTACATTCGTAATGAGCGTTATGTCTAAGAAGTCGAAACAATTTTGTATGATTTATATACACCATGGGTTATTTTCCATTTTGTTATGGGTTTAGAATCCCCGAATTCCACATAGAGCTGAGCTAGTGCTTGTGACGGAATCATCGAAGGAGACAAATGTGCGTACGATTTATTTTTACATTTGTATACTGTTCTTAAAGATGAGTTACGGGCCGAGTGTCATCCCAAAAATGGTGACACCCGGTGCGGACCGTCCCTGACGAAAGCTACGCCACTGCCCAGACGGTACATTTGGTCATGCAGTTTACCGGAAACTTACACACCTCCATTTCGCTTCACATCATCATCCTCGAGACCCAGCATCGGCGGCCAGGACACTGGACAGGAATTGAAACTGATGAAAGATGATGCTTTGCGCCGCAATGGCCACCTATGACCCAGTGTTTCTAGATGTCCCGATTTTTTGATCAACATTAAATGTCCCGCGCGAGACAAACAATTCGGCTTTAGAGCGAAAAACTCCTGTGTGTAGCAGGTCCCACCGCCTCACGGAGCACATCCTCACAGGGTTAAATACGAGTACGAATAGATCTAGGGGCACGGATGCTCTATTATTCGATGTAGCAAAAGCGTTTGATAATTTGACAAAAAATGATTTTTGGTTGTATTTTATAGATACTGGTAAGGAACCCTTCATTCGCGAGTTCACCTCCACTTAATCGATTTTATTTCTAATCATAGTGATCTTAGAAAATATATTCATCATAAGGTTGAATATGGTAATTAAATTATGGACAATCAAATATTGAATAATTTACTCCTCAACACTTAACAGAATACCTAAAGCATTACTTTATAGAAGAAAAATGACGATAAATATAATTCTTCATAAGTAATGGTGTTTTAAATAAGTTTGGCATGAGAATGATATTTTAATTCCTTGCGATTAAATTGCAATGAACGAACCAATTCATCCAGGTACCCATGTCCTCCTTTTATTTGCAAAACAAACGTTTGGTAGGTAATTCTTATATTAAGATCATTATTAGAAAAAGTAGTCAAGTACATTTAAAAAAAGTGTATAATGGAGTTACTACATAATCCATAAATAAGGCAATTTATAAATCAATGCCTTCAAATAGTAAAGAAAAAAAAATCACCATCTTATGTATACATATCTCTTCAGGGAGTTAAATTCTTAGTATACAATGTATGTGTATTAAACACACAAAATTTTAAGTATAATAACATAATTTGGTTTATTTTTTGAGTTTAATAATTATAATAAATATTATCACTAGTAGCCGGTCAGAAGCTTCACAAAGGCCAAGAATTTGGTTTATGTCAAATACAACAATACAAATTTTAATAATATATCACTTTCAATGTATGACAATATAATTTTTTACATTTTTCTATATATATCAAGTATTCATATGTTTGTAATTATTGTTTTAAGTAATAAATTAAAAATTCCACAACATAAAAATCCTCCTTTATTGCACATACATAAACAAGTAGATTTTTTTTTTATTTATATCTGACTTAAGTAGCAAACGAGCATGCAGTCCACCTGATGGTCACAGCCGCTCATGGACATCTGGAATCAACTTCATACAGAACATGGGTTTTATCTGAAGTCAATCACATAATTATGCGTTGTTACTACCGAGGACTATGATGGTCGCCTCATATAACTGTGTGCCGGCAACCACACCCTTTCATAAAAAACGCAAGAAATGCTTCACGCTAGAAATAGGTGTAGTGGTGGTACTACCCTGGCCGGACTACACTGGTTATCACTTTGAATAAATTTACAGGGTGCCCTGTGTCAGTTTAAAATAGCATTGTTCCCTGTGTTATTGTAGATGTTTTAACAACTAAGGATAAAATCTGGGAAATGGGTAGCAGCATCTGTTTGTAAATCAACACACACTGCAGTTATTAAAATGCATACCACATGTGGAGACTTGGTAAAAATCCTCATTACTGGATGTCTATGTCCAGCGGTGGACTTCATTGGGCTGATAGATATAGTATGGATTACTATGGTTTGACACTAGTTTGACCTTATACACAAGCACATACATCCACACGAGCGCGCACACACACACACACACACGTACGCACACACACACACACACACAACTTACATAGGTACTACTGTTTAACTATTTAATGTTTAATATTAGTGTCACTTTTATATTTTTTTTTTCTCATTGGTTAACTTTGCATAAAGGCGATTAATAACCCTACAATTAAGACTGTAACTGTAACAATAGAATCGGGAAGGAACTGTCTCCCAGTGCACAGCTCACGCTTTTCTGGTAGTCAGGGCGCTTCGTTTAAAATGTACTCTCATTTATGGTCAATAAATATTTATTATTATTATTATTATTACTAGGCCACAATATCTGAGATCCTAGCTTCACTAACTAGTGAGTGTATATGTAACTGTAGCTTTAGAGCCTTCTGCAAGTCCATATTTCTTAGCTGCGCTGCTATGTATTTCCCATATATATCAAATTCATCTTCACTGATTGTGTTTGGATCCGACAAATAATTTTGTATTCTATGTTTGAATTTTTTCTTTTTCATTTTTTTATATGGGGATAGTAACTGCCTTGCTTTTTTCATATGAGAGACAGATTCCTCTGGACGAGTAGAGTCATAATCATCATCTGTTTGAGCTGTCAGAGGGCCAGAGTTCAGTTCATCTTCATTATCATTCTGTAACTCCTGGTCAACCCATATATGACATGAAGAATCTACTTCAGGTGTCTTATGTGACTGGAAAAGAAAAAAATAAACATGAACAAACCTATTTATATCAGATAATGTTAGCATATTTTCATTTGTAGTACTGTTTTTCATAGTAAACATGTAGTTCATTCGATGGTAAGTGATAATTGCAGCTCACAATTATGTATATTCCAGATATGATTCCGTTCTATACCTGAGTACTATATTTGAATGTATTTTTTACATCTTTCTCTTACCACACCTTTTAAGCTAGAAAACAATGCTGCATGTTATGAGGCAAAAATAGGTGAAAGTGGCACCTCATTGCGGAGAAATCCTCATGGATCCCCTCTCACCCGGGGGAGCAAAAGGGGTATGTATCACTCTTACTGACTAAAACTCCGTGGCGTTCTTCTACACGTTCCATGATGGGTCTCGAGAAGCATTAGCCCTTTAAGTTACCCAACAAAAGTCCTATGTAAATTTGTTAAAGTGATCATGACTTATCAACATATCACTGCATTGAATGTATAATAACACAAAATAGAAATGTTAATTATAATGTTATTTTTACTTTTTGGTTATATATTTCTGATAAATGGAATTAACAAAGTAAACATTAAAAGCCATCAACAACAGTGTTGTTAGAGTGCCAAGTTTTCAATTCCAAAGTTATGTAGTACTGCTAAGTCTATATGTTTTTGTTGAATTTTGATTATAATGTTATTGATATAAAGCAATGAACTGTAATTTGTCCATCCATCAGCCTTTTGAGATCCACTGCTGGACATAGTTGGACACTGCTGGACAACTCCAAACGGTCCTGTGCCCTCTGAATCCAACGGTTTCCTGATGGTCTTCTTCAGGTCATCGGTCCACCTGATAGCGGCCGACCTGTTCTCCTTTTGCCTAAACGTGGTCGCCACTCCAGGACCTTTCTTCTCAATGGTCCAGATGGTTGCCTCACATGAAAGTGTGCCGGCTTGGTTAGACAATTATTGAATTGTTAATACTAAGTTTTTGATGTAATTATGAAACTCACCGTAACAAAAGTGGTGTGCCGAGTAGGAATATGTTTCAGGCAGCGGTCCATTTCGTGAAACCATACTAAAGAGGGCTCGTAAATAGAATCGGGACTGGATTTCTGCAGGATCTTATGCACTTGCTGAACGTACGTCGTCCTCAAATTCTTTATTTTCATCTTCACTTCGGGAATGCTTAATGATTTCATTGTGCACGATTTGAATTCGGAACAGATTTCGGAGTAGGCAGTATCCCTTTTATATTTCAGTTTGTAACCGGGGTTCGAGGGATTCCACAAACACTCGTGCTTCAGGTATATTTTCACAAATTTTAAAGTAACTGCTTCGCTCCATTTCATTGCTGTCTTATACTCAATTTCGGTATCTTTAAACATTTTTTGCCATTTTTTTAATATTATAAATTGAAGGTTAACTTATGTATAATATTATTTACTCAAATATGATTCTTTTTACAACGTACTTATGTTAAAAAAATACAACGATCGTTGTTATTCTATTGGAACATTACATATAACCAATCTATCCACATTCCACTCTCCTACCGTATTCACTGACAGCTGATAGGAAAGGTAAAAGTGATAGGATTTATGTTACTCTGGTCTGGTGGTGGTGATTAGCTATGGGCGTTGAAAAAACGGACTAGTTGATTCTACGGTTGATATACAATCAACGTTTCGACGGTCTACCATTCTTCGACGGACTAGTCGAATTCGTAGACGGCTAAATAAAAACTCCACAATCCACATGTTGACATCAACGTACGATATTACCATTAACCATAGTCGCGTAATCATGGACGGTCGCTTCAAGCAAATTTCAACTTTATTTTAACGGACGACAACCGACTCGCTTGTCGTCCGTTACAATAAGGTTGAAAGTTGCGTGGCAATTAAGATGTGTTGAACTTTATCTCTAAATAATCTAAATGCATAGCGTTGATATTTTTGACAACGCACATTTAAGAGAATTTGGTCTTTTGTGGTGGTAGAACCAATGCAGTTCGACCGGGGAAGTACCACCGCCCGCCACACCTATTTCTATTGGAACTTTGGAAGCATATTATTATTTTCTTTGCGTTTTGATAGAAGGGTGTGGTTGCCGGCACACTTTTATATGAGGCGACCATCATAGTCCTTGGGAGTAAAAACGCATCTGTGATTGACTTCAGATTGAACCCATGTTCTATATGGAGTTGCTTACATATGTCCATGGGAGGCAGTGACCACTTACCATCAGGTGGACTGCATGCTCGTTTGCTACTTCAATCAGATAAAAAAAGAAATATGTGTTTTGTAACGAAATTGTTATATTTTACTAGAATATTTAGTAATAACAGTTATTACTTATTACTTTGACAATTATAATAAGATTCTATTAAAATTAATCGTGCGTAAGTAATAACCAAAAGTTTGCAACTTATCACCAAATTATATAGGAATCGCATGAGATAGACTGCAAAAGGAACCGTTTAAACTACAGTAAACTAGACGTTTATGACTTTGTACTAAGTAGAACAGTCTATAGTCTATACGACACGTTAACTTTCAACACGTCGAAGAATTAACTATGGGCGTTGAATAAAACGGAGTAGTTAAATCTACCGTTCATATATAATCAACGTTTCGACACTTTCGACGGCGATGTTCTACCGTTCATCGACGGACTAGTCGAATTCGTAGACGGCTAAATGAAAACTCCACAGTCCACATGGTGACATTAAAGTACGATATTACCTTAGTAGATACACGTTAACGTGTTTCGACTAGTCGACGAATTCAACTAGTTTATCGACTAGTCGACGGACGATATTCGACGGTCTAGTTTCGTTGACGAAAAATACGTCGACGACCCATACCTAGTGGTGATAGATATAGATTTGATTGGAGTAGCGATGGGCAAGTCGAGTTTTACTCGAGTAACTCGAGTTACATCTCGAACGAGTAAAGTCGACTTGCACTTTTATTAACTCGAGTAAACTCGGCCGACTTAGCTTCGGTTTATCTCTGTCTTTCTCGTCGTGTAATCAAGTCAATTCATTCGTTCGGTCGTTTCGGTCCCTCCGGTCACTTCGGTCCCTCCGGTCCCCCCCGTCCTTCCGGTCACTCCGGCCCCTCCAGTCACTCTGGTCCCTCCGGTCCCTCCGGCCCCTCCGGTCTCTCTGGTCCCTCCGGCACCTCCGGTCACTCCGGTCTCTCCGGTCACTCTGGTCCCTCCGGTCACTCCGGTCCCTCCGGTCACTCTGGTCCTTCCGGTCACTCCGGTCCCTCCGGCCCCTACGGTCACTCTGGTCCCTCCGGTCACTCCCGGTTTTTTTGTCTTATAAAATTTACAAGAATATGTGAACAAACGTGTGAGCAAAGAAGTATACACTTCTATGAGCACATGTCTGGCGCCGGCATAAGGCGAACGCCGATATGTATTCAACGTAATTTAACATCACAGTCAATAGATGGTGTTTGCATACATAATATGTAACTCATCGGGAATTCTTCGTAATTGTGTCTTTCGTATTATAAATACATTTTCGTTTCATAAATTCATAAACTATGGGTAAATTAAAATCAATTTAAGTCACATCTATTTGTATGATAATTGATAGTTACAAATATATACGTATTATTTTTGAACGAATTCCGAATGGCATCCGGGCGGCCAATGTTGCTACTGTCATTTGCATTAGAATTTAACAAACTCCGCGACAATCAGAATTTTACGGATATATGTTGTCTACTCGAAATCAATGTTTTTTTAAGTTTTATTATTTAGATAAGCTGTCAAGTAAGTCTATCGTACCACTTGACGGAATTGTCATTAAGGGACTTTGTCAAAAACGGACTTCCATACAAACATTTATGCCCGATTTTAACGCTTTCAACCTATTTTTTTCGATAAAAGCAGCCCATGTCCTTTCTCGAGGTCAACACTATCTGTGTGCCCAATTTCATAAAGATCGGTTCAGTTGTTTAGGCGTGAATAAGTAACAGTCAGACAGAGTTACTTTCACATTTATAATATTAGTAGGGAAGTAGGGATTAGTAGGGATTTATTCAAATTATCATCCAAATAAGTGAGTCATTATTAACAGTTCTTCTGACGATTTTTATTTCCAAATGTCTGTTTATAGAATTAATGTACGGTAACCTATGGAATGTTAAATGAAAACGGCATCGCTGTCTGCTAAAATTGTCTCTCTTACCTTTAAAGAAACCCGTTTACCCTTTATGAAAATATTGTCGTGTAGAAATGACATTTAATTTTTTGCCTTCCTAAGAGGCAACACTTTCATTTCAAAGTCCAGTTGAGCTGAAACAAACGTCTTGCCTTTATGTATTTGATTTACTATGGCACGTCCTTTTTCGAATGGTATATAATCAATGGGGAGTAAGGTAGTAGTCGGAACCGTAAGATTTTCGAGGCAGTAAAATCCCTGAAAAAAAAAATCAAATTTGAATAGTGTAATTAAAAAGTTACTGCCATCAATTATCAATTTGAACTCTTGTAAAAAATAGATATTGTTAGGAAAACAAGAAACCCGACTTCTTATATAAAAATTTAATTCATGCTATTAAACCCTTCTAGAAGTTTGTATCGAAATAGCATACATAATATATTTTTGAAATGATCTATGTAATAGACTTTTTTTATACCCATATTCACGCTCACCGCTTTCTACACTCATTGCTCCACAGTAGGATTTTCTCCTGTGTCGTGGGTGCCATGAACACACATAAAGACAAATACACAAACACCCAGACGCAGAACATTAATCTAAACTCATCATTCAGATACCTGTCTGGCCTGGAATCGAACCCGGGACCCACTGCGAGTCAGACCGGTATGGTAACCGCACCGACATGCGGGTCGTCTGTGTATATGTATTATTATTATGATAATAAATAAATTCGTACCTCTCCCTTTTTATCTCCAATCGCAGATGCCATATTTAAAATTATATGGCCTATTTTACTCTGATAACTAAGTTGATTCCAATGATATTCGATTCGATTGAAATGGTCGTCTCATGTTAAGTACAACCACAGTACAAAGAGAACAATCCAGGAAGACGTTCGGCAGACTTATTAATAGGGGGAGGTGAGGGGTTTCAAATGTCTAATTACTATAATATCTAAAAATATGTTTATACTTAGAAGTACTTACAGGCCCTATCTCACAATAACCCTTCTTACTCGTATGATTCGTAAAGCGAGTAAACGGTGAAGAAATATTTGGTTTATGATATACATCAAACTTTAAAACCTGTAAGAATTCACATAAGCTCACATGGGCCCGTACAAAAGTGGGTCTATACTCGTTGCTCAGAAACTCGTGAACGACTATGCTTACCTGGAATAAATAGATAACATTTAAATACGAGTATATAATGATGGGAATGTATTAGTAATAATTTATTTTTTATATGAGTGAAGTAGCAAACGAGCATGCAGTCCAACTGATGGTAATCGGTCACTGCCGCCCACGAACATCTGTAAACAACTTCATATATATACTACACCTGTCCATCGAAACGTAAGGAACGCTTCACATTAGAAATAAGTGGACACTCGGACATAAGTTTTAAGATCTAGATTTAATGACTTATTTTTTTGTTGATAAACTGCAATTTGACTATAATCAGAGGGCCTCGCGATTTGTAGCTTGCCCACATTAAGTACTTGTTGTGGGGTTTATAGGCATTTTGTTAGTGGGGTAAATCGAAGAAGGAAGCCTGTAACTCGAAAAATGCAATCTATAACTATAACTATTAAAATCTATAAATTTATAACTATTAAATTAGATGGTTTTCAGATTATCTCATTAAGTAAATACTGAATTTTAAACTAACAGGTAACATTGTAAAATTATAAAAACACTCGACTCTTAAAAACGAATCAATAGCTTGGTTTGGTTGGCTAGGTTTTTTGTAATCATTTATTTAATTTTCCTTTAAGGCGTTTGGGCTGTAGCGCATGTCAAATAAATGAACATACATACAAACATACATACGCTCGAAAAACATTACCTACCCTCGTTCTAACACAGTCGGCTAAAAGTTATATCTAATCCATGGAATTATTTTAATATAAGTGATTTTTATTTCATGCATAAAACTTTTTAAGGTATATTTTTCGAGTTACGATAATTTCGATTTCCTATAATATGAAGGTGTCCTGTGGCGACTTTTTGCAGTGTTCCAGAGATGTGTTTCGTAACTGTGCGACATCGGATAGAGCGGAGTACCGTGTGTAGTTATATAAAGATAACGGTTTATATAATAAGTTAGCACAGTAGGTATAATATTTACAGTATTATTGTTGAGATGTATTTGCTTGTATTCTACACAGTACTCGATGTAGTACACGGGGTCAGACCGACTGCGTCGTCGGGATGAGAAGTTGTATACGGAGGCGTACATCGGGTCTTCGTACAGTATCACTGCATGTTTGTAGGCGATTGTAATTATCTGCGAAATAAATAATATTGGGGTCACAAAGAAGATCAATCATTAAGTTTCGTTCATCATTGCAAGCTGTAAGGTGTGTGCGTAAACGAAAACGTAAAAGTGCTAAACTCTGATTGTTTTTGGGAAACTTTACAAACTTCAAGATGGTAGAACCAGTGTAGCTCGCCCGTGGAACTACCACCGCCACACCTATTTCTAGCGTGAAGCATATCTAGCGTTTCGATAGAAGGATGTGGTTGCTGGCACACTTACACATGAGGCGACCAACATAGTCATCGGGAGTAGTAACGCGTCTGTGATTGACTTCAGATGGAACCCATGTGCTGTAAGAAGTTGATTACAGATGCCCATGGGCGGTAGTGACCACTTACCATCAGGTGGATTGCATGCTCGTTTGCTACTTCAGACAGGTAAAAAAAAAACTTATAAACAGACATTACGAGTTAGTAGGTACGAATTGTACTTCAAGGGAACAATGTCGTAGTTGAAGACTGGTCATAGGGTGGGCTGCCTGGGCGCAATGATTTGTGGGCGACTATTGCCATACATATACTTTATAGACCAGAGTCGATAATTTTTAAAACCAATTAAAATTGCAGTAGGATGAAACCGATTAGAAAAGGAACCTTAATTGATTCAGTGTAATTTTTTCATTTTTACATTTATAAATAGATTTGATTAGTTGTAATCCATTTTTTTTATTTCTTCTTTACTTGCATCTTTCTTTTAAAAAAAATTGGCCAAATGTGACAAATTTTTAACGTCTAATAATGAATTGACGATACTTTTCTTTCCTTTTCCGGCAAATCCAGATGTTGTATCGCAACCAGAAAAACAATGCAGAAATGCAACAATGTTTCATAAGGATTCATGTTTGAAACTATTAGACGTGAAAAATAGATCTTTTACATTTCCAGAACCTGGTTTGAGAAAATAAATGTCATGATTATGTGAATTTAACTGATTTAAAAGGACCAAAAGATCAATATCTTGGCCCACAACAATTACAGTTTTATTAGTACTCATTGCAACTTTTATCGCGGTTTTTCGATTTTTTGCATTTTCTTAGAAGATTTACTATAGTAACATATATTTTTTTTTACCATCAAAAAGTAAAGATTTCAACGAACAGAAAACATACCAACTTTTTGAAAAAAGCTGATATTTTGACGGGTGAGTTTTCGATTGAAAATTAGGGTGTTTTTTCGATATTAATTCTAAATAAGGTGAAAAAATAAATATTTTTAATCAAATAAATTACACTATATTTGGGACATAAAAAGGTAAGTTTTCGCCAAATTTCGTTAAAAAAAATTTTTTTTGTAAAGGATAAAAATAAGAAACCAAAAACTTGGTTTTTTGAATTTTTCACATAAATTTTGAGGTTATGTGAAAAAAGTGTAAATACAAAAGTTTTAGATCTTTTTATTACCTACAACTTTGCCATTTGACTTTTTTCGATAGGACTTTTAGTTTTGCCGGAAATCGAGAAAAACCGTTTTTTACCCTTAAAGACTCGCCCCCATCCCCTCCCCGACCTCAGATCGCCCGTAAATTATTTTTCCCTTCATTTCTATAATATTCCCCTCCTTTTCTGATGGGTTTCATCCTACTACGATTTTATTTCACTTTTTATTATTTTTAAAGGCTTCTACCCTGGTCTATTACACATACAAACAAATAAAAATACTATAACTTTAGGTTATAGTATTTATAGAATCTTACTCAAAACCTAAAACTATAAATAATTAACTATGATTTAAACCTGTCAAATTGAAAAACTGCATAAATGAAAACTTTTTTAAATGATAAAAAATCCTTAGTCGCCCTTGGTATCCGGTGAGATCCTAACCCTACCTTGGGTGAGGCTTTAACTCGATATGGGACTAGCTTACCCCCGCGGCTCCTCTCGCTTCAGCCACGGTAACGCGTTACCGTCGGCCCAGTGCTTTTTGCAGAAAAGAGTAACAAACACACATACATCCTTACAAACATTCGTATAGATAATATTAATAACAAGACTGATAGTTCGAATTAAGCTATTTAATGTACTTTATTGTGTAGATCCTATAAAGCAACCTTTTATATATTAACTTATTTATCTATAAAAACAGAATAGTTGTACCAATGGCGTCATTAAAAAGCATAATAACTTAATAACATTTTAAGGTTTTATTTTAGTTTTATTATACAGTATCTTGTATCTTGTATATTTTTTGCTTTATCAACATGACTTTTTGTTTCGTCAGAGTTTTACAAATAGATTGGCCGTACCCTTCAAACATACGTTTGAAAAAAAACGCTACATAATCATCTCGTTGAAAAATGTTACTATTATAATGAATTCTTTAATGAAAACAATGTTTGAAACGTCATGTCTCAGAATTACTCATAAGCCCGAATCTAAATAATATCAAATAATTGCCAAATATAAATTATCATAAAAATATATTGTAAAGTTATTTAAGTAGCTATTCACCAATATAATCTTTATTACATTAATAAACAATGTAACATAAAGGATACTTTAACATAAATTATCATTAGATTATATTGACCTAATACAAAATTTGACATTTTATAATTCTATTTGTATTTGCATATTTAATTGGCGAAGATTAGCGAACGTTAAAGATGTAATTTATAAAGAACTTATGTAACCTTTTCCTGCAATAAATAAATTGAATTGAATTAGCTTAAGATGATCACTTAAAAAAAACGCTTTAAAACGCTTTCTACACTCATAGCCCCACAGTAGGATTTTCTCCTGTGTCGTGGGTGCCATGGACACACACAAAGACGAATACACAAACACCCAGACTCAGAACAAGAATCTAAACTCATCATTCAGATACCTCTCTGGCCGGGAATCGAACCCGGGACCCACTGCGTGTCAGACCGGTACGGTATCCGCTGCGCCACGCGGGTCGTTCATCATCACTTAGAAGCGATTTTTTTATAAAGTAGCAAACGTGCATGCAAATCACTCCATGGTTATTGCCGCCCATAGACATGGACATAATGACCTTCATATCAAAAATGGGCTCTACCTAAATCAATCTGAAGGAATTTGAAGTATTCTTACCTTTCGATTCAACTCATAGCTGTAGTTCACCAAACAAGTCCAATATATGATAACGCTTAATATAGCACTTTTCAATAATATATACATTTTAAAATTAAAATCTGTACCACTGTATCATGATGAAAGGAGAGTGATTATTTCAATGGAGGCTTTGTATTATAAATGTGGTGACCGGAAGCAGTTAAAACAGATACAGATAAAAACAGTAATAATTACAGGAAGTTTTTCCCATTAGAATGGGATGTTGTAGAATTAATTCGATCAGTGTCTCTCAAAGTTTGGGTTAATATGCTATTGTGGGCACTGGAGGGAGAAGAGGGAAACAGAGTGGGGAGGGGGATTGAAGAGTCGAACAAAATTGGGGGACCTTGAAATTTCGGTGAAATTAGCTGAAAAAATAAAAGAGGTCTCGTTAACCTCTTTTTTTCTTAGGAAAAGTCAGAAAGACCTTTTTTTCGCCGACATTTAGGGGCGCTAGAAATCAATGAAGTGAAAAGGAGGGTGTTATTAGAGATCGTAGCTACTACTAATTTATTTATTTATTTATTTTTATGAGATACACCTTCGACTTATCACTATGCACTTATACAGTGGGTACACTTTATACATTTTACAATGTATTATAATCATGTCCTGTGTGATTTGCCATTACAGGTGTATACAACATCTAATCTAACATATATTTTAATATGCCACGGGAACTCATGATTAGTGGTTGATTGAATTCTTTTTCCCGGTATTTCGATCCAGTTACATGGATTGTGGTCATGGCGAAACTGGTGGGAGGACATGTTTGTATGTAGATATCTGTTCTGAGTCTGTTTTGTCCATTTAAAAGTAATGCAGATGAGAGAAATAAAGTACCTATTATATTTCTTTACATGCTGTTAAAATTATATTTGTATGTAAGATCCATACTTACGTATGTATGAATTTTCCAAGGAAAAATTTAATGACTTTCGATTGTTAGCGATTTTCTTTGTTCTCGAGGGAGAAACGATTAAACCCAACGTCGTGGGAGCGACGCAGGGTTATGTGGAATTTTTATCGCATTAAAACTTCCCCAGTGGCCGTCCTCGGCGCCACAAAAGGACTCCGGGATATCCAAATGAACGCTACCGGAGTCCTAACGCGTTCCATATCGGGTTCCTCCCAGGTAAGCGGTGAGCGGCTGAGCCACCTCTCCGTCTGGTTTTTACGACAGTATGCGATCTCACATATCGCCGTCCTTCCCGGGGTCACCTGACCGAACGGTTCGAGCTCCCACTCTAGCCGCCCGCGATTCCGTAAGCCCCTTTTAGTCGCCCGTACGACAAGAAGCGATACTCCTATTCTGATCCTGGAACTAAAGGGACGCGGCGTCGTTACCGCTCCCTGGCCCTTTCGGGGTCTTCCTTCGCTGACATGACATCCTCACAGAAGGTGATCATGCCGTTCTAGGCCTCTCACCGCTGAACCATTGCCCAAACGACGGCCGCCGAAGAAATCTCCGCTCCAACCTTTTGGACGAGGATCCGCGACTCGAGACTGCCAAGCTGGGCATTCCTCTAGCGTGTACTGTGCGGAATCCTCGACATGCCCGCATGGTGACAGAGGGACATCAACTGTCATCCTGTTTAGATACTGACCGAAACAGATATGTCCGTGTTAGCTAGAGGCGTTTCTAAAATCCAATATAGCGGATGTATTTTTATATGCCCCATGATATGGGTATGGGTATAGAAGGATTTTTGAGAAGAATACTAAATAGAAACCTACAAATACTAAATAGACTCCTTGTGGCATCAAGGACGACCAGTCCTTGGTGCCGCGAAGAGGACCTTGGGATCTTCAAAAGAATAGAACTGCAGTCTTTTGAGCATACTGACACTGTAGGTTTCGCCTGGGTAGGTGAAAAAATGTCGCCAAATCTATAATAAGTATGCCTTTACCAATTTCTGACTTGTTGCGACGTGTGTCCTCAATTAAATTCAGCTGGGTCAACCCAAAGGGCCCGGCGGGCCACATGCGGCTCGCGGGCCGCACGCAGGTTGAGTATAGCTGCCGTAGACCTATTCTGGCTCCGGAACTACATGGACAGGCGATAAGAGCTACCACATCGTCTGGGTTTTACGACTATATACGATAGCCACACATACTGTCGTCCTTCCCGGGAGCGCTGGGTCGATGGTTCAAGCTCTCACTCAAGCCGCCCGAAAGCCCAGAAGACCATTTTATTCGCTTCTTACGACAAGCGAGGGCTATAGCTACATTAATGTCCTAACTAAGTAACTACACGAACAAAGAAAATTAATCTTAACCTTACCGCAAGTTCATGCATTTCCTGGGAAAGTCCTACCCGGGTCCTCAGCGAAGCGGTGTTGTGCCATGCGCGTCAATATAATGAACGATCATTATATTCCTAATAAAATAATTCAACACGCACGGAAGCACATAATAAAAAAATTAATTATCTTTCCTTTCGGGTAATAACATTTTTATTGCATACAGCGGATGTTTTCGTGTGCAAACATTTAAATTACTTCATTACAGATTTTTTAAAACATTATTTACTATATCAACTACATCATAAATACAAATTACTGAAATTACCCCATAAAAATTGTATTGTGTATAAATTTATATCTATTAGTAGGCGGTAGGTATACGGTCGTACCCGTAGTTCCGAGATTAGAATTGGGCTACGGTAACCCCTGTCTGTCGTAAGAGGCGACTAAAAGGGGCTTCCGGGATCGCGAGCGGCTAGAGTGGGAGCTCGGACCGTTCGGACTCCTATGACTCACACTTGCAATGCCCTGAATTATTAGAATTGAAAAGTTAAAGATAAATTGAACATCGTATGTACTCCACGGTTCGGTTTGCACGCTCGTTTTGGCCACGGACGTGCAAGTTGTGGAATGAGCTTCCTCCTGAGGTATTCCCGGAGCGCTATGACATGGGGTTCTTCAAGAAAGGTGCGAAAAGAGCTCTCCTACAAAGCCAGCGATGCATTGGCGACTCCTCTGGTGTTGCGAATGTCCACAGGCGACGGTGACTACTTTCCATCAGGTAGCCCGTCTGCCTTATCGTTAGGTTAAATTATAAAAAAAAAACGAAGATGAAATTGGGCTGTATTAATTGTAAATAACGAGAAAAGTTTTTTGTGGGACACTTTAATTACTATTTGAATAACAAAAACCGTTACATAAAGTAGAAAAGTACTTATAGAAAGTATAAAAGTATGACGCAATATGTATTACTATTGCGGGTTGACTTTTGAACATTTAGTCAAATTGATATTGCACAAGTGAAAAAACCATTTAAATATATAGATAAATGGATGGATGGATAAATAGGAAGCTTAGGTAAAGAGAAGGCACTTAGCTGAATGAGTCCCGTCCTCCTTTTTTTTTTGTTGTCGAGGGGGAAACCTTCAAAAGGTACCCGACGCCGTGGGAGCGACGCAGGGTTATGTGGGATTTTTACCGCACTAAAACCCCCCCCGGTGGCCGTTCTCGGCGCTAAAAAGGAGGACTCCGGGATCTCGAAACGACTTCAACTGGAATCCTCTGAGCGCGTTGCCCCATCGGGCTCCTCCCAGATGGGCGCCTGGGCCCACCGCTCCGTCTAGTCTTTACGACGGTATGCGACCACACGTACCGCCGTCCTTCCCGGGATCACCTGACTGAACGGTTCGAGCTCCCACTCTAGCCGCTCGTAACCCCGGAAGCCCCTTTTAGTCGCTTCTTACGACAGGCGGGGGATGCCGTAGCCCTATTCTGGTCCCGGAACTACACCTATTGCTTCTGAATATGTGAAAGTAGTTGCATTCCAAAGGCTGGGTGCGGTACTAACCGACTTATGGCAGCGGCGCTGTGCTGACCAGCTCCAGCTAGACCTTGGAGTGTGTAGATTGCATGGTATCTTCGGCCTTCGCTGCGTGTAGCAAATGTTCTGTCACTCCTGTCACGGTCGCCAACTATGTTGCTCACGGCAACACTGGAGCAGTGGGTGCTCAATAAAAGACGAAAATGTCTTCAAAATGATGTATTTAGTACTTTTCCTAATTACAAATATCATCTGATAGAAATGTGGGGCGTGGAACCGAAATTTAGAATAAAACGTGCCCGTGGTAGTGTCCACTGAACCCGGTAATATAGAAGTGTCAAAAATAACAGCAAGAACTATTTAACACAATTATAATCTGAAAGTACCGACTTAGCAAGCGCCTTAATTGTTTAAGATTAAATATATAAACATTATAATTATGAAATCTATGTTAAAGTAAGCGCGAACAATACTATAAATATGTAATAATAGCCATGTGTCCATATTATATATTTATTCAAATTATCATCCAAATAAGCGAGTCATTATTAACATTTCTTCTGACGATTTTGATTTCCAAATGTCTGTTTATAGATTTAATACATGGTAACCTGTGGAATGTTTAATGAAAACGGCATCGCTGTCTGCTAAGTTGTCTCCCTCACCTTTAATGAAACCCGTTTACCCTTTATGAAAATATTATCGTGTAGAAATGACATTTAATTTTTGGCCTTCCTAAGAGGCAACACTTTCATTTCAAAGTCCAGTTGGAGTGTAACTAACGTCTTGCCTTTATGAATTTGATTTACTACGGCACGTCCTTTTTCGAATGGTATATAATCGATGGGGAATAAGGTAGAAGTCGGAACCGTAAGATTTTCGAGGCAGTAAAATCCCTGAAAAAAATTATAAGATTAGTGCCAACAATTATCAATTTGAACTCTTGGAAAAAAATGGATATTATTACGAAAACAAGAAACCCGACTTTTTATATAAAAAATAATAGTTTAAAAAAACTAAAAAAAAACGTTTTTTTATAGAAAACCGAACTAAAAAATAGAAAATAAATTTAAATGAATTTAAATTAAGAAAATAGTGTTAAAAATTTCAATGAATATAAATTAATAATAGTGTAAATAAATAAAAAATATTTTATTTTAAAAAAAGCGTAAAATTTATTATCTATTTTTTAGTTCGGTTTTCTATAACAAGCGTGTTTTTTAGTTTTTTTAAAGTATTATTTATTTTCTACTTTATAGTCAAATTAAAAAATGGAATAATTTTATCAAATTAGTGTATTGTCATCGGTCCTCAATAAATCTACAAAGTTTGAACGAAATCTGGCCGTTTAAAATGGGTCAAAATCGCGCCCAAAGAAGTCGGTTACAAACATACAAACAAACGTACAGGTGAAGCTAATAAAAAGCTAATAAAAAATGATTCGTGTTATTAAACATTTCTAGAAGTTTGTGTCAAAATAGCAACATAAAAGTGTTATAACATACCACATACCTACATATATATTCCTGCAATGATCTATTTAATAGTTTTTATTTGATACTCGTATTCACGCTTTCTACACTCATTGCTCCACAGTAGGATTTTCTCCTATGTCGTGGGTCCCATGGACACACACAAAGACAAACACACAAACACGCAGACCCAGAACATTAACCTAAGCTCATCATTCAGATACGTGTATGGCCGGGAATCGAACCCGGGACCCACTGCGAGTCAGACCGGTATGGTAACCGCACCGCCACGCGGGTCGTCTGTGTATAGATATATATTATTATTATGATAATAAATAAATTCGTCGCTCTTCCTTTTTATCTCTAATCGCAGACGCCATGTTTAAAATTATATGGCCTATATTACTCTGACAACTAAGTCGATTCCAATGATCGTCTCATGTTAAGTACAATCACAGTACAAAGAGAACAATCCAGGAAGCCGTTTGGCAGACTTATTAATAGGGGGAGGTGAGGGGTTGTCTATTATTATATCTAAAAATATGTTTATACTTAGAATTACTTACAGGCCCTATCTCACAATAACCCTTATTGATCGTATGATTCGTAAAGCGAGAAAACGGTGAAGAAATATTAGCTTTATGATATAACTCAAACTTTAAAAGCTGTAAGAATTCACACAAGCTCACATGGACCCGGACAAAAGTGGGTCTATAGTCGTTGCTCAGAAACTCGTGAACGACTACGCTTATCTGGAACAAATAGGTAACATTTAAATACCAGTATATAAGGATGAAAATGTGTTGGTAGTAATTAAATTTTTTTATATGAGTGAAGTAGCAAACGAGCATGCAGTCCACTCCGTAATCGGTCACTGCCGCCCATGAACATCTGTACACACGCTTTCACAATAGGATTTTCTCCTGTTTCTTGGGTACCATGGACACTCACAAGACGAATACACAAACACCAAGACCCAGAACATGAATCTAAACTCATCATTCAGATACCTGTCTGGCCGGAAATCGAACCCGGGACCCATTTCGCGTCAGACCGGTATGGTAACCGCTCCGCCACGCGGGTCGTCAATCTGTAAGCAACTTCATATAGAATATAAGTTCAATCTGAAGCCAATCACAGAAGCGTTGCTACTCTAGAGGACTAGTAGTGCTGTAACCACACTTTCCATCGAAACGGAAAGCTTCACGTTATAAATAGGTGAGGCGGTGGTATCCTCCCGGGTCTAACTACACTAGTTCTACCACCTAGTCATAATTGTAACATGTATTATTGTAACATATTTTGAAAGAATAAATCGTAACATGTTTGCAAAACTTGCGTCACACGCAGACAAAAGTTTTCTCCAAGACTTGGCGTTGGGGGTCGGAGGATCTAGATTTGATGATTGATTTTCTTTGGTCGACTTTTTTTTTGTTTTCGAGGGGGAAACCTTCAAAAGGTACCCGACGCCGTGGGAGCGACGGAGGGTTATGTGGGATTTTTACCGCACTAAAACCTCCCAGATGAGCGGCTGGGCCCACCGCTCCGTCTAGTCTTTACGACGGTATGCGACCACACATACCGCCGTCCTTCCCGGGATTGCCTGACCGAACGGTTCGAGCTCCCACTCTAGCCGTCTGCAACCCCGGAAGCCCCTTTTAGTCGCCTCTTACGACAGGCAGCGGATACCGTAGCCCTATTCTAACCCCAGGCTACAGGGACGTTCTTTGGTCGACTGCAGATCGACTTAAATTTGTATTCATATAGTGGCCTTTTTTGGTTGACAAACTGCAATTCGACCTTAATCAGTGCCTCGCGAATTGTAGCTTGCCCACATTGAGTTCTTGCGCCACCATTGATGTGGGATTTATAGGAATTATGTTAGTGGGGAATATCGACGTGGGAAGCAATCGTTTTGTAACTCGAAAAATTCAACCTTACATCAGTGCCAACAAACTAGTTAAAAATAACAATAGGTTTTTGTTCTATTTAATTCAAAGCTTCTCTGAGTTTGCTTAAGAATAGTATGTAATATAAAAGTGTTTTGAGGGTAATATTTGTAATGGTCTACTTACTAGCTTCCATTTGATATCCATATTCTTATGATAATCCAAAAAAAATTAACTACCCCCCTTTTTCTATGACCGTGGGCGTCATATTTAAAACTACGCTACGGTACCCTCTGCCTGTCGTAAGAGGTGACTAAAAGGGGCATCGGGGTTGCGGGCGGGAAGAGTGGGAGCTCGAACCGTCCGGCTAATCGACCCCGGGATGGACGACAGCATATGTGCCGTAGAGACCAGAATATTCGGTGAGCGTTTCACGCCCACCAGGGAAGAGCCCCAAAGGGACATCGTTCTCGGAGTACTCCGGCTGTGGTTGGTTGGAGATCCCGGAGTCCTCCACGCAGTGTTGAGGACGGCCACCGGGAGGGTTTTAGTGCAGTAAGAATCCCACATAACCTGCATCTCTCCCACGACGTCGAGTACCTTTGAAGGTTTCCCCCTCGTAAACAAAAAAAGGTGGTAGAATCAGTATAGTTCGACACACCTTTTTCTAGCGTGAAGTATTTCTTGCGTTTCGATGGAAGAGTGTGGTTGCCGACACACTTTTATATAAGGCGACCATCTCAGTCTCTCAGTCTTCGGGAGCTGCAACGCACCTGTGATTGACTTCAGACAGAACCCTATGTTCTATATGAAGTCGCTTACAGATTGTCCATGGACGGCAGTGACCACTTACTACCTGGTGGACAGCATGCTCGTTTGTTTGTCAGGTGAAAAAAAGGAGAAATCTTTTCTAGTGACATGTCATATGTTATAATCCGTTAAGCCACTTGGGCTGTAGCCAATGCCAAGTAAATGAACATACATACAAACATACATAATTACATACATACGCTCGAAAAATATTCTGATACAGTCGGCTAAAAACTTATATATCTAATCCATGAAATTATTTTAATGTATTTGATTTCATGCACAAAACTATTTTACTAAATCTAAAAAATATTTTTCGAGTCACGATAAGTTCGATTTCCTACATCGATGTGAAGGTGTCCCGTGACGGCTTTTTGCAGTGTTTCAGAGATGTCTTTCGTAAATGTGCGACATTGGATAGAGCGGAGTACTCTCTAGAGCGGAGTCTCTACAAAAGGTCGCCGTGGGTAGTTATATAAAGATTAACGGTTTCTCTAATAACTTAGCACAGTAGGTATAATATATACAGAATTATTGTTGAGACGCATTTGCTGGTATTCTGCACAGTACTCGATGTAGTACACGGGGTCAGACCGACTGCGTCGTCGGGATGAGAAGTTGTACACGTGGGCGTACGTCGGGTCTTCGTACAGTATCACTGCATGTTTGTAGGCGATTGTAATTATCTGCGAAATAAATAATGGGGTTATAAAGATGTCTGCAACCTTAGTATGTGTTTACGTTTAGTCAAAACAATCATTGTTTAAGTTTCGTTCATCATTGCAAGTTGTAAGGTAAAATAAAACAAATAAATTACTATTTTTTATCAGAATTTCTCTAACTGTAATAATTACGTCATTATTTCAGATATAAAATCTGTATAAAAATCATAACATTTCTTAGGAATAATATTAAATAAAATATTTTTGATAATTTAAAAAAGGACGAGTAATTTAAGTACTTAGATACTGTAATTGTTTTAGGTGCCGTGTTTATCCTAGCCAGGCTTCGAATGCAACATGAAGAAGCCAGGTCCTAGTAAAAAACGTATGGTTAAAGATGAAAATCGGCAGTTTCAAGAAATATGGAATGAGAAATACTTTTTTGTATGGTCGCATAACAAAGTCGTTTGTTTAATTTGCAAAAATTCTGTTGCGATTGCAAAAGAATATAATGTAAAAAGGCACTATCAACGCACCATTCTTCTTTTACCAAGTTTACAGGCGAATTAAGAAAGCAAAAAATGTTGTCTTTAAAACGGGAGCTTATTGGTCAGAAAGCTATATTTACAAAACCCATTCAAGATTCAGAAACAGCTACAGAAGTTAGTTGTGAAATTTCTCGAATGATAGCAAAGAGAAGTCGCCCCTTTAATGATGGCGATTTTGTAAAAGAATGCATAGAAATTGCTGCTAGGAAAATGTGTCCAAAAGCAGCAAAAAAGTTTGAGAAAATTCCACTGAATCGTATGACTATCCAAAGACGAATTATGTCTTTGTCAGGTAATATTGTGGAATAATTAATCGAAAAGCTAAGATCATTGAATTTTTTTCATTGGCACTCGACGAATCCACTGATATTAGTTCCACAGCTCAACTTCTCATATTCATACGAGGTGTTACTTAAGATTTTGAAGTCTTAGAAGAGTTATTAGGAATGTGTTCATTGAAAGGTCAAACCAAAGGATTTAATATACTCAGTGTAATTTTGGATGAGTATTCAAAAACTGATTTAGACTTATTAAAATTATCGAGATTTGCGACTGACGGTGCTCCTTCGATGATTGGTGTCAATTCCGGGCTAGTTACTTTGCTGGAAAAGCATCGGCAAGAAAAAAACATAAACGCTGAAGATCTCATGCAGTTTCATTGCATTATACACCAAGAAACCCTCTGTTCTAAAAAAATAATTTCAAAATGTCATGAAAGTGGTAGTTTCGACTGTAAATTTTATAAAATCACGAGGACTCAATCACAGACAATTCAAATAATTCCTTGATGGCATCGAAAGCGAATATGGAGACTTACTGTATTATACAGAAGTAAGGTGGCTAAATCGTGGGTTGACACTGGAACGATTTCTAAATTTAATAGAAAAAATTGGAATATTTCTAGCGGAAAAGCAAAGAGATGTCCCGGAACTTCAAAATCCTGATTGGTTGTGTGATTTGGCCTTTTTAGTTGACATAACAAATCATTTGAATGTCTTGAACACACGGCTTCAAGAAACGGCAAAACGGCAAAAAAAACAAATCAACTGATATCTCAGCTCTACGCTCATGTAACATCCTTTCAATGCAAGCTATCACTTTTCAGATCACAATTTATTTCTGGAAATTACAATCATTTTCCGAATTATAAGAAAATAGCTGAAAAATTCAACAAAACTGCAATTAATTTGCAGAAAAGCTAGAATTTGTAGAAAAGCTAGATATTTTGATTCAATTTTTCAAGATAGATTTTCGGAGTTTAAAAAACTGAAACCTCTGTTGGACATATTCAGCAATCCCTTAACGATTTTAGTTGAAAATGCGGCAGAGTCATTGCAGTTAGAAATTATCGACATTCAAAACGACCAAAATTTACGCAACAAATTCAACGAAGTAGACTTGCTGAACTTTTACCGCTGCATTGCTAAAAATATATACGAAGAGTTGCGCATAAACACTCTGAAATATGCCAATGTGCCAGCTTATTTGGTTCTACATATATACGTGAACAAACTTTTTCAATACTAAATAATAATAAAACAAAAAATCGAAACCGCCTTGCAAATGAAAGCTTGGAAGCAAATTTGAGCCAAATATAAAAAAGACTGTAGGCACTGTGCAGTGCGACGCTTCAAATTAATAAATTATTTTTCAATTTTTATAAATTACTATCAATTCTTTACACGTACAGTACATACACGTTAGCGAACGTTCGGCCACGCTACATGGTAGACGAAGTGGGGAGTGTTAGGTTTTTTCGTTACGGAATTTCTTGATTCGGTCACCACGCTCAAAGCCCGCGATAAAAGCTATGCAATAGCTTAAAAATGGGTTCTACTTGAGTCAATCTGAAAGAAATTTAACTTTTCTTACCTTTCGATTCAACTCATAGCTGTAGTTGACCAAACAAGTCCAATATATGATAACGCTTAATATAGCACTTTTCAATAAGATATACATTTTAAAATTAAAGTCTGTATCACTGTATCATGATGAAAGGAGAGTGATTATTTCAAAGCAGGCGTTTGTATTATAAATGTGCAGACCGGAAACAGTGTTAAAATAGATACAGATAAAAACAGTTATAATTACAGGAAGTTTTTCCCATTAGAATGGGATGCTGTAGAATTAATTCGATTAGTGTCTCTCAAAGTTTGGGTTAATATGCCATTGTGGGCACTGGAGAGAGAAGAGGGAAACAGGGAGGTTACAGGAAACTGAAGAGTCGGACAAAAATTGGGGGACCTTGAAATTTCGGTGAAATTAACTTTACGAGACCTCTTTTATTTCTTAGGAAAAAGACAGAAAGACCTTTTTTCACCGATATTTAGGGGCGCTAGAAATCAGTGAAGTCAAAAGGAGGATGTTATAACAGATCGTAGCTACTAATAACCTAACATACATTTTAATATGCAACAGGAACTCATGATTAGTAGTTGATTGAATTCTTTTTGCCGATATTTCGACCCAGTTACATGGACCGTGGTCATGGCGAAACTGCTGGGAGGACATGTTTGTATGTAGATATCTGTTCTGAGTCTGTTTTGTCCATTTAACAGTAAAGCAGATGAGAGAAGTAAGTAATCTTCCAAGGAAAAATTTAATGACTTTTTCGGGATCGATTATTAGCGTTGCTTCTTTGTTCTAGACGGGGAAACGTTCAAATGGTACCCGACGCCATGGGAGCGACGCAGGGTTATGTGGGATTTTTACTGCACTAATACCTTCCCGGTGGCCGTCCTTGGCGCTACAAAGAGGACTCCGATATCTCCAAAGGAACGCTGCCGGAGTCCTAACGCGTTGCCCCATCGGGCTCCTCGCAGGTGAGCGGCTGAGCCATCGCTGCGTTTAGTTTTTACGTCCTTCCCGGGGTCGCCTGGCCGCACGGTTCGAGCTCCCACTCTACCGCCCGCAACCCCGGAAGCCCCTTTTAGTCTCTCGTGCGGTACACCTATTCCGATCCCGGAACTTAAGGGACGCGGCGGCAACCGCGGTGGCACCTTTTCGAACGGGTTTAGCGCGCTCCCTGGCCCTTTTGGGGTCTTCCTTCGCTCCAACCTTTTGGGCGAGGATCCGCGGCTCAGACTGCCAAGCTGGGCATTCCTCCAGCGTGTGCTGTGCGGAATCCTCGATATGCCCGCAATGGTGACAGAGGGACATCACCTGTCAAACTGTTTAGATACTGACCGAAACAGCCATGTCTGTGTTAGCTAGAGGCGTTTTTAAAATCCAATATGGGGAATGTATTTTTATATGCCCCATGATATGGGTATGGGTATGGAAGGATTTTTGAGAAGAATACGAAATACAAAGCGATGTTCCTAAAGGTTGTTTTAAATCCTTTTATTAGTATAAATTTACTAACACTAAAGTTGCAATTTGAATTTCCATCTGGAGGAATCTCAACAATCCGGATATCTACAATTATCTTCTTACGATACGTAGAGTAAACGTTTTTTGGGTTTCGAGGGGGAAACCTTTAAAATGAACCACTGTGTGCGACGCCAGGATGTTACGATGATTTGTACTCACTATTTGGCATCAAGGACAACCAGTGCTGGGTGCCGCGAAGAGGACCTTGGAATCTTCAAAAGAATGGAACTGCAGTCTTTTGTGCATGCTGCCGCTGTAGGTTCCGCCTGGGTAGGTGAAAAAATATCGCCAAATCTATAATAGCCTTTACCAACTTCTGACTTGTTTCTACGTGTGTCCTTAATTAAATTCAGCTGGGTAAATCCAAAGAGCCCGGCGGGCCACATGCGGCTCGCGGGCCGCACGCAGGTTGAGTATAGCTGCCGTAGACCTATTCTGGCTCCGGGACTACATGGACAGGCGATAAGGGCTACCACATCGTTTGGGTTTTAAGACTATATTCGGTAGCCACACATACTGTTATCCGTCCTGGGAGCGCTGGCTCGATGGTTCGAGCTGTCACTCTAGCCATCCGATAGCCCAGCCCAGTATAGCGAGGACACTGTAGCTACATTAATGTCCTAACTACAGGAATAAAGAAAATTAATGTTAGCCTCACTTCAGTTCATACATTTCTTGGGAAAATCGAACCCGGGTCCTCAGCGAAGCGGTGTTGTGTCATGCGCGTCAATATAATGAACATTCATTATATTCATAATAATTATAATAATGCAACACACACGGTTGTACATAATAAAAAATTCAATTATCTTTCCTTTCGGGTAATAATATTTTATTGCATACAGCGGATGTTTTCGTGTGGGAACTTTTAAATTACTTCATTATTGATTTTTTAAAACATTATTTACAACAAATTACTGAAATTACCCCATAAAAATTGTATTATGTAGAAATTCATATCTATTAGTAGGTGGTAGGTATCCAGTCGTCCTTGTAGTTCTAAGATTACAATTGGGCTACGGTAACCCCTGCCTATCGTAAGAGGCGACTAAAGGTCCAGGATCGCGGGCGGCTAGAGTGGGAGCTCGAACCGTTCGTCAGGCGACCCCGGGAAGGACGGCGGTATTTGTGGTCGCATACCGCATGGCCACAGGGGTTTCGATAGTACAAATACCTCGGAGCTTGAATTAGGATTCTTCTGTGTAGCATCTGGCCTTGTATGGTTGCGAAGCATGGACATTGAAAGAAGATACCCGAAAACGTCTAGAGGCATTTGAGATGTGCTGCTAGCGTCGTATTGTTCGCATCAGTTGGACTCAGAAAGTTAGTAACAAGGTTGTACTCAAGCGCGTCTTTATGAGCCGGCATCTAATATAATCCAGCAATATCGAATACCACGGCTATGTGCTTAAACACGATAAGTATAATCTGCTCGGCTGCTCCAAATCATCGTGATGGGCAAGGTGGAAGGGAAGAGACGCGCTGGCCTTTTTTTATTAATTTATAGGCAGACATTTGATCGCAATCTCACCTGATGGTAAGTGATGATGCGGTCGAAGATGTAGCATGCCTGTCTAGCAACAGCCTATTCACTCTGGCCTTGAAGAGGTCCAAATTGTACCTTTCGGGAAATACGCTCGCAGGCAGCGCATTCCATTCCCTAGCGGTGCGCACTAAAAACGTTGAAGCAAAACGGGACGTGCGACAATTGGTATGTCAATAACATAGGGATGAAACGATCACCTCGAGCCACGGTGACAGAAAGTGGATGGTGGAATTATATCGTGCAACTCTTGCGCACACTCACCGAAATGTATTCTGTAGAAGACCGATAGAGGAGCTACCCTGCGTCGATGATCAAGACTCTGCAGGACGCCGAAAAAAGTCGTGGCTGAGGTTTAAGGAACTAACGGCCAACCTTCAGTACTAAAGAGGCACAATAAGAAGACAGTCCAGACGGCTTGACGGATTGTAAAATATGACATTAGGGTTTTTTTTATTATCACTAGTCACCCGCCGCATAAGTAGAAATTCGACCGTAATTTGAATTAAAAATTATTGATATTGTCCAAAGTAGTACAAATATTTCTCAAATTCAAATAAAATGTAATAGTTTTCAAGTAATTTTGAACGCACCTGTTAAATATAAAAAGACGTTTAATTAGCTAAACCGCATTTAAAAGCAATAGTGGTAATTTCGACCAAGACACTGACATTACTGACGTTATCTGTTTTCATAGTAAGACATTGAATGTTCTATTTCGACAAATGCAAGATATTGTGTACAATGTGTTTTAGTTGTTTTATGTATGTTTTATGCATTATTTGAAAAAAATATTAACATTCTGCAGTTCTTCTCTACGTCCACTATAACCGTGCAAAATTTTATACTAATCCGTCCGCGGCATATTACTTAAAAATGCACCACAATTTTTTGCTTCACGTAATAATATATAGATAACAATATCTAATGAAAGCTATTAAGTAGAAGTTTGGCTTTTGTGTCAAAACAGTTTATATTACTACTAAGCCAAAAAAAAAAACGATTGATTCGTCTTTTTTGGCTTAGGATTTTTTAAACAGTTTAACAATGTGTAAGTTCGTTTTGATCGAATTTTTGTTTTCATACTTCTACGTCAATAAATCAAATTCGTTCTCTCAGTTCGAGTGGCTCGAACTTCGAATTGCTATTCCGATCCCAAAATCTCGAACGTCATTATTTATGGGCAGGTCGAGAAAAACAAATATTGCAAGACTCGGTCACAGATGGCGCTCTTGACAAAATCCGATTTATCGCTGGCAGCTATGATAAGTTGTTGTCATTTCTTTGGTGAGAGACATTTGGGCTATCTTTAAATCTGTGCAGAGTTGAACGTTAATCCTGGAAACTTAGAGCGTGTAATTTTCTTCGGTGGTTTTGCCTTCAGATCACAAAAATATTGATTCTATTTTTATTTTATTTTTATGTTTTAAAAATACTTCATATTAGAAATTAATTGTCACTGCTTTTCGGTGAAGGAAAACATCGTGAGGAAACCTACACACCCGAGAGTTCTTTAAAAAAAAAGTTCTCGGAGGTGTGTGAAGTCCACCAATTCGCACTTGGCCAACGGTTGATTATGGCCCAGACTCTCTCATTCTGAAAGAAGACCCGTGCCCAGCAGTGGGACAATAATGGGTTGGCACCCCAAATATACTTCATATAAAGTTTCATCGTCATTCTTTTATCAGTCATCATATCATGATCATGATATTAGATACAGGTCAGTCATCCTATCTAAGGGTACATTTTTGAGACAGAGTCGAACCGCAAGGTACAACCAGCTTATAATTGTGACTTTTTTATAATTTTGAACTAGCAGACGAGCATGGCGCATGGGTCTAGTTGATAGTAACTGCTACCCACGGACATGTGTAATTAACTTCATAAAGAACAAGATTTCCAACTGCAAACAGATAAATGTTATTATTATTATTTATTATTATTTTAGTCCTCGGGAGTAGCAACGCATCTATGATTGACTTCAGATAAAACCTATGTTCTATATGAAGTTGCTTGCACGAGTCCATGGGCGACAGTGACTACATACCATCAGGTGTACTACATGCTCGTTTGCTATTTGAATCTTATAAAAAAAAGATGATATAATATGTAATTCTAGCATAATCAGAATACGAGTAGTTTTACAAAGGAGCATTATTTTGCGGTGATGAACGGAGGGTGGCGTCTGACTAGCCAATTAATCCAAACGCCGCAGGTCGGATAGTCCTGGCGTTAATCCTGCAATTAGATTGCTTTCTCGGATTGTGAGCGCGACCGTCGTAAACATGTCGATTTTCCGACTATCTTTTACCACCGTGACTGGTTGTATCAACCCGGGAGAGCCAGTTCAGCTTTAATCAAGTACTACCTACCTGCGTAAATTATAAGAAATTAAAATGAATAAGTTGGGATAATTAAGGTATAATGTCATGCACATGTCATATACAATACATATAAAACGCTTATTCATTAAATAAATACTAATATGATATAATATGTAATTCTAGGATAAGCAAAATAGTTTTACAAAGGAGCATTATTTTGCGGTGATGAACGGAGGGTGGCGTCTGACTAGCCAATTAATCCAAACGCCGCAGGTCGGAGATTCCTGGCGTTAATCCTGCAATTAGATTGCTTTCTCGGATTGTGAGCGCGACCGTCGTAAACATGTCGATTTTCCAAATATCTTTTACCACCTCGACTGGTTGGATCAACCCGGGAGAGCCAGTTCAGCTTTAATGAAGTACTACCTACCTGCGTAAATTATAAGAAATTAAAATGAATAAGTTGGGATAATTAAGGTATAATGTCATGCACATGTCATATACAATACATTTAAAACGCTTATTCATTAAATAAATCCTATCAAAAACAGTTTCACTGTAAAAATAGCACCAAATTCAAAGTCATAAAATTGTTGAAAAACAATCAAAAATTTTACAAAAAGTTATGAAATACAAGCACAAAAAACCCAAGTTATGATTTTTTGATAATTTAATATTGAAAAAGTTTTGTTGCAACCTTAAAACTTAACAAAAATCGAACTTGGCGTGCGTCCTTCAGTACCGCAAATTTACTTGGATGTATTGCAAGTAATTTCTCAATACCGTTCTTATTCCTTTACTTTCATTTTATTTATCTTCGTGGGAAGTGCGAGAAAATTTTCATCTGAGTCAGTAGATACGCTGCATTCTTACAAGTAGAACATACTGAACACAGAAAAATTTATTCCAACATATTTTCAGCTTCATCTAACTCAAATCGTATCCATTCAGTTTTCGATACTACCTATTATGTAATATTGACGTGATAATTATACATAAGTAAGTTATACTGCTCAGTTACTGCCCAGGAATCCGCATCTGCTCACTCCATGTATTTGTATATCTATATTCACAAATGCATAAATACAAATACATGGAGTGAGCATGTAGGTACTAGTTCCTAAACAGTTACAGTGTATTTTACCTTACCATTAAAGTATTATGAATGGATCCTAAAAAAATGAAGTTCTCAAGGACGCACACCAAGTTCGATTTTTGTTAAGTTTTAAGGTTGCAACAAAACTTTTTCAATATTAAATTATCAAAAAATCATAACTTGGGTTTTTTGTGCTTGTATTTCATAACTTTTTGTAAAATTTTTGATTGTTTTTCAACAATTTTATGACTTTGAATTTGGTGCTATTTTTACAGTGAAACTGTTTTTGATAGGATTTTACATCTTTTTGTAAAGATTTTTTGACTTGTTGATAAGATAATTAAAAATTGTGGATAGTCAGGAAGTTATTGGTTTTACCCCGTTTTACATAAATCGAGTTTCCAATCGAATTTCGATGTTTAGACGTCCGAGGAAGGTTCTCCTATGATTTTTTTATGATGTTGTGTTTATGTCTGTATGTACTTATATATACAAATATGTAATACCTCTCATAACTTTGCCCAATTTCATCGCGATTAGCACTATTCGAGAAGGCTTGTCTGAACTTAGATTTTAAAGTATATATGAATAAATTACCAAAATATCCCTACTAATATTATAAATGCGAAAGTAACTCTGTCTGTCTGTCTGTCTGTCTGTCTGTCTGTTACTCTTTCACGGCAAAACTACTGAACCGATTTTTATAAAATTGTGTACACAGATAGTGGTGACCTTGGGATCCATTATAGGCTACTTTTTATTTCAAAAAATGGGTTGAAAATGTTAAAATCGAGCATAAATGTTTGTATGGTAGTTCGTTTTTGACTAAGAGCTGTACTATTATTTACGTCAAGGGGTATCATAGATTTGATTAAAAACTTATGTGAATAATAAAACATTAAAAAATATTGATTTTGAGTCGACAACATAATATATATTCGTAAAACTCGGTATGTCGTGAATTTTGTTATACTAGTCACCCGTAGCATCGGCCGAAATTCGACCGTAATTTAAATTAAAAATCAAACGTCATCTGACATTCTTGACGTTGTGTCTTTTCATTTTCATTTACTAAGTACATATGTGTTTGTGACAAATGCAAGGCAGTGTGTGTAATGTGTTTTTAGTTGATTTTATGTATGAAAAATGCATTATTTGAAAAAAATATTAACATTCTGCACTCCTTCTCTACGTCCCCTATAACCGTGCAAAATTTCATACTAATCCGTCCGCGGCATATTACTTAAAAATCCGTCACAAATTTTTGCTTCACGTATTAATTTAATAATTCCAATGCAAATGACAATCTCCATATTGGCTTTTGACATAGAGGTGTACTAATAATTCCGTCAAGGGGTATGATAGATTTGATTAAAAACTTATGTGAACAATTAAACATTAAAAAATATTGATTTTGAATCGACAACATATATCCGTAAAACTCGGTATGTCGCGAATTTTGTTAAATTCCAATGCAAATGACAATCGCCATATTGGCCCTTTCGCCTGGACGTCATCGTGAGTTCGTTCAGAAATAATACATATAAATTGGTAACAATTAATTATCATTCAAATAGATGTGATAAATTTGATTTAATTTACCCATAATATGGGTTTATAATATGAAAATGTATTTATAATGCGAAAGATACGATTATAATTACGAGGAATTCCCGATGAGTTAAATATTAGGTATACTTGCGCTATCACTGTTCTGTTGAATTATGTTGAATGAACATTTGATAGATGGCGTTATCTACAATACAACTTCGAAGTAATATCGATAAATTAAATGTTGATGTTGAATTACTAATAATTCCGTCAAGGGCTAAGAAACACTGGTTTGCACACTTGATTATAAAATAAATCCACGATAGCATATTTATATCTCTTAAGGTTAACTCACAATAATTATTTTTATGTTCCATATTTTAACTAAAAATAATACGTTATTTTCGAGTCTGTTGTCTTTTGTTCAGTATTAATCCTTATGTCGTCGTCAACCCATTATTGTCCCACTGCTGGGCACGGGTCTTTTCTCAGAATGAGAGAGTTTTAGGTCATAGTTCACCACGCTGGCTATTTGCGAATTGGTGGACTTCTTGTGGAATCCTTATGTAAATAAATGCATTCGTTAGTTTCGTAATTTTAATAAAGATCAAAATTGTTTTTAACACTGTATGCATCAAATAAATACGTTTAAAGTCATTAGAGATATCAAATTATATAACTTCCTTCAAAGGGTACGATAATAAAATTCCGTCAAGGGGCAAGATAGACTTGATTGAAAACTTATCTCAATAATAAAACATTAAAAAATATTGATTTTGAGTCGACAACATATATTTGTAAAACTCGGTATATCGCGACTTTTGTTTATCGCCATATTAGCCATTTTGCCCTGATGTCATCCTGATCCTTAGTTCATTAAGAAATAATAGATACCTATAAATCGATAACAATTAATTATCATACAAATAAATGTGATATAAATTTGATTTAATTTACCCACAATATAAAATTACGAGGAATTACCGATGAGTTAAATATTAGGTATACTTGCGCCATCTATCCTGATCTATGTTGAACTACTATGTTGAATTACATTGAATGCGATAGGTGGCGTTATTTACAAAACAACTACGAAGTCTATCGATAAATTAAATGTTGATGTTGAATACTAATAATTGCGTCAAGGGCTACGAAACACTGGATTGCTACCTTAAATATAAAATCAATCCGCGATAGTATATCTCTATAACTTATGGTTAAGTCACAATATTTTTTTTATGTTCCATATTTCAACTAAAAATATTACGTTAATAATTTCGAGTGTGTTTTCTTCTGTTCGGTATTAATCCTTATATAAATAAATGCATTCGTTAGCTTTTACACTATATGCATCAAATAAATACTTTTAAAGATATTAGAGATTTAAAATAAAGATGTGTCTCTCGGCAGGGGTAGGTAACCGTCTCGCTCGCGCATGCTAATACATGCCGGCCGCCGATGCGTGTGCATTATTAGAGTAATCTGACCACTTGATAGTGTCCAGTGTTGAGTAGGACACGAATGTTAAATAAGTTTGTAAGAATAGCGTTTTTTTGTACTAGACCAGTACAAACATTGCACTTCACCCTGCAGCATAACCCTGAAAATTTTTAAACATACTGCGGAAAAGTTAAAATCAATCTTTGTAATCGATGCGTTTTGGTTACAGGCAGGGGATACCGTAGCCCTATTCTGACCCCGAGGCTACAGGGACGTTATTTAAGTACCTACCTGCGTAAAAAATAAGAAATTAAAATGAACTAATCACCGTCGCAACTGTCGAAATTCGACCGTAATTGAAATTTAAAAACTAAACTTGATATTGTCGTACGTAGCACCAATATTTCTCTAATTTAAATAAATTGTAATAATTGTCAAGTTATTTTTAACGGGTGCGTTCAACTTAAGACTTGCCACAGAGGGAGGAGAAAATACGCATGGTTATAGGTGATGTAGAGAAGGATTATTGCGTATTTTTTTTTCAAATAATGCATAGAACGTCCATAAAATCACTACCTTGCATTTAACACAAACACGTACATAATAAACGAAATTGCTATTGCTTTTAAATGCAGCTTAGCTAATTAAACCCCTTTTTTTCGTTAACGGGTGCGTTCTAAATAACTTAAAAATTATAACAATTTATTTGAATTTGAGAAATATTCGTGCTACTTTGGACTGTTTGGACTGTTGTGACGGGTGACTAGCATAGATAAAAACGCACTTTTCTACTGCAAGTTTCGAGACTCAAATTTCGTCCCGAGCTTGCTATTTAGTTTCACGACAACGGTTCACGGTACGTCGGGTACAAATAATGAACTGTACTCGCCCTTTGTTGGGACATTCCAGTTATGAAGCAAACAAAGGAAACGGTTCCTCTGGAATGTAGTTCCTGTGTTCACGCTTTTTGTTTCTGTTATCTTTCTTTGGGCAAGTAATTACAATTATTGTTTATCTTCTCTTTCTTTATCTTTAATTTATCTGTCTTTTTCTATTAAACTAAGCGACTATGACGTCAGTAATCAACGCCCTATCCTCCCGCCAATAGCATATTTACAGTAAGTATGGTCTTGACGGTTTGGAGAAAAACGCGTAAAAGTTATGGTACGAAAATCGTCCATAAATCATTTGTTTGTAATCGGATCATGGTGATTGTAGCTTTAAATAAAAGAGCACCAATGACTTAACATATTAATAGTTAGATGCCATATTTTAGTTTGACCGAGAGGCTTTAAAAAATCTTTTGCAGTAAGTGTACCCACTGTTATCATGATTAGTGAAGTTACAACAACGCTCGACGTACTGCATAATGTTAATTACGAAATTTAGATTTTAAAACGATACAAACAAATGTGTTTATGAAAAATGGAGGTCTCGTCATTGTGATCACGGCTATATAACTAACTCAGTTTTGCCAAAAATCCGACCTACTGCAACTATGCCATTGAGGGCAGTACCTAAAGTTGGCCACGTTGCGTTGTTACCCCTGAGGACTAAGATGAAACGCCTTAGAAAAGGACATGGCCAACTTTTGTATGGCGCTCTGCCTAGCTTCTCCTTTCTATGTACACGTAGTAGTTGCATCTTTTTCGCATTTAGGGTATCCTAGACATAATAATAAAGAAGTTTTAGAGTCACATGATCGTCGCTTTGGCAAAACCAAATTACCACTTTATCACTGGCTTTACGCAGGGTATGCTTTGGGTATAAATCTCCTATGAACCTATTGGCTTCGCTCTCGTAGATGGGAACACATTGTGAGGTAGACAAAGGAAATGGAGTTCCCTCGAAATGTACGGTAACAATGTACACAAACTGTACGGTTGGTACTGTTATCGATATTTCACCTAGTTTTAAGCACAACATCTGAACACCCGTTTGGAATTTAGGCAGTAGTTCTATTAATTTTTGAATTGAAACTTCTTTGCGCGCATTAGAGCATTTACATAAATATAAACGAGATTTAAAAAGTTGTTTGCCAAAGAAGTTTCAGTTATGACACGTGTTGTTTGTATTTTGTTTGTCTTAGCTGAGATTATTCATAGATACGTCATCTAAAGACTAAGTTCTCCGATAAGCATGTCTTTACCACACCCTTCATAACAGAACACAGCAGCGCGTATTATTGCTAATATTAGGTAGAAGAGATTGAAGTAGCAAACGAGCATGTAGTCCACCTGGTAAGTGGTTACTGCCCCCCATGGACCCCTGTAAGCAACTTCATATAGAACATGAAGTTCTATCTAAAGTCAAGTACAGATGCGTTGCTACTCCCGAGGACTATGATGGTCACCTCATATAAAAGTGTAAAACCACACCGTTCCATCGAAACGCAAGAACTGCTTCGCGCTAGAAATAGGTGTGGCGGTAGTACTTTCCCGGGCAAACTACACTGGTTCCACCACCTTCATTGAGTTTCCTGAGTCAAATCACAAAGAGTTATGCAGTTGGACCTCGCGTACTCTTTAGCGAAGGCCCAAATTTAAATGTATCGATTACCCTAGAAACACAGCTCTACCACCTTAAATTGCTTAGACTGTGTTGTCACTTTTTAAGCTGAATCGTTATTTACTCCTTTTTTGTTGTCGAGGGGGAAACCTTCAATACGTACCCGACGCCGTGGGAGCGATGCAGGGTTATGTGGGATTTTAACCGAATTAAAACCCCCCGGTGGCTGTCCTCGGCGCTATAAAGAGCACTCCAGGATCTCCCAAGGAGATCACTCAACCGGAGTCCTTTGAGCGCGTTGCTCCACAGGGCTCCTCGCAGATGGCCGGCTCGGCCCACCGCTCCGTTTAGTCTTTAAGACGGTATGCGACCAAACATACCGCCGTCGCGGGGTCGCCTGAACGAAGGGCTCCCAGCTCCCACTCTAGCCGCCCGCAACCCCGATGCTCCTTTTAATCGCCCTTACAACAGGCAGGAAATACCGTAGCCCTATTCTAATCCCGGAACTACAGGGACGATCGTTTTTTACTCCTAATAACATTACCCTGTGTGCTTGCCTTGTAATAAGGCATATTTCATCCCGTAAGCCTACCATAAGATTTCATAACTTATCTTTATTTTTCCCACTATGTATTTATGTATCGTACATATATGTCAATAGTTAAGCATATTTAATAGTATAAATTAGACGTTGTTCGAGAAGCTCTAGAGACTTCATATTTCCTTAAGGCGTTGTCAGAGCGTTACCGGTACTGCAGACGTGGCCATTTAAGTATTCTTACTATGGTAACTTTTAAGGATAATTGATATTGTATTTTTTCCATTAAAATTTTACATGAGCTTTGCATTTCTTAGTGGACGCAATTTTATTTTTGGGATTTTATTATGTGTGGGGGGTCAATAGAAGCTTAACTTCAAGTTTGTAGGGTCGTAACCCCTTGTCCCCCGGCCACCATGTTGGAAAAAAGGGTGAAAACACTTTTTTCGCCATATCTGGGAAACTATGTGTATTACATTTTTTTTAAGTTATAATTGGTAGCAAACTGTTTTGCATTCAAAAGTGTTTGTATAACTTTTTGCCCTAAATTACAAATTAAAGAAAGTTATAGGCAAAAAAGTGAGAAAGTAAGAATTTTTTTTATTTTCTTTAAATTAGCGAGAGTCTGCTCGCTACTTTTGATACTGAAACCCGTGCAACTACTCTCGCTGCAAGAGTTATGAACTCCACTTATAGAGACTTGTCCTTAAAAACCTCCGTTTGGGGGTGGCCTATGTCCTGTAGACCTCAAATATGCTAATGTATTGGATGGATGGATCACAAAGTCTACAACGTAAAATATCAACAATCGTTTACCCCATGAGAGTACGGCAAGTCAATTAATGTGTGCAGCAAAGTTACGTGTTTCAGAGAGGTCTGTATTAAGTCTGGTTGCCGCCCAAACGTCTCGATGCTGTGCCTGGGGCGACGGAAATGTGCTCCGTTATTCAGACTCAGATAGCTCTTGCATGTCGTATAATAATATGTATTTTGTCTGGTTTTCGGTAATGGTTTACTACATGTACGTTTGTTTAATTCTCTAGCCTATACTCGGGGCAAATTCGATCTGGAATAAATGTAAACAAACCATAATAAATTCTATGTAGGGTTATCACCAACTTGCACGAATTTCTGCACAAATGCATTTTATATTCAACCAAAGTATGCATTAAATTTTCGCGAAGTAATTTGATTAAGAAGAGTTGATTAACTAATAATGACCAACTGCAAGATAATACGTCAGTGAAACGGAATGTATTTACCATGATCGTCATTGTATAACTAATAATGTTACAACCTTAATTCCATGAAGGGATTTGCGACCTATTATAAGTTAACGGAGCGCCGAGTATGTATATATAATATACTGCGACAAAAAATCTACATAATCCAGTGTCTCTCCTAAAGCACTATTATACATACGTACGAAGTATTACAATACAATACAATACAAAAACTCTTTATTGCACACCATAAAAATTCATATAACAAAGACACATATATATATTTTAAGGTACAATAGGCGGCCTTATCACTTGAGTAGCGATCTCTTCCAGGCAACCTTACAATAGGTAAGAGAAAAATATTGCCGATAAAAGAGAGGGTAGGGTGTACAAAATTATTATGAAGAGTCATAAGTATATCAGCAGCTAATCGTAAATAAAATGTAAGACGTAGAGAAGTTTTAAGGAAAAAGGGTACATAAGAAAAACAGAGATAAGGAAAAATGCAGTATGGATAACAGGGAAGAAAGAGGAAAAATTAAAAATAAAGAAATATATATAATTAAGAAGATGTTAGATTTGTTAGGTAAAAATCCTTCACTTGCCTTTTAAAAGAATTCAATGACTGCGCGCGACGGATAGGAAGTGGTAAAGAATTCCATAAGCGCACAGCCACTGAAGTGAAGGATTTACTGTAGAAGGAAGAAGAAGAAGAAGGAGTTGAAAGAGAAAGATTTTCATTAGAGCGAAGTAAGTGATTATTGTGAGACAGGTGCAAGTATTGAAATTTCTCCTTCAAGTAGTTGGGGCTATTTGAGTTAAACAAGACGCAGTACAAGGCAGAAAGAATATGAGTATTCCGACGAAGACGGATTGGGAGCCACTTGAGTTTCTTACGATATTCGGAGACGTGATCATATTTACGAATTCCAAATATGAATCTAATAAATAAATTTTGAATACGCTCAAGCTTATTTAGCTGCTCCTCAGTTAGATCTAGATAGCAAATATCTGCATAGTCAAGGATAGGATGCAATAAAGTCGTTGCAAGTGTAATTTTTGTTGCAATAGGTAAAAAATTGCGAAGCCTCCGGAGTGAACCCATAGCTAAAAATACTTTCCTGCTCACCTCGTTGACCTGAGAACCCCAAGACAGACTGCTATCCATGTAGATACCTAAGTTTTTAACTGTATCTTTTAGAGGCACATGGACACCATTAAGCAAGATTGGAGGTAGGTTACTAATATCAAACTTATTTAATAATCTGGAGCTACCTATAATAACTGCTTGGGTTTTCTGGGGATTTATTTTCAAACCATGCAACTGGCACCAGTTTGTGACACAAGCCAAATCAGCATTTACAATACCGATAGCTTTCGGCAATTCCTCAGGTGGACATTTATAATATATTTGAAGGTCATCGGCATATAGGTGGTAGAGTGAAGATAAGTGGAGGGTCATCGAATTGATATAAATAGAAAAGAGAAGAGGAGACAACACGCCACCTTGCGGTACGCCAGCAGAAATGTTTAACCATGTTGAAGACTCATCATTAGCCATTATTCGCTGTCGGCGCCCATACAAGTAACTTTGAAACCAGTCGATTACAGTCGGAGATATGTTAAGAGACCGTAAAATGGCAAGCAAAATGTCAAAGTCAACAGTGTTAAATGCATTGCTGAAGTCTAACAACGCTAACACTGTTACCTCTCTCTTATCCATTCCTAGACGGATGTCGTCCGTGACTTTCAATAAAGCAGTAGTCGTACTATGACCAGACCGGAAGCCAGATTGGTACGGATTTAAAAGATTATTAGAGGAGAGGAAGGAGCAGAGTTGATCATATATGAGACGCTCAAATACTTTTGAAAGGAATGGGAGGATGGATATAGGACGGTAATCAGAACACGAAACTGGGTTGGTCTTTTTAGGTATTGGAATGATCTGAGCATCTTTCCACGTCGAGGGAAATGAGCTAATGGAAATAGAAAAGTTAAGGATATATGTGATGACAGGAACAACAAGGTCAAGGATGGGAATAATCATAGTACGACTAATACCATCACTGCCGACTGAATCTGAATGAATTGAGAGGATGCCTTTCTTAACATCACGACTATCAAATTGACTAAAAGAAAAAGGGGGGTGATCAGGAGTGGGACACATAGAGAGGGAATTTATAGTTGTTTGTTTCAAATTGCTATCAATGCAAGAAAAAGTCGTGAAAAACTGATTAAAACAGTCTAAGCTGATATTATTAGGAAATAAGTTGTTACGTGCCTTCCCAACTCCTAACGATCTAAGAAACTTCCAGACCTTTGTCGGATCTGAATCTTGAACAGAATTGTGAATATAGCGTCGTTGTGCATCTCTACACACCTTATTGCAACGGTTCCTGATGTTTTTGTATTTTAAATGATTTTTATCGCTGGGGTTTGACTTGTGTCTCGACTTAGCATTGTTCTTAGTAGTGATTAATGCTTTTATATCCTCAGTCAACCAGGGAGCAGGAAGATGACGGATCCGAACAGGACGAATAGGGGCATGCAAATCTAAAATTTGAACAAGAAGAGAGTTAAAAATAGCCACCTGTTTGTCAACGGTATCTGCAGCGTAAATGGAGCTCCAGTCGGCCTTGGCAACATCAGAACGAAATGCGTCAATATCAATTGTGTTGAAATTGCGCCGAAGTAGTATCCTTGACTTAGCTTTAGGGGGCCTTAATTTATATGATAGGAAAATAAGGTCATGGTGAGAGAATGCATCAGCAGCACACTGACCATGCTTAAAAACATGATCAATAGAGGATACAAATATCAAGTCAAGAAGTGACGGGATAGAGTTAGGAAAAGAGTGAGTTGCAGAGAGGGGAAGAATATGTAAGTTGGCTGCATCAGCTAAAGATTTCAGTCGAGTAGCTCTTATGTCATTTTTAAGAAGGCAAGTGTTAAAATCTCCCATAAGTATGGTATGAGAAAAAACGGGACAAAGATCTTCTAGCAATTCTTCCAAAGTGGAAAAGTAATCTACGATAAGAGAAGGACTATAAAAAACTCCTAAGAGTAACTTTTCATTAGAGAAAAGAACTTCGACAAAGAGATACTCCGCTTCACTTCCAGGTTGAGACATCCGTAAAATAGAAAAGGGAATGTGTGAGCGTAAGTATATAGCAACGCCGCCACCACCCCGGCCAGTGCGATCATTGCGAATCAAGTGAAATCCTGGAAGTGAGAAAGATGTAGATGGAAGGCATTGTTTCAGCCATGACTCTGAAACTAGGACTGCGTGTATATTTTTGCTATCAAAAGAACTAACGAGATCGGGGTAATGTGCTGGAATACTCTGGGCGTTAATGTGACAAATATTGAAATTTTTCTGCAAGTTGCAAAAGTGAGTTTCTAATGTTGTGTGTAGGGAAGAAATGCTTTGAAAACTGTCGTCGCTGCTTAACTCGTCGGATGTTGAGGAACAAGATATATATGGTAGACTATCATGACTAGATGCTGACATAACATACAAAACAATAATTTACAAACTACAGTTACAAAACAAAAAAGAAAAAAAAATAATAATAAAATAACAAACAAACAATAATTAAAAGCAAAATCTACATCTGTTAGGTATAATACCTACCAGCTTCACTTTAAATAACATTCTTCAATATTATTGAACTTTTTTAACATAATTTACGTATTAGTATTAGTATTATACGTATTTGTTAACGACTACTGATAAGAAGACTTCTGATATTTTATATGGATTTTAAATCATGAGGTTACATTTTTATAATACTGAAGTGGCCAATGAGCGTCAAGTCTATCTGATAATTAAGTAGACAATTTCGATTTTTCGAACAATTCAGTGAAACTCGAATCAACCTTCAATAATGCTTAGGAATTTATTGTATAAGAGTATATTTTTTTATGTTGGGGCATGTTTGGGGAAGAAATGTAAATTACTTAGGCAACAAGGTAAGGGAGGGCCCGGGTTCCTCGTCGCTGTCAGCGGAACGCCCTACCCTGACATTTGACAACTGAAAGTTTGCAGGTTAAATATATTAACCCAAAGCTTTTTTATTTGAACATACATACACCGTCTGTCTTTTATTTGTAGACGCATACCTACTGTAGACGCAAGTCTTAACATAAAATGGTGAAATGGTTTAATTTTTCGCGGTTTCAATACGGAAAATACAATTAAATTGAAAGTGCCTCCGTAGGCCTTTGCAAAATAAAGACATTTCATTATGCGGTAAAGCATCAGACTTAGCGTTACTGTTGCACACAATTTGACTCCCCGTATTGTTTTCGTACCACGGGCCATATATCGTTTTTAAAGAGTACTTCCAAAAAAGATTCCTAAGATCTTATTTTTAAGACCAACTTTACTATTACTTTTCTCCGTAAAAAGTATAGGGCTTTTCCGTAAAATGGCGAAGCTGTAGCTCATAAACAGTACATTTCTGCCTTGCAAAAGTAAAATGTACATAAAATCCGATACTACGTCAGTACTTTTCGACTTTAAGGGCATTAGTGACCCCGTTCACACGGAAAGGGTTAATTTGTTACCTATTTAGTGCGGTCTCAGTTTATTTTACGATACCTATAAACCGGTTTACGGCCGTATATGTGCCTATCGGACTTAACACATGAAATATTGACATGAAGTATATTTAGTTAATCAAATATATGCTACAGCAATAAATCTTCTACTTACGATTTTGGTGATAAAGCCAACAATTGTTATCGCTGATTGTCGTTGACTGTTGAAGCCTTTTTTTTTCTGTTTTCGAGGGGGAAACCTTCCAAAGGTACCCGACGCCGTGGGAGCGACGCAGGGTTATGTGGGATTTTTACCGCACTAAAACCCCCCCGGTGGCCGTCCTCGGCGCTGAAAAGGAGGACTCCGGGATCTCGAAACGACTTCAACCGGAATCCTCCGAGCGCGCTGCCCCATCGGGCTCCTCCCAGATGGGCGGCTGGGCCCACCGCTCCGTCTAGTTTTTACGACGGTATGCGACCACACATATCGCCGTCCGTCCCGAGATTGCCTGACCGAACGGTTCGAGCTCCCACTCTAGCCGTCTGCAACCTCGGAAGCCCCTTTTAGTCGCCTCTTACGACAGGCAGGGGATACCGTAGCCTTATTCTGACCCCGAGGCTACAGGGACGTTGCCGCCTTACGTCAGCGTCCGTCACCTATTGTTGTCGAGTGTCGCCACCTGTCGTCAGTGAGCGGTGCCGATTGTCGTTATTAGTCGATTCTCGTCAGCGATCGTCGACTGTTGTCGCCTATTGTCAGTGTCTGTCAAAGATTATTATCAATTATCGCCACCTGTCAGCAACCGTCCGTGGCAACCGTCGACATGAATGACACGTTTGCTGGCTTTCGCTTGTGAGTTAAGTGCTTATGTTATGCTCTCTCCTCCTCCTCCTCTAATATTCGTAAACCACTTGTGAATAATGACAAATACAGACCTGTGTAACGTCTTACAAGACCAACTACAAATAGTTCTATCACATTCACATTATCAAGTTCGCCGTAGGGTAGTTTCCATCAAATAAAATATTTTGTAGATGTTTTCTAAAATTATGTAGTTAAACGTGAAGAAACGAACACACCTTAGAGGTCTCTAAGAAACGTTCTAAGCTATATAAACTCGACTTTCGCACTTAGCTAGTGTAAATACTTAGACCCGTGTCCAACAGTCGGATTATATTGACGACGAATGTCTGGTCACAAATGGACAAATGTAAGGGGACCAAAAAGTTAGTTCGTAGAAAAAATGCATTTAGATAAAAACAAAGTAAAGGTTAGTTTTGTAGTAGATTTTTAGTGATACAAGCCGACGTGGCACCTAACGGGTCCCTAGGGAGCAGTTTGGCAACCCAGTTTGTTACTCGCGTGTGGTGTTCGTTGCATTGGAGCAAAAAGAATATTTGGAGCCCCAAAAGCAGCCTGAAAATACTTTCTTTCTATATAGAAGTAGCACATTAGTAACCATCTGATGGTAAGCGATCACAGCCGCCCATAATCATCTGTAACACAAATAACATTTAGCCACAGGTATCTTGCTTAGGACTACCTCAGAGGACTAAGTTGGAAGGTATTCTTAGTCTTCCTTAACACTTAACTTTATATAAATTTAAACAAAAACTTACTTTGTCAATACATAAAACTCTTCCCTTTATTCCTATATTTACATGGGAATTATTTTGCTATTCTTAATTTAATTTCGATACTTTAACTATCTTTATTTTGAGATCGACTATGTATTTTGTCAATGATGTGCACACCTTTTATTTATGTACATAGTATTTAGTTTCATAATCATAATGTTCTGCTGTAAATGTCCTCTATGTATTTAGTTGGTATGTCTCAATAAATAAAATAAAATAAAAGTAAAGCACACTCGATGGACCAGAACACAGCAGTGCTTAAAATTGATAAGCACTGTTGTATTAACACAATGCGTAACACACAGTGTTTAAAATTGTTGTTATTAGCAGAAATAGGTGGTGGTGGTCCTCCAGAGTCAAATTACCTTTACCACCACCTCTACCACCGACCACCGACGCTTTGTGCATGCGTATAGTGTGTGTAGTACCTATATATGACGAAGTGGCGTGACGTCATGACGTCAGGAAGATCAGGGTCTTCATTACTATCCATTCTTGAAGATTTCAAGTAAAACGCAGGAGTTATTCTTCTTCTTTTTATTCAAAGTTGAGGAGGTCCGATCGCTTTGACGCTTGAACATGGATCTTTTTTATACTAGCAGGCGCTCGCCCTTTAATAACAAAGTTGGATGAGGTGGCAATAACACTTATATGGAGGGTAGGCTAAATTAATATCTCTAGAAATCACTAAATATTTCTAATTTAATAAAGAAACAATTTTCTATCTTTATACTAACTAAATTTTTTTTTTCGGCAAAGTGTTTTTCGTAAAAATGCGGTGTCCTGTCGACATATATTATTAATGCGATTTGTAAAAAATATGCAATTAAAATGACTATGCACCCGTTGCACCGGTCGAAATTTGACCGTAATTTAAATTTAAAACTAAACTTCATACTGTCCAAAGTAGGACCAATATTTCTCTAATTAAAATAAACTGTAATATTTTTTAAGTTATTTTGAACGCACCCGTTAAAGGTAAAAAGAGGTTTATTATTTTTATTTTTTAGTTTTATCATAGTACAATACATTTGTGTCATTTAATAATTTTCTGTTTATATTATATATTGATTGTACTGTTCTTGACCAGACGTGACCTCACCATTCGGATCCTTCGGAAGACCAGCGCTGGCTGAAAATAATCAGCCAGCATAATGCTGAGAAGGGTCCGTTTTGTGATGTATACCACTCACGTATTGCATGTTAGCTGGTACTATATTATTATTGTGTCTATAAACTGTATGAGTGTGTACGCATTACGAATAAACGATTTCTTTCTTTCTTTCTTTTTTTAAGCTGCATTTAAAAGCAATAGCGTGTTTTCATAGTAAGACATTAGATGTTCTATTTCGCTTATTACGTATATGTTTGTGTCAAATGCAAGGTACTGTATGTAATTTGTTTTAAGTTGATTTCATGTATGTTTTATGCATTATTTGAAAAAAAAAATTGCATCGCGCAATCCTTCTCTACATCAACTATAACCGTGCGTAATTTCATACACCTACGACTGCGGCAAGTATCTTAAAAACGAATCACAATTTTTTGCTTCACGTATTAATATATAGGTACTGTATATTATAATCTTAAGTATTCTTACATTATACATTTTATATACACGTATATATTTTTAGGTACATTGTTACTTACTTGTTAATAATCACTGTTACATCAGGTAGATGATTCAGGTCTAGATTTCAGTCTCGATATCTGAACTTCGTCACAGAGGTACCGTGACATTTAACGAGTGCGCTCGGCGCCGCATTTGCATCCGAATCGATGTTTTAACAACTACCCACAGCCAGAACTTCGCGCGCTATTTGGTTCTAAGGCCAGTACCACTGTTGTTCTTAATCTAGGAATAACTAGGACTTTTATTAAACATACAGCAGTTGTAACTAAGCTTTGTTTTCTAAATTATTTCTTTGATAAGACAGACAGAAAATTAAATAGATTCCTTACGTAATCAGGCTGGGTGGAATAAGTGAAACTAGAACCGGATGCCAGCGACCCTTTTTTGCATTGCAGAGACGGTATGAGGTGTTGAGGATTTTGTCGATTTAAAGTAATAGAGAGGCTATCCGAAACTTCAACGCAATCCGAAAAAAGCGCCAATAGTATTTTTAAGTCAACCAATCGAATCCTTCTTTACATGTTGCATATGAGTATCCCATGTTTTAAATGTCAAATTTTAGCAAAATCCAACCAGCATTTTTTGCACGAAAGAGTAACAAATACGAGTATACTTGGATCTAAGTATACTAACACCCCACAAACTTTCGTCTTCATAATATTAGTCAGGTAACACAAGTTTGATCAGAAATATTTTATAATAATCTATTTTATACTGGAACAGTGTCAGCTGATCGTTGATTAAAGCTCAGTCAATACGTTTAAGAACCGGGCCGGCGCAGTCCAAACGGAAGGTCTCAGCAAGCAAACTTTGCTCATTGCTTCAAACCACCTTCGAACGCGATACTATCACTATACAATGTATACTAGGGTTGCTACCCTATTTTAATACATCGTATTTTGGTATATTTTAGTTAATAATACTATTATACCTTACAAAAAAAAAATATACCGGCCGAATTGTGAACCTTCTCCTTTTCGAAGTGGGTTAAAAATATGTACCTAGTATGAAACTTTTTTATCGGTAATTCAGAAGCTACTTACGCTTCATTTTTTTTAACGTTTTGTGGCCTTCAGGTTAAAGTAAGTCGCCAATGAAATAGATACGTACTGTGTTCTTTTACTAGTGTAATCCAGGCTTTGGAGTTAGGCATCTCCTACGAAATCCTAAGCAAGATAGTGAATAGTTCTATTCAAAACAGACACCAAACGGGACGGCAAAACTAATCAACTACTTTTTTAGCAAAGTTTTTGTAAAAAAAAACAATTATTTTTCAAATAAAAGTTGGCAACCCTGAGTTATATATACAGCCTTCTTTTACTAACATTTGAATAAATGATTTGGCTTCTGCTCAGTTGCTATAGGATCCGCTTTTCAACGACCAAGGAAATACCTAAGTATACCTCTGGTAACCTCAGTCAATTTGAAAGGAAATCACCTGTCCTTCTCTAGCGTAATCAAAATGCAAGGGACGGGCGATATTAATATTTTTAAGGCAAACTTTCCGGCCTAAAAGTTTCCCGCCGAGCTCTCATCGAAGTTTGGGTACCTGAAGGGATTTTTCATCGTCATCGCATTAACGGAATTGAGTTGACGTTGTTCCAAAAGTTTTAACTAATTAACTAAGGCACTCTGTTTACTTTTAGGATTATATTACTATTTATATTTTTTGTGTTCCAATGTTCTCAATACTAGCTCATTGCTGCGGCTCTACCCGCTATAATCATGTTCACCATCTTGTCAACCCATTATTGTCCCACTGCTGGGCACGGGTCTTCTCTCAGAAGAATGAGAGAGTTAAGGCCATAGTCCACCGCGCTGGCCAAGTGTGAATTGGTGGACTTCACACACCTCCGAGAACTTTTTTTTTAAAGAACTCTCGGGTGTGTAGGTTTCCTCACGATGTTTTCCTTCACCGAAAAGCAGTGATAATTAATTTCTAATACGCACCTGAATCAGTGGTGCGTGCCTGGGTTTGAAGCTCGGACCTCCCGATCGAGAGGGCAAGTTTCAACCATTAGGCTATCACTGCTGTATCATGTTCACCATAGTAGTCGTAAACTATCTGTGTAAAAATCAGCGAAATGAAATATAAGGTATCTGCGGCAAATAAGGCTCTCTTAACTCTAAAACTAAAAAACTCAGAAATTACTTAAAAAAAAACAACTATAATAATGTAGTTCAGTTTAAAGTTTATTTATGTAAGATGAGAATAAAAGATAAATAGTAACATGGAAAGAAATATAACGTTTTTCAAAAACTCTTACTTAGGGTCTTATTAAACTACCACAGTAAATTAAGGCCCAAAAACAGTATTTTTGTTTTTAATAAAATTATCTGTGTAACGTTTCGTTTTTGACATTTTGACAGCAATCGTTACATTTTGCACATGCTCTGGCGCAATTAAGTTCTCTCGTCGAGCTCCTTTTTGTACTAAAACAGCCTGTTGATTATGTCGAAATGTAATTAAGTACAGTCACTATTTTAATCACATCGTTTTCGTTTAGAGATGTTCGTAATGCCGCTCGAGGGGTAGTTTTGCCATAATAACTTGTCAACCACAATACACAGAGCTGTGCGACGCATGTAGACGCGTCCTGAAACTAAACTATATACAAATCAAATGACTTATTGTAACTAAAGTGATGAACATAAAATACATCATATATAACCTAAAAAAAACCCACATCAACCCATTATTGTCCCACTGCTGAGCGCGGGTCTTCTCTCAGAATGAGAGTTTTTTTTATAATAATGAAGTAGCAAATGAGCATAGTCCACCAATTCGCAATTGGCCAGCGCGATGGACTATGGTCTAAACTCTCTCATTCTGGGAGAAGACCCGTGCCCAGCAGTGGGCCAATAATGGGTTGATGTGGAAACGAGCATGCAGTCCACTTGATGGTAAGTGGTCACTACCGCCCATGGGCACCTGTAAGTCACTTCAAATAGAACATGGGTTCTATGTTAAGTTAAGATGCATTGCTACTCCCGAGGTCTAGGATGGTCGCCTCATATAAAAGTGTTGCGGCAACCTACCATCGAAACGCAAGAAATGCTTCACGTTAGAAATAGGTGTGAGTTTAGGCCATAGTCCATGGCGCTGGCCCAGTGCGAATTAGTGGACATATTTATATTTTATGCAAATTCTATATAACGTCAACTATTTATTCGTACCCCTACTCGGGAAAGCATTGGAGATGTGATGCTAGAATCTTATACGCGAGCATAATCTATAGTAAATTAAATATATTTTTACGTTGAGTTAGATAGGAAGTGAGGTGACGTAAACCTTTGATGACCCACGTAACGGAGCGGTTACCATACCGGTCTGCCGCGCAATGGGTTCCAGGTTCGATTCCCGGCCAGATAGGTATCTGAATGAATTAGTTTAGATTCATGTTCTGGGTCTGGGTGTTTATGTATTCATCTTGTGTGTGTCCATGGTACCCACGACACAGGAGGAAATCCTACTGTGGGGCTATGAGTGTAGAAAGCGTGATTTTTGACCCGGGTCCTGGGTTCTATTCCCGGCAAGATAAATATTTAAAATATTAATCTAAATATTTGTTTTGGGTCGAGGTGTTTGTGTATGCATCTTTGTGTGTGTCAATACGCAGAGGAAATATCCTACTGTAGAGGTGAGATATTAATTTTTGTTTAGAGTAACATTATTGATTGCTTTATATACCTTAATTAAAAATAGTAAATAATTTAGCCGACGCAGAGACCTTAATTTTTATCACCTAAAACCCTAATCCATTTCTCTTTAACCCTTATTTGTCACGAATAAATTAGAAGACATTGCCAGCGCTTTAATGAGATTGGTGCGGAAGCAGGCGTAAATCAAATAACTAACTTAGAACTGACTGTTCTGTGTTAATTAAAAGGTGGTAGAACCCATTATTAATTAGTGTTTACCTAATGGTTGAATTTCAGCATCTTGAGGAGTCCGAGGTTTGAATTCAATAGATGGTAGAACCAGTGTAGTTTTACCTGGGGAAGTACCACGCGTATTTCTAGCGTGAATCAGTTTTTGCGTTTCGATGTAAGGGTGTGGTTGCCGGCACACTTTTATATGAGGCGATCATCTTAGGCCTCGGGAGTAGTCTGTGATTGACTTCAGATATAACCCATGTTCTGTATGAAGTTGCTTACAGATGTCCATGACCGGCAGTGACCACTTATCATCAGGTGGACTACATGCTCGTTTGCTACTTCAATCTTATAAACAAAATCCTACACAGCTATGATGGTTCTAAGCTAATAAAAAATAATACCAAGTTAAAAAAGAGGGTTAGGCAACGATTATGAGTAAAGCATAGTTCGTGAAATAAAGTTATCAATAGTGTAAGTAAAGTATAGCGATTCACACTCAGCTAGGGCGATGTAGTACCGCCTCAGGCTATATCACTCTTAGAGAAGTTCTTGGAGGACAATAATGCATTGATAACGATAATATTCTATGTGGAGACAACCGGACTACTCTATTTCTAACGTTAAGGAGTTCATGTGTTTCGTTGCAAAGGAGCGTAGAAGGCGGCTGATCTTAATAGAGGCGACCATCTAAGCCCTCAAGAGTACCAACGCATGGAAGGCAAGATAATGGAGCTATCTTTTATTTCCAAGCAAAAATATGACTGTTACAAAACACTAAATTATACTAACAAAAAGGGGAACACCGATTCGCTTTGGATGTAAGAAAAAACATTTAATTTCAACTGTAATTGACTTTATGGCGAACCTCTATTGTATGTTGAGTGACTTACACATGTCTACAGGCGGCAGTAAGCATAGTGTAAAAAGTAGACTGTAAGCTCGCTTCCTCAGTATTTTAAAATATGCCGCGGACGGATTAGTATGAAATTTTCCACGGATATAGTGGACGTAGAGAAGGAGTGCAGAATGTTATTATATTTTTTAAATAATGCAAAAAATATACATAAAATCAACTAAAACACATACTACCGCGCATTTGTCAAACACAAACACATGAATAATAAACGAAGTAGAACATTGAAAGTCTATGAAAACACATAACGTCAGAAATATCTGTGTCTTTCTCAAAATACCCGCTATTGCTTTTAAATGCGGTTTAGCTAAATAAACCTCTTTTTATATTTAAAGGGTTATTTTATAATTATTTAACGGATGCGTTCAAAATTACTCGAAAATGATTACGTTTTACTTGAATTAGAGAAATATATGTACTACTTTGGACAATATGAACTTTAATTTTTTTATTTAAATTACGGTCGAATTTCGACCTATGGGACTAGTAATATAAAAAAAATAACTAGCAGCCCAATATAGAAAGCAGTGGTCAATAACTCTATATCACTTACCTCTGTTTATTGTCTCCCTGGGTCCCGGAAAACAGATCGCCTGGCAATAAATAAGTAAGAATGGTCGCCCGCTAACATAGTGCCTTATTGGCCGCGCCTGTTTATTCGTCTCACGTCAACCTTCGTATATTGTTTTTGTTTTTTACGATGTAACTTTTATCAGATGCTACTGATAAAGGAAAATTACTGTTATTCAACAGAATGTGTGAGTATGTATACACAATATCCATTTTTGTAACGTTTTTGGCACCTTTGTTTATTATAATTATCTTTAATGTGTTAGATTACACGTTTTGTATTTAAGTTCGGCATTTACAGTCTTACTCCACGTGTCTTTTTTTATATTAATAATAGCATTAACTGCGTTTTTTTTAAATGGGTGGCATTTACGAATACACAGACATAGGCATAAGACATAGTTCACGAAAAAAATATTTGGTAAAAAATAAAATTTGAAAAAAAAAAAATAAAATTAAATAAAAATAAAATATGATAAAAAAATAAAATAAAACAAAATAAAAATTAAATTTTAAAAAATAAAATTTGCAAATTATTTGGTCTCGCACACACATTTATGAAAGATTTTTTTCTAACAACTTTATAACGTGTTTTACGTCACTGTTACACTATATGTAAGTTCAAAATAAGAAAAATCTAAATAAAAATCGTTTATCTTATGTAGATCTTACTTCTTTTTGAATGACAGTATTTAAAAGGTGGGAAGTACCACCGCCACACCTATTTCTAGCGTGAAGCATTTCTTGCGTTTCGATAGAAGGGTGTGGTTGCCACACTTTCACATGAGGCGACCATCATAGTCCTCGGGAGTAGCAACGCCTCTGTAAATGACTTCAGATGTAACCCATGTTCTGTATGAAGTTGATTACAGCTTACCATGGACGGCAGTGGCCACTTACCATCAGGTGGACTACATGTTTGTTTGCTATTTCAGTCAGATAAGAAAAGACAAAAAGGATTTCGTAAAGTATTCCATTATGAACGAAAAGTGGCAAGTGAAGATTTCATAGACACACAAATTATAAAATTTTGCCAATTTTGTATGTTTCGATATAATGATACGTATGTTTTTAATTATCTACTTTCTAGCTAATAAGGCGGAGCGTCAGCCGGCAAGTGGCGAGCGTCCGCACAATTGCATGTCCGTGGCTTATTTACAACGCGATCTATTTCCCGGGACGCCGCGGTGACAAAAAGAGAAAATAGTGTATTGTAGTACAAGTATAATTAATAATTTTTCGGAAACATTTAATGTTATAAATTGATATACGTGTTCTTCTTGTTGCATCACTTGCGTTAAGACATTTATAGACGCGTTACTTTCGACTTAAAATTTGCAGCGGCTTAATTCAGTTTATGTTGTGATACCTATTTCTTAAATTGGATTTAGATAAATCAAAATCAAAATGTATCTTTTGGAAATATTTCATGTAGGTTTTGTTGTATTCTACTTAACAAAGTATTTCCTAGCCAATAAGGCGGAGTGTCAGCCGGCGACAATCCCGGAGACAAGTGGCGAGCGTCCGTATAATTGCGTGTCCGTAGCTTATTTATTGCGCGATCTGTTTTCCGGGACGCAGCGGTGACAAAAAGGAAAAATAGTGTATTGGAGTATAAGGTTAATAATAATAATGTTATAAATTGAAATAGGTATTTTTCATTCCGTAGTAGTTGTACTTAAGATTTACTTACGGATGCGTTGCTTTCGACGTACAACGTGCAAACGCCTTATGAAATTCAATTTGTACTACCATATCTTTTAAATAAAAATTAGATCAATACATATCAAAACGTGCGTTTCGAAACAAAGTTACATATGTGTTGTTGTATTCTACTTAAGTAGTAAAGTATCTCCTAGCCAATAAGGCGGAATGTTAGCCGGCGACAATCCCGGAGACAAGTGGCGAGCGTCCGTAAAATTGCGTGTCAGTGGCTTATTTATGACGCGAACTGTTTCCCGGACGTAGCGGTGACAGAAAGGGAAAATAGTGTATTGAGATACTAGTATAATTAACACTTTTTGAAAACATGTATTAATTGACATACGTGTTTTTCTTCTTGTGTCAGGGAAAACAGTGTGATACGAGTATAAATACTTTTTCGAAAGCATTTAATGTTATTAATTGAAATATATGTTTTCTTTTTGCGTCACTTGCATTGAGACTTTATACATAAATGAGTTGTTATCGACGTAAAATTTGCAACGCCTTAATTCAGTTTATGTTGTGATAGATTCCACTCCTTAAATCGGATTTAGATAAATCAATATCAAAATGTATCTTTTGGAAATATTTCACATATATTTTGTTGTATTCTACTTAACAAAGTATTTCCCAGCCAATAAGGCGGAGTGTCAGCCGGCGACAATCCCGGAGACAAGTGGCGAGCGTCCGCACAATTGCGTGTCCGTGGCTTATTTATGGCGGCATTTGCTTCCCGGGACGCCGCTGTGACAAATAGGAAAAAAAGGTATTAAGATACACGTTTTAACAATTATAATTAAAATTTTCGAAAAAATATAATGTTATAAACATATGTAGTTTACCAGGTGATAAAACCAGTGTAGTTAGACCGGGGAATTACCACCGCCACACCTATTTCTAACGTGAAGCATTCATTGTGTTTCATGGAAGGGTTTAGTTGCCAGCACACTTTTATATGAGGCGACCATCCTAGTCCTTAGGAGTGGCTGCGCATCTGTGATTGACTTCAGATGGAACCCATGTTCTGTATGTAGTTGCTTACAGATGTCCATGGGCGGCAGTGACCACTTACCTTCAGGTGGACTGCGTGCTCGTTTGCTACTTCAGTCAGATAAAAAAAAATAGGATAATTTCTAAGATGCTCCGACTCAATATATAATTAGTAAAGAATACAAGTTTTTCTACTAATTTGATTTGTTTAAAAGGATTAGTACTCTATTCAGTAGATTTTTATCGTTGTAGAGTTATTTATCCGCTTGTGTATAAAATGATGATAACATATGCATTTGTTTTGGGGAACAAGCTGTAATCTTTAAAGACTCTGTTTAAATGTAATATTTAAATAGAGTCAATTACATACCGAGTTTAATTGACTCTAATTAAGTATATTTTCGTCCACCAATTCGCACTTGACCGGCACGGTGGACTATGGCCTAAAACTCTCTCATTACGAAGACGCGTGCCTAGCAGTGGGACCATGAAGTATATTTTCTCTCACTAGATAACAGTAGTATAGTTAGAAATGGAAGGAAAATAATGTAACCAACCCCGATAAAACTTATTACGGCTGCACTGTTCGTGAGTTAATTAGACCAATGTCTTCCCTTATTACATTTCCGTTATATTCGCCTACTATTCTTATTTTTTTCACGTAATTTCTACCAGTGATACATCTACGAGATTTTTGAATAGCAATGAAAAACTAAGAACTAGAATCTTTTGTGGTTTGGAGTCCACCTTTTCGATTTCGGAGACACCGCCGAACCTCATCGTAAGCCCATTATTATCCCACTGCTGGGTACGGGTCTTCTCTCAAAACGAGAGAGTTATAGGACATAGTCCACCGCGCTGGTCGCGCGTTTTGATCTGAAGGAAAGGGAGACATACCTACATTATACGATACCATCTTCGTCCCCAGGGCTAAAAACGCATCTGTGATCAACTTCAGGTGTGAGATCTTATTTGGGGTTCATTACAAATGTTAATGGGCGGCACAGGCCACCTACCACTTGGATTGATGCATAATTGCTACTTCTGTGTTATATAATAGCAAGAATTTGTAAAAAAAATAGCACATATTTCAAGATATTTTATTTATTTTACTATTTTTGTTTAACATTATAAATCGCAGTGATAGAGTTATCACTGTGTTTGCTTAAAATTGTACAAATGAAATAGATTACTGTTTATATAAGTCAATAAAAACAAAGATACATACTTTTTGTACACCTATTAAAAAGTTTTCTACTTTAGAGCCTTTTTCACAAAAGTACCTTTTCTGTCAATAGGTTGATAATTCCTTGTTTAGTTTTTTTAAATTTCACGATACCAAAATGAAAAGTTTAATCTAAGAAAGACATAATATGCCCAGATTAAGTTAAACATTCGTTGCTGTCAAACCAGGAATAATCGCTTATTTTAAATCAGGAATCTCCTTTACTGAGTAAATATTACTTGTAAATTGAATCACGTGACTGCAGTACGGAACACAAGTACCTACAGTAGAGCAAACTAAAAACCAATCAGTGATTCATTAACCGTTCCGCTAACTGCAGTATCGAATGCTCTCAAAGCTTAAACTTTTAACTGCTCTTCAATAACTTGCTTTGAAAAATTGCCATACGATCAAAGGCCATTATAATCAATGGCAAAAGTTTATTTCAAAGTAGAATTTAATTACG